>NW_026846588.1:276475782-276529623 GCF_025583915.1 Anolis sagrei ordinatus | reverse complement strand
ACAACAACCCAGTTATTCCGGCCATGAAAGCCTTCGACAATAAAATTAATATTTATGCACAAGTTGAAAAAAAAGTGTCTTGCCATCTTCCTTTCAATGGCTATATGAACATATATTTATTTATTTATTTATTTATTTACAGTATTTATATTCCGTCCTTCACCCTCACAGGGGACTTAGGGTGGATCACAATGCACATATTCATAGCAAACATTCAATGCCATAGACACACAGCATATATAGACAGACATACAGAGGCTATTTAATTTTCCAGCTTCATGAGGGTATGCTTTGAATTCTGGGCACCGGGGGAGCTGTTGCTTCCCTTTCCACTTGTGACACTGATGGAGTACTTCCTCATTCTTTTGCATGCTGCTGGAGATTTTTATGGCATCGTAAATTATTTATTTATTTATTTGTGACATTTATGGCCTGCCTTTCTCAGCCATATTGTCACAAGAAATGTGCAGATTTGACAAATGTGAATTTAATATGATGTGTGGGAATGAATGGAAGAATGGAAGGATGTGTGGTTGGAGTTAATAATTTTGGAAACACCAGTATAATATTAAGGCCTGCAATGACTAACTGCCTGCTTGCTGGAATGTGGATAAAACCTGCTAATGAGATCTGAAAAGTAATCTGATAAGAACGGGACAGTGATAAAGGAAATGTTTGTAACCTTCCTTATGTTAAGAAGGAAGTCAACGCAAACCTTGTGTTTGTCAACAATAATTAAGAAGAATCAACATCTGGCCAGGAAACTGAGATGGATCCAGGATGGAAGATGTCTATCATTCATTTACAACTTTGGGACGACATCAACAGAATATTCCTATAAAAGACTCAATCTAATGATGCGCAAAGTGTGGCAGACCTGAGGAGTCTGGTTCACCCGCCATGCTCTACTCCATGGGAAGGAGAGAGATGGTGTATTCCAGTGGTTCTCAACCTGTGGGTCCCCAGGTGTTTTGGCCTACAACTCCCAGAAATCCCAGCCGGTTTACCAGCTGTTAGGATTTCTGGGAGTTGAAGGCCAAAAACATCTGGGGACCCCAGGTTGAGAACCACTGGTGTATTCGGAGAGTGTCAGATATGCTATGGGAAAACATGATTCTGGACACTTTGGGGCTTCTTTCTCAAGGGAAGAGGAAGAAGTGCGCTTTTGGAGTCTTTGATTTTGTGCAGGGAGTCAGGTTCTGCTGTATGGAAAACAGAGATCTGGTCCTTGGCATTGTGCTTAGGGAAATAATTTTGACATTATGGAAATTTTGGAACTATGTGTTGGGAGGCTGCAGGAAAGCAGGGTCTGGCCTAGCAGGTGCTTCTCCAAGGAGGGAGAAAAGAATATAATAATATTTGGGTGCATGAGGATGAAAGCATGTACATGTGTGTGAATGCTGAGTGAAAATGTAATTCTACCTCTGAGGATGCTTGCCATAGATGCAGGCGAAACGTCAGGAGAAAATGCCTCTAGAACATGGCCATATAGCCCGGAAAAACCTACAACAACCCAGTAATTCACCTTTGTTTGTTTGTTAGCCATGTAATTGCAAATCCAGTGTAGTTGCATAGAATCTCTCTGTCTGTATGTCTAAATGTTTTTCTGTAATCTGATCTACCCTCTCACACTGGAAATTGCAATAAAAAGAATCTATGCTTTAAAGTTATTGAACAGTCATTTATGACACATACAAGGATCCATTGGATGCATCTGCACCAGGCATGGGAAAACTTGGGCACTCCAGGCATTTTGGACTCCCACAATTCCTATTAGTTGGTAGGCTGTTAAGGATTGTGGGAGTTGAAGCCCAAAACGACTGGAGGGCCCAAGTTTGCCCATAGCTGGCTTTGACTGTGCATTCCTACCTGGATGATGAGGATTGGACTAGATGCCCTTTGGGGGTCCCTTCCAACTCTAGTGAAGTAGAGACTGCTTGGGAGTCCAGTGGAGTCTTCTTCCTTTTCTGGAGTTTTTTGAACTGGATGGACATCTATTGGGAGGGTTTCGAGTGTGTCTCTCCCTTTGCAGCATAATTGGGTTAGACTAGATGCCCTTTGGGGATCCCTTCCAGTGGAGTCTCCTTCTCTGGAGGCTTTTGAACTGAGGTTGGATGGCCATCTATTGGGAGGACTGTCTGGCTGATGGGGATAGGACTAGATGCCTTTTGGGGGTCCCTTCCAACTCTAGTGAAGTAGAGACTGCTTGGGAGTCCACTGGAGTCTTCTTCCTTCTCTGGAATTTTTTGAACTTGGTGGCCATCTGTCAGGAGGGTTTCGAGTATGTCTCTCCCTTTGTAGCATAATTGGGTTAGACTAGATGCCCTTTGGGGATCCCTTCTGGTAGACTCCCCTTCTCTGGAGGCTTTTGAACTCAGGTTGGATGGCCATCTATTGGGAGGACTCTGTTTGGCTGATGGGGATAGGACTAGATGCCCTTTGGGGGTCCCTTCCAACTCTAGTGAAGTAGGGACTGCTTGGAAGTCCAGTGGAGTCTTCTTCTTTCTCTGGAGTTGTTTGAACTGGGTGACCATCTGTCGGGAGGATTTCGAGTGTGTCTCTCCCTTTGTAGCATAATTGGGTTAGACTAGATGCCCTTTGGGGGTCCCTTCCAGTAGAGTCTCCTTCTCTGGAGGCTTTTGAACTGGATGGCCATCTGTCGGAAGGGTTTCAAGTGTGTCTTCCTTTGCAGCATAATTGGGTTAGACTAGATGCTCTTTGGGGATTCCTTCCAGTGGAGTCTTCTTCTCTGGAGGCTTTCGAACTGGATGGCCATCTGTCGGGAGGGCTTGGATGGTGTTTTCCTGCAGAACAGGAGGTCAGTTTGGATGACCTTTGGGGGTCTCATCCAGCTCTAGGATTCTATGATTATATTCTCTCTCTCTCTCTCTCCAGTGGCCAACAAATGGTTCCATGAACACGGGCAGGAGTTTCGAAGGCCGTGCGGCACTGACTCAGACGACTAGCGAAACCCAGAGCCTTGCATTCAGATGCCAAAAAATCTCAAAATTGCAACTGGTAGGGAAAGAGGATCCGTGAATTCTTCTCCTTCTTCCCATCCTGATGCAGCCATGCCTGGAGGGACCACCTGGGAGGCCGAGAAGCGTCCAAAAGCATGTCTTGGCAAGCTTTGGCGCAGGCATTTATTTAAAGAGAGAGCTGTCAGGTGCGGAGAACGAAGAGACCGGTCTCCTGAGCAGGAGAGAACGGAGCGACTGGTAGTCCAACAGATAGACTGAGAAGCCTTCTTCTATCTATCCCAGGGAATACATACCTGGGACCATACCTGGAGAGACCAGTATCTGTTTATGGGGAGTCTTAAAGACCCCAAAAAGCACAAGAGCTCGACTGATCCTGGATGCTAAGCAGGGTCGGCCTTGGTTAGGACTCGGATGGGAGACCGCCAGCACAATTTTTGTATACAACTCCCAGGATTGCATAGCATGGAGCCAGGTGTTGCAACTCAGGATAGATTCACCTTGCTCAAGACTCCACCACACACCAAGGCTGTAGGTTTTGTAGTTGATTGAGGAAAAAGTAAAATCAAAAACATAGAAGTAAAGTTGCAAATGTTCAGTAGCCAAAATGGCAAAGTTTCCAAGATTCCAAGGCAAATAACATGAAGTTACACAAGAATCCATGGCAGCATGACAAGGTCCCCCAAAAATCAAGATCAAAACCAAAGTCCCAAAGAGCTAGAAGCTTTCCCCAAAAGCCGAGGTAATTTCAGAGAAGTTAACAGGGTGTAAGCAACATTGTGGTGTTGGAGGAAAGTGCTGAGAGTGCCTTGGACTGCGAGAAGATCCAACCAGTCCATCCTCCAGGAAATAAAGCCCGGCTGCTCACTGGAGGGAAGGAGACTAGAGACAAAGTTGAAGTCCTTTGGACACATCATGAGGAGACAGCAAAGCCTAGAGAAGACAATGATGCTGGGGAAAGTGGAAGGTAAAAGGAAGAGGGGCCGACCAAGGGCAAGATGGATGGATGGCATCCTTGAAGTGACTGGACTGACCTTGAAGGAGCTGGGGGTGGTGACGGCCGACAGGGAGCTCTGGCGTGGGCTGGTCCATGAGGTCACGAAGAGTCGGAGACGACTGAACGAATGAACAACAAAAGCAACATTGCACTGACAAAGGATAGACTTCAATCCGATCGTTAAATATGTTTCCCTAGCATTTTTTTTGTTGTGTCAGGAGCGACCTGAGAAACTGCAAGTCGCTTCTGGTGTGAGAGAATTGGCCGTCTGCAAGGACATTGTCCAGGGGACGTCTGGATGATTTTTTTTTGATGTTTTATCATCCTTGTGGGAGGCTTCTCTCATGTCCCCACATGAGGAGCTGGAGCTGATAGAGGGAGCTCATCCACCTCTCCCTGGATTCGAACCTGCGATCTGTCAGTCTTCAGTCCTGCTGGCTGCGCCACCGGGGGCTCCTTCCCTAGCATGAAAGCATTACGTTGACCTCGAACTTCACGTTTGTTGGCAAGCCGCTCACTTCGGCAAACCCTTAATTGCAAAGGGTCCTCCCTAATCAAATCTCCACCATCTTCAAGGCCGGAGAACTCATTATCCTGGGACTGGTCACCCTGGGAACCGAGAGGCACTGAACTCCCAGAGGGAGCCTCCAACTGCAGCTGTGAAGTTTCACGATCTTCAAGTAAAACAACATCCCTTTCTCTGGGAAACAGAAATGCCGTCTCTTCTTCAGAATCAACACTGTCTGCCTCAATAACAGGGACATGTTCAGAAATCTGTAACCCATCATCCTCCTCGTCCTGAGGAAACTCAGGCTCAGAAAGCTCAGAGTGAGCCACAACACCAGGGAAGTTAAAGGGGTACCAAACTACATCAATTCTTCAGTGTAGATGCTCTCATAGAATGATAGAATCAAAGAGTTGGAAGAGACCTCATGGGCCATCCAGTCCAACCCCATTCTGCCAAGAAGCAGGAATATTGCATTCAAATCACCCCTGACAGATGGCCATCCAGCCTCTGTTTAAAAGATTCCAAAGAAGGAGCCTCCACCACACTCCGGGGCAGAGAGTTCCACTGCTGAACGGCTCTCACAGTCAGGAAGTTCTTCCTCATGTTCAGATGGAATCTCCTCTCTTGTAGTTTGAAGCCATTGTTCCACGTCCTAGTCTCCAAGGAAGCAGAAAACAAACTTGCTCCCTCCTCCCTGTGGCTTCCTCTCACATATTTATACATGGCTATCATATCTCCTCTCAGCCTTCTCTTCTTCAGGCTAAACATGCCCAGCTCCTTAAGCTGCTCCTCATGGGCTTGTTCTCCAGACCCTTGATCATTTTAGTCGCTCCTCTGGACACATTCCAGCTTGTCAATATCTCTCTTGAATTGTGGTGCCCAGAATTGGACACAATATTCCAGGTGTGGTCTGACCAAAGCGGAATAGAGCATGGGTAGCATGACTTCCCTGGATCTAGACACTAGGCTCCTATTGATGCAGGACAAAATCCCATTGGCTTTTTTTGCCGCCACATCACATTCCTGGCTCATGTTTAACTTGTTGTCCACAAGGACTCCAAGATCTTTTTCACCCGTACTGCTCTCGAGCCAGGCCTCATCGTCCCCCATTGTGTAATTCGTTTTTCTTGCCAAAGTGGAGTATCTTGCATTTGTCCCTGTTGAACTTCATTTTGTTAGTTTTGGCCATCATCTCTCTAATCTGTCAAGATTGTTTTGAATCCTGCTCCTGTCCTCTGGAGTATTGGCTATCCCTCCCAATTTGGTGTTTTCTGCAAACTTGACAAACCTCGCTTAGACCCCTTTGCATCCTGATATAATTATGCACAATGGAAAGAGGCTCACCTGTGTGCTTTCCGTATGTCAGCCTCTTCCTATGAAAAGCTGGCAGCTCCAACTGGCAGTCGATCCGGTGGTGACGGAGGAGGAAGAGGATGGAAGGAAGAAAGCCCCCTTTTTCCCTCCTGAGAAGGTGCCTACACACCTTCCTTGTGGCCCAACGCCAACCGAGTCAATATTTGGGAAAGTGTGACTGTGGTTAAGCAAGAGCAGCGATGGGCATGCCTTCTCCGTCCAGGTAGGATGGCATTGGGAAGCGGAGAGATTGCAGACACCGTCGTTCCGGTGCAAAGAAGAGCTTCTTTATTCCTCTCCCACATTTCGTTTTCAAGTCTGGCCATCCCAGACTTTGGGAGCAAAGAAGAAATGCTCCCAGTGAATGCATATCTCAACAACAAGAAATTATTATTATTATTATTATTATTATTATTATTATTATTATTAGGTAGACCATGGCCATATAGCCCGAAAAAACCTACAACAACCCAGTGATTCCGGCCATGAAAGCCTTCGACAATACATTATTATTATTATTATTATTATTATTATTATTATTATTATAATACTGACACAAAAACACAGTATGGCACAGCAAATGAGATCTATATGCTGGATTTTGTATCACAAAATCACAAGTCGAGTTTGTGATACGAAATTGTGATAGAATTTGTGATACTTCCCAAGTGTGTGATTATTTTCGAATGATGTGCGCAGATCCGAGTAAGGTGGCCTTTTGCAGTTGACAGATCGTGATTTTGTCAATGTTTATTGTAGAAACACAACCTCCCTCTTTCTCTCCTTCATTCCTTCTCTACCTCTTTCCTTCTTTCCCCCTTTTTCTTTTTCTTCCACTTTCTCTCCTTCCTTTCTTCTCTACCCCCTCCCTCCCTTCTTTCTTTCCTTCCCTCCTTCTTTCTTTCTCCCTTCCTTCCTTCACTTTTTGCTTCCATCCTTCCTTCTCTCTTTCCTTGCTTCCCTCTTCCTCTCCTTCATTCCTTCTCTACCTCTTTCCTTCTTTCCCCCTTTTTTTCTTCCACTTCCACCTCTTCTCCTTCCTTTCTTCTCTACCCCCTCCCTCCCTTCTTTTTTTCTTTCCTTCCCTCCTTCTTACTTTCTCCCTTCCTTCACTTTTTGCTTCCATCCTTCCTTCTCTCTTTCCTTCCCTCCCTTTCTCTCCTTCATTCCTTCTCTAACTCTTTCCTTCTTTCTCCCTTCTTCTTTTCCTTCCACTTTCTCTCCTTCCTTTCTTCTCTACCCCTCCCTCCCTTCTTTCTTTCCTTCCCTCCTTCTTTCTTCCTTCCTTCACTTTTTGCTTCTATCCTTCCTTCTCTCTTTCCTCCCCTCCCTCTTTCCTTCTTTCCCCTTTTCTTTTTCTTCCACTTCCTCTCCTTCCTTTCTTCTCTACCCCCTCCCTCCCTTCTTTCTTTCCTTCCCTCCTTCTTTCTTTCTTTCTCCCTTCCTTCCTTCACTTTTTGCTTCCATTCTTCCTTCTCTCTTTCCTTGCTTCCCTCTTCCTCTCCTTCATTCCTTCGCTACCTCTTTCCTTCTTTCCCCCTTTTTTTTTCCTTCCTCTTCTCCTTCCTTTCTTCTCTACCCCCTCCCTCCCTTCTTTTTTTCTTTCCTTCCCTCCTTCTTACTTTCTCCCTTCCTTCACTTTTTGCTTCCATCCTTCCTTCTCTCTTTCCTTCCCTCCCTTTCTCTCCTTCATTCCTTCTCTACCTCTTTCCTTCTTTCTCCCTTCTTCTTTTCCTTCCACTTTCTCTCCTTCCTTTCTTCTCTACCCTCTCCCTCCCTTCTTTCTTTCCTTCCCTCCTTCTTTCTTTCTCCCTTCCTTCCTTCACTTTTTGCTTCCATCCTATTTCTCTTTCCTTCCGTCCCTCTTTCTCTCCTTCATTCCTTCTCTACCTCTTTCCTTCTTTCTCCCTTTTTCTTCCACTTTCTCTCCTTCATTTCTTCTCTACCCTCTCCCTCCCTCCCTTCTTTCTTTCCTTCCTTCCCTCCTTTCTCCCTTCCTTCATTCACTTTTTGCTTCCATCCTTCCTTCTCTCTTTCCTTACCTCCCTCTTTCTCTCCTTCATTCTTTCTCTCCTTCATTCTTTCTCTACCTCTTTCCTTCCTTCCTTTGCTCTTTGCTCCCTTCTCTTTCCTTCTTTTTTCTTTCTTCCCTTCCCTCCCTCCCTCCCTCCTTCCCTTTATTTCCTGTATCGTGATTTAGCTTTTCGTCATTTAGATTTTTGGGGTTTTAAAGTCCTTTCTGCTGTTTTTTAGGGGTTTTTATGAGTGATGGTCACTCGTCGGTGTTTTAGGAGTATAGTGTCGAAATTTGGTGTGAATTCATCCGGTAGCTTTCGAGTTCTGTTAATCCCAGAAACGAACATTACATTTTTATTTATATAGATAGACTAAACGTACCAAGTTTGTATGGAACTGTGACTTTTATTTCATGTGCTGGTCTATGACCGAAATAAATGATTTGTGTCAGTAAATAATAATAATAATACTCCTGACCTCACAATCATGTTAAAAAACAAAGTATGGATTGTTGATGTCACAATCCCAGGAGACAGCAGGATTGAAGAGAAACAACTGGAAAAGCTGACACGATATAAGGATTTGAAGATCGAACTGCAAAGACTCTGGCACAAACCAGTCAAGGGGGTCCCTGTGGTGATTGGCACACTGGGTGCAGTGCCTAAAGACCTTGGCCTGCACTTAAACACAATCGGCACTGACAAGATTACCACCTGCCAGCTGCAGAAGGCCACCTTACTGGGATCTGCAGGCATTATTTGCCAATACATCACACAGGGAAGTATCCGACGTGTGATCCAATACAACAGCCAGCAGAGTGTCTGCTGTGGACTCATTTTGTTGTGTTTCTAATAATAATAATAATAATAATAATGATAATGATAATGATAATGATAATGATAATAATATGAACTCTGATGTTTCAATAGCATTAAGACATGGTGTTCAACTGGATTAATTCTCCAGTGTAGAAGTACCTTAAGCCAGGGCTGACTGGAAGGCAAGAAGCCACAAATCCATGCTGCTATGCTCATTTCGAGAAGCATCCAAAGACAACTCTTTGGAAACATGCAAAATATTTCGCTGCATCGGAAACACTGGAACAGACTGCCATCAAGTGGTGTGCTATAGGTAAGAAAGAACACACATAGTGGATGGTCTTGTTGTCACACTCTTGTGTCATATCATGGGCGTTCCTTGGTAAAGTAAAGATCCACCCAGAGGAAAAGTGTTCCTGCCAGACATCGAGGTAACCACTGACCGCAGAGGGAAGCTGATGAGGAAACACAACATGCAAACTATCTCCAGACCCACCAAGAAAATCCAACAAATGCTACATTCAGCAAAGGACAAGAGGGATCCTCTCACCTCTGCAGGAGTCTACCGTGTACCATGCAGCTGTGGACAAGAAGTCTACATAGGGACCACCAAACGCAGCAGCATTGCACAAATACGCATCAAGGAACATGAAAGGCACTGCAGACTAATCCAACCAGAGAAGTCAGCCATAGCAGAGCACCTGATGAACCAACCTGGACACAGCATATTATTGAAGAACACGGAAATGCTGGCCCACTCTCACAACCACCACGTCAGACTACACAGAGAAGCCACTGAAATCCACAAGCATGTGGACAATTTCAACAGAAAGGAGGAAACCATGAAAATGAACAAAATCTGGCTACCAGTATTAAAAATACTCTAAAATTACAACAGCAAAACAACAGAGAGGAAACAATCTGGGACATCTAATCACCTCTCAACAAAAGATTGCCCAGGCACTAACAAGCCACACCAAACAACAGCCAAGCCATCAAATGCTAATCAAGGTGGTCAGTTGAAACATTCACACCTAGCTCCAGCAGACAAGAGTTCTTTGTCCCACCCTGGTCATTCCACAGATATATAAACCCATTTTCCTAGTTCCAACAGATCTCACTACCTGTGAGGATGCTTGCCATAGATGCAGGCGAAATGTCAGGAATGTCTCTAGAACATGGCCATATAGCCCGAAAAACTGTGTTCGTTTTATGTATCTGTGTTTGTATATTATTATTATTATTCAGTTCTTGTGGGTTTTTTCGGGCTATATGGCCATGTTCTAGAGGCATTTCTCCTGACGTTTCGCCTGCATCTATGGCAAGCATCCTCACCTCACCTCTGAGGATGCTTGCCATAGATGCAGGCAAAACGTCAGGAGAAATGCCTCTAGAACATGGCCATATAGCCCGAAAAACCCACAAGAACTGAGTGATTCCGGCCATGAAAGCCTTCGACAATACATTATTATTGTTGGGCTTGGCCTCATGTAAGCCACCCTGAGTCCCTTTGGGGAGATGGTGGCGAGGTATAAATAAATAAATAAATATTATTATTATTATTATTAAGTGTCTTGCACTGTTTGAGTTTTGTATGCATTACAAGTTTATGTTTCATTTGCTGAGTAAAGATTTTTCTGTTCATTTTTCCTTTCGTCTGCGAGTCTATTGCATTTGGACTTTGGGCGCTGGGTAAAATCCACTGCTGCACAAAAGAGGCAGGACTGGAAGCGGAAGCATCCTCCCTCCTTCCCTCTGTGATTTCCACGCTTCTCTTCCACATCATCCGGGCACTTCCTGTTAGACCGTTCTAGCCCCGAGGTGTTGCCGTGACCCTTTGAGTCCCTGTTGTTAGTCTTCTAGGTGTCTAGCACCACGTCGGACGAGTAACAGCAGAAGACTCCGTATTATCCGACATTTTCATTTATCCGATGTTCTGCCGGCATGTTTATGACGGATAAGCGAGACCCTACTGTATATATTTCTCTATTACAAATCTGTTATGGGGAAGTGGGATGTATATGAATTGTAAAGCACTGAATATGTAGAATTCACAATTATTTAAGAAGGCTTGGATTGTGCAGAAATGCGATGGACTGGATGGCCCGGGGGGGGGGGGGGGGGGGGGGGGGGGGGGGGGGGGGGGGGGGGAGAGGTCTCTTCCAACTATAGGAGGGTTTCATAGTTCAACATCTGGCTACCAGTATTAAAAAACTCTAAAATTACAACAGCACAACAACAGAGAGGAAACAAACAAGGACATCTAATCACCTCTCAACAAAACTTTGCTCCAGGCGCTGTCAGGCCATTAAATGCTAATCAAGGTGGTCAGTTGAAACATTCACACCTAGCTCCAGCAGACAAGAGTCCTTTGTCCCACCCTGGTCATTCCACAGTGGCTTCGGCGTTCTGCCAGGCTTCGACAGAGAAAGACAAGGGAATCTCGATTAAAGCGAAACCAATTTCTGAGTGCTTGGGATAGTTTAACGAGAGGATACAAGTCTCAAGTATGGGAAATGTAGCCGGATGAAGCATTGTTTGGAATCAAGTTAAGTTCTCGTCCTTGTTTCATGGAAGCCTAGCTTGGAAGATTCATGCTTAAGTACTTCTTGTTTCATGGTTTTGATTCTTGGATTTTATGACTACACTAGCTATCCCCTGCCACACATTGCTGTGGCCCAGTCTGTGTATATGTGTATTGTGTGTGTATATTTGTGTATATGTGTATATATGTGGTTTTATTCATGCATTGTAATGTAATTTTTAATTTTTGGCTTTTTAAGTCTCTTCTGCTGTGTGTTTTCAGTGTTTTTATAAGTCACTTGTTGGCCTGATAGGTGGCACAGTTGGGTGGTATGGAAATTAAGTAAGCTAATCAAGGTGGTCAGTTGAAACATTCACACCTAGCTCCAGCAGACAAGAGTCCGTTGTCCCACCTTGGTCATTCCACAGATATATAAATGCAATTTTTCTAGTTCCAACAGACCTCACTACCTCTGAGGATGCTTGCCATAGATGCAGGCGAAACGTCAGGAGAGAATGCCTCTAGATCAGTGGTTCTCAACCTTCTTAATGTCACGACCCCTTAATACAGTTTTTCATGTTGTGGTGACCCCCAAGCAAAAAATTGTTATTGCTACTTCATATCTGCAACAAATTAGGCACACAGAAGCAAATTAGGCACACAGAACTCCCATGGCCTACAGAAAATACTGGAAGGGTTTGGTGGACATTGACCTTGAGCTTTGGAGTTGTAGTTCACCTACATCCAGAGAGCACTTTGGACTCAAACAATGATGGATCTGGACCAAACTTGGCATGAATACTCAATATGCCCAAATATGAACACTGGTGGAGTTTGGTGAAAATAGTCCTTGACATTTGGGAGTTGTAGTTGCTGGGATTTATAGTTCACCTACAATCAAGAGAATTATGAACCGCACCAATGATAGAATTGGGTGAAACTCCCCACATAGAACCCCCATGACCAACAGAAAATGTTGTGTTTTCTGATGGTCTTTGGCGACCCCTCCAGGGGTCCCGACCCCCAGGTTGAGAACCACTGCTCTAGATCATGGCCATATAGCCCGGAAAAACCTACAACCCAGTTTCATGGTTTGGTCGGTGTTCTAGGCATCCCAAAAGGTTCTCAAGCGCAAGAAGGTAGAAGTGGGTGGGCTTCGGAGTGCTTCTTCCGGGGAAGAAATCTCTTTAATGTTTTTCAGGTTTTGATACAACTGGAGGAACCAGCCTTCTACCTGCCCGCCCCCCCAAAGTCCCTCGCATTCCCCCCACGATTCCACACACAACCGGACTTCCTCGGGATGGACTGACGGACGGGGGAAACGGGAGGAAAAGAAACCGACATCCAGGGGAAGGAAGGGAAGGAAAGGGCAAGGGGTGGACGAGGTCCAGCCGGACGCCGGAGGAGCTCTGCTTCGGGCGGGCACCGCGCCCATCGCTCGGCATTGGGGGAACCAAACGGAAGGGGGGTCGGATGGAGAGGATACAGAACACGCCACGGAAGGGGGGCCCTCTGGTGCAGTTTTATTTACAACGGAAAGTGGGCGTTGGTGGACCTCCGGGTTATTAACAAGCGGGGAAAACGCTGTGAAGAGAAGAAGAAGGAGTGGTTGGTACATTTTCAAGAGAATGTCACTGTTGCTATCATTACTGGGTTATACATGCCATTTCCTATTGTTGTTAAATTGCCAAAAGTTTGTTTTTGCAGGAGAAACATTCTGCAGCACATTTTGCAATACCTGATTTCCCTGAAAATAAGACAGTGTCTTGTATTAATTTTTGCTCTCAAAGATGCGCTAGGTCCATGATGGTGAACCTATGACACGCGTGTCAGCATTGACACGCATGGCTATTTTTGATGACACGCAGACACATGTGGCCACATACAGAGAAATACACCTTATAAGAGCCAATCTAATTCCATCCTTAAATTTGTAAAAGGCTCTACAAATTTAACATATGCACGTTTGAGCATTGTTCACTCCATAACTCAGAATGGATTATACATTTTTCTTATTTAAACTATAAATATTGCAAAATTATGGGTTTTTTTCTTGACGTGACACTCCACCCAAGTTATGCTCAGGTTTTTGGCAAATTTTGACACACCAAGCTCAAAAGGTTGCCCATCACTGCGCTAGGTCTTATTTTCAGGGGATGTCTTACTTTTTCATGAAGAAGAATTCACATTTATTGTTGAACAAAAAAAATAATAACGCTCTCATTTTTTGTTCTAGAGGAAGAACAGACAGATAAACTAAAACAGAAAGCACAATACGACTGTCTTGTATTAATTTTTGCTCTCAAACATGCGCTAGGTCTTATTTTCAGAGGATGTCTTATTTTTCCATGAAGAAGAATTCACATTTATTGTTGAACAAAAAAAAATTACGCTCTCATTGTTTGTTCTAGAGGAAGAACAGACAGATAAACAAAAACAGAAAGCACAATACGACTGTCTTGCATTAATTTTTGCTCTCAAAGATGCGCTAGGTCTTATTTTCAGGGGATGTCTTATTTTTCCATGAAGAAGAATTCACATTTATTGTTGAACAAAAAAAAACAACGCTCTCGTTGTTTGTTCTAGAAGAGGAACAGACAGATAAACAAAAAGAAAGAACAATACGACTGTCTTGCATTAATTTTTGCTCTCAAAGATGCGCTAGGTCTTATTTTCAGGGGATGCCTTATTTTTCCATGAAGAAGAATTCACGTTTATTGTTGAACGACAACAAAAAATAATAATATAACATTCTTGTTGTTTGTTCTAGAGGAGGAACAGACAGGTAAACAAAAACAGAAAGAACAATACGACTGTCTTGTATTAATTTTTGCTCTCAAACATATACTAGGTCTTATTTTCAGAGGATGTCTTATTTTTCCATGAAGAGGAATTCACATTTATTGTTGAACAAAAAAAATAACACTCTCATTGTTTGTTCTAGAGGAAGAACAGACAGATAAACAAAAACAGAAAGAACAATATGCTATCTTGTATTAATTTTTGCTCTCAAAGATGCGCTAGGTCTTATTTTCAGGAGATGTCTTATTTTTCCATGAAGAAAAATTCACATTTATTGTTGAATGACAACAAAAAATAAATAAATAACACTCTTGTTGTTTGTTCTAGAGGAGGAACAGACAGATAAACAAAAACAGGAGGAACAATACGACCATCTTATATTAATTTTTGCTCTCAACTGTGCGCTAGGTCTTTTTTTCAGGGGATGTCTTACTTTTTCCATGAAGAAGAATTCACATTTATTGTTGAACAAAAAAAAATAACGCTCTCGTTGTTTGTTCTAGAGGAAGAACAGACAGGTAAACAAAAACAGAAAGAATACGCGACCCCGAAGAAGAAGAGTTTGGGAAGATCAACACAGAATTTTAATTTCTTTTTGTTTCCTTTTCTTTCTTTCTTTCTTTTGTCTTTTTCTTCTCTTCCTCTCTCCCTTTCTCTATCTCTTTACACGATTACGTTTTTTCCGTTTTCTCTTTTGGAGATCTCATTTTGACTTCACTGTATAAAAATCTCAATAACATACATTTTGAAAAAAATAACGCTCCGTAGTTATCAGTATATAATAAATATACTGGCCCTCACACCCAGGGCCACAAAAAATCAGGGCTGTCACGTTCCTGGCTCCTACACACTGTCTGGAGATTGTAATTATCTCCCACAGCAGTTCCTGGACCACTTGCACAGCAGGGACGGTATTGCAGCTTCTGGCCAGCTGGGTGAAATGTCAGGAGAGAATGCTGCTGGAACATGGACATACAAGCTGTGAACATGGACATACAAGCTCACACCGCTGTGAGTTGCCCCTGGGCTGAGAACAGCGGTATAGAAGCAAAGTAAATAAATAAATAAATAAATAAAATACAGCCCGAAAAACTCACAGCAATCCAATAATTCTGGGCATGAAAGACTTCAGCAACATAATAAAAGTGATATTGTTGTTATTGTTATTATTATATTACTCAAAACAACTTACCATTGGAATCCACCAATGGGCTCTGTAAACCTGTGACGGATTAAGAATGTTGCAACGGCTTCGGCGACCTGAAACAGAAAGAAGAGCAGCCAGTGATGAAGAAGAAGCTGTTACGCAACACTCACAGCAGAACTTGGAAAAGTTACTTCCGGTAATGCCAATTCCTCATACCTCCTCAGCTACCAAGGACAGTGGCTGTCTTGGGAGATTTAAAGGACTGCTGTACAAAAGAGAGTAACTTTTTCCCAGACTCTGTCCCCAAGTTACTATCTGTAGTGCCCAGAATTAGACACAAGGTTATTCCAGGTGAGGCTGGTGGTGAAATCCTGATTGTGTGCCCATTCCTGAAAGCTTTGCCCCAGAAACGGCTCGAGACCCGTTGACTCACCTTGTCTGGAGCATCCTCGTGGACCGCGTGGCCGCACTGTGGAAGGACTTGCATCTGGAATTTACCTGCAAGGAGGAAAGAGTGCATGTAATGGCTTTTGGGAGTGAAGAAGCAGCGACACAAGAATATAGACAGCAATTAAACCAGGCATGGGCAAACTTGGGCCCTCTGGGTGTTTTGGACCAACTCCCACCATTCCTAACAGCCTCAGGCCCTTTCCTTTTCCCCCTCCGCCGCTTAAGCGGCCAAATCAACCTTTGCGAGGTACAGTCGCAGCTGGTGCACAAGTCTCAATTGTGCAAAAGCCCTCCCGGACACCGCCGACGCCTGAGCCTCAAGCGTAAGTGATGAATCCAGGAGAACTCCCAAACTGCGGACCTGTGACTTCAGGGGGAGTGTAACCCCGTCCAGCACAGGTTGCCACCCTATACTCCGATCAGGTTTACGATTGACCAGGAGGACCTCTGTCTTGTCGGGATTGATCTTCAGCTTGTTCTTCCTCATCCAGATAGACACAGCAGCCAGGCACTCATCCAGCACTCGAGGGGCCTCCTTGGAATTAGGTCGAAATGAGTAGTAGAGTTGTGTGTCATCTGCGTAGAGATGGCACCTAACTCCAAAACTCCGGATGACCTCTCCCAGCGTTTCATGTAGATGTTAAAAAGCATGGGAGACAAAATAGAGCCTTGCGGGACCCCACAGGTCAAAGGCCAGGGGTCCGAGCAGGCATCTCCCAGCTTCACCATCTGGATCGACCCTCCAGGAAGGACCGAAGCCACAACAAAACTGTGCCCCCGAGACCCATCCCGGAGAGTCGTCCCAGAAGGATACCATGATCGATGGTATCGAAAGCCGCTGAGATGTCCAAGAGAACCAACAGAGTCACACTCCCCCTGTCCAGCTCTCTACGGACCAAGGCCGTCTCGGTGCCGCGGCCAGGCCTGAAACCAGACTGTGACTGATCTAGGTAGTTGTAGATAGAGGGCAGGAGATTAGTCAAAACAGACAAACTGAACAGTGGCTTCAGCGTTCTGCCAGCCTCCGTCAGAAAACGATAAGGGAATCTCAATTAAAGAGAAACCAATTTCTGAGTGCTTGGGATAGCTTAACGAGGGGATAAAAGTCTCAAGTATGGGAAACGTAGCCAGATGAAGCATAGTTTGGAATCAAGTTAAGTTCTCGTCCTTGTTTCATGGAAGCCTAGCTTGGAAGATTCATGCTTAAGTATTTACCTCCCAAAAGAGGTAAGATCTGCTTCCTCACTCCTGACCTTTAGAAAAAAATTAAAATCATGGTTCTGGGACCAGGCCTTCGGACAATAGATGTATGCAGCTTTTAGTGGGACAAGGACAGGAATGGCGATTCGACTGATGAGATCGTTTTATGGTTTTAATAACTGTTTTGATATTTGATGATGTACTGTTTTTAATATGATTTATGTTTAAAGTGTGGTTTTACTATTGTAGTTGTAAGACATTGAATTTTTGCCATTATCTATGTGTAAACCGCTTTGAGTCCCCCTCGGGGTGAGAAAAGCGGTATATAAATGCTGTAAATAAATAATAAATAAATACATTTCTTGTTTCATGGTTTTGATTCTTGGATTTTATGACTACATACTCATGCCTTGGATTAATGTTTCCTAGTTTTCTGGATTATATTAGAGAAGTGTGGACTTTGCTGAACTTTACCCTGGACTATTTTGTTCCTGCTTATCTTCTTACCTAATTGGATTTACCTATTTCTTTAAAGTGCTTTTTACTTTGCTGCTTTTTAATTATCTCCAATAAAAGGATTTTTTCCCTATTCAGCATGTTGTGTTTAAAGTCAGAGGGCTTTTCCTGTCCTGGAGTGCAACACTGAGGCTGTTAAGAATGGTGGGAGTTGAAGTCCAAAACACCTGGAGGGCTGAAATTTGCCTCAAGATGCAGAAACCCAACACAGAACGCTGCTTACCTTGCATTTGGCCAATTGTTAGATCTTTATCCAATCTGTCGACACCTTAAAACATGATTTGGGAAAAAGAAAACAAACATCAGTCTTAAATTCTTGCCCTTCTGGGCCTTTTTAGCACTCATACAAAACCTGGACCAACTTCTATGGGCCTCTTTCAGGAGTAATGGGTAATGTTTGCAGCTGCTTAAGAGAACATTGTTTCTTGCTAGGAGGCCAGTACAACCATGGCCTCATTTTAGGTTGAATATTGGGCTTGATTATCAATATGTAACACAATTTTTGTTCCTGGGTTATGATATGTTGTCCGGACCGTCCCTGGTCGGCTGCCGGCGCAGCTAGAAGTCGCACCGGCTCATGTGTTCGTGCGGGATCCCTGAGTGGAGCTCCGCAGAGGGGAGGAGCTCCACTCTCCCGCTGCCTAGGCCAGATGGCGCGCTGGAGTGGAGCGTGACCCAGGCATGCAGCTCTGCCGAGGAGAGAGCTGGCTTTGCTTGCCGGGTAGTGGGTGGCTTTCGCGTGAGCTGCCGTTTTCTGAGGAGGTGTTGAGGCAGGTGTGGCTATCGAGCAGCGGTTTTCAAACCTGGGGGTCGCGGACCTCCCCGGGGGCGTATGGCAGTTTCTGGGGGTCGCCAAGCGCCATTGGCTAGCCCGCCCTCCCAAATGGCGGCGACCCAAAGCCAGGGCCACTCCAGATAGGGCTCGCGGCGCCTTTCCCGCCCGCCCTACTCACCTGCCCTCTGAGGGCGGCGGCCGCGGGGCTCCTCTCTCTGCCACCCCCTCCCCCTTGCGCTGCACTGCGGCTCGAGCGAAGCTGCCCCCCCGCCCGCCGCCGGCTCGACCCGGAGGCTGCGGAAGTCCTCCCGTGCTGCACGGGTCCTGGCACAGTGGCGCGGCGTGCCTTTCCTCCGCTCTTCTCTCTCGTTCTCCCTCCTCAGCCGCGCAACCCCAGTCGGGAGCGGGACGATCAAAGGTAGCCGGGCCCTTTCTCCTTCCCGCCCGGTGCCTCAGGAGTGCGGGAGAAACCCAGACCAAGCATGGCACCCCCGGTGAGTCGAGCCGGCGCGACAGCACGCTGAGGTGAGGGCGCGCGCCCCGGCCGGCGGGGGGGGGGCCAGGGGGGGTGGAAGCCCACTGGTGCATGGAGCCGGGCCAAGGGTACACGCCGGGTGGGGCGAAGAACGGGCCCGAGGGTCGAGGGTCGGACGGAAAGGCACGCACAGCAAGGAGAGGGAGAAAAAAGTGCACACGGGCGAGGAAGAAAAAAATAAACGTGTCTGGGGCAAGGGAGAAGGAGGGAAAGGTGTGCAGGCAGAAAGAGCAGAGGAAAGAAAGGTGCAAGGAAAGAGGAGGAAAAGACAGCTGGGTTGCTCTGCAGAGAGTGGATGCCCTTCTTTCAGCCGCACACCTTCCTGGCATCATCCTCCGTGGAGCAGGTGCTGGGCTGCAGCCGCTCCTGTAGGCGGGCCCAGGAGCGGAGGAGAGCCATCCCCAGGCCAACGGAGAAGCTGCAAACGGAGAAGCTCCGTGCTGCAAACGGCCCCTGAGTTGTTGCAGCAGCGTTTGCAGGCGCCTCCCAGGGGATAGCTGTGGCAGGAAGGAAAACGCAGGCTCCCAATCTCCAAGGTCTGTTTTCCCCAGAGCCCCCAGTATTCTCTTTTTGTTCATGGGTGTTCTCTGTGCCAAGTTTAGTCCAATTCCATGGCTGTTGGGGTTTCAGAATGCCCTTTGATTGCAGAGTTCCCTTCCACACAGCTGAATGAAATCCCACATTGTCTGCTTTGAACTGGATTATCTGTGTTCACACAGCCAGATAATCCATTTCAGTGTGTATTTTTTGCAGCTGTATGGAAGGGGCCTCAGACAACCCAGTCCCCTTCCACACAGCTGAATGAAATCCCACATTATCTGCTTTGAAGTGGATTATCTGAGTCCACACAGCCAGATAATCCACTTCAGTGTGTATTTTATGCAGCTTGTATGGAAGGGGACCCAGATAACCCAGTCCCTTTCCACACAGCTGAATGAAACCCCACATTATCTGCTTTGAACTGGATTATCTGAGTCCACACAGCCAGATAATCCACTTCAGTGTGTATTTTATGCAGCTGTATGGAAGGGGCCCAGATAACCCAGTCCCTTTCCACACAGCTGAATGAAATCCCACATTATCTGCTTTGAACTGGATTATCTGAGGCCACACAGCCAGATAATCCACTTCAGTGTGTATTTTATGCAGCTGTATGGAAGGGGCCTCAGATAACCCAGTCCCCTTCCACACAACTCAAGTTTGGTCCAATTTAATTGTGGTTGGATTTCAGAATGCTCTTTGATGGCTGGGGAACTAAACACCCCAAGTCCCAAATGCCAAGGTCTATTTTCCCCAAACTCCACCAGTCTTCAGATTTGGGCATACTGAGTAGTTGTGCCAAGTTCTGTCCAAATCCATAGTAATTTGGGTTCACTGTGCTCTCTGGATGTAGGTGGACTATCTCTCCCATAATTCACTATCAATTCCCCCCAACCCCTCCAGTATTTTCTATTGGCCATTAGGGTTCTGTGTGCCAAGTTTGGTCCAGGTCTGTATTTCGGGTGGGGGGGGGGGGTGTCTCTTTGGTCTCTGGAAGTCAGAGCTGCATCACTTGAAGGTACTTCACATCCCATCATCCGTTGCCCACACTCCCCCAAACATATTGTTTTTTTGATTAATCACTATGCTTTAATTATGTTCAATTTTTAACAATGGGAATACATCCTTCATATCAGACATTTACATTACATTTCATAACAGTAGCAAAATTACTGTTATGAAGTAGCAACGAAAATGTGGTTGGGGGTCACCACAACATGAGGAACTTTATTTAGGGGTCACGGCATTTGTTTGGACTTGTTTTTATTGCTTAGATATTGTGATAGATTGTCCATACTCATGTAGTCCATAATTTTGTTTATCCAATCTTCAATTTGTGGAGATACTTTTTCTTTCCACTTTTGGGCGATTGTAGTTCTTGCTGCAGCCGTTATATAGAAAAAAAATCCTGTCGTCGTTCTCTGGAAGGTTCAGATCTGATATGTTTAAGAGATAATACTCCGGTTTCATTTCAAATTTCATGCTGATAATTTTTTGGGTGTATTTATGTATTGTCGACCAGTATTTCCTAATTATTTTACACCCCCACCACATGTGGTAGTGGGTGCCAAGCTCTTTTTCACATCTCCAGCATCTATTGCTGTAATTTTTGTTAAATTTTGATAGGCTAGAAGGTGTCCAGTACCCCCTGAAATAGATCTTATACCAGCCCTCAACTATATTGTGAATTTTAGTTTCTTTTTCCACACCTCTTCCCAGTCTTTCAAAAGTATTGAGTAATGAAAAAAGATCAGAAACTAATAAAAATCCTTTATCAAACCTTGCTGGAGTGGGATCTGGAAAAGGACAGGATAAAGGAAAATATGACAAAATGGGCCTTTGACATAGGCCACTAATTGGATCTATCTTAAAAACATGGGAAAAGTTTATTAAACTGCAAAAGCTTTGTTTTTGCGGGAGGGAGGCACATCCGGCAGCACATGTTGCTACAGTTTTTCACAAGAGTGTCAACGAATTGAACATAATTTGTGCAAGCCATAAGAACAAAGTTTATGAAGTAGAACAACTACTTTCAAAGTAAGGACCACACAATTAAATAGGAAATAACACTTTCAAACCAGGGAGATTTTTTTCCAAATTTTGTTACATATTGTTATGAGAGCAAAGTATTTTTCTCATTTGAGTCAAAAGTCAAAGAGAGTGAGAACTAAAGGTGTTTTGACAACTTAGGGAAACTACCGTATATTCCGGCATATAAGACGACTGGGCGTATAAGACGACCCCCAACTTTTCCAGTTAAAATATAGAGTTAAGACGACTCCCATGCATAAGACTACACCCGCGTATAAGACGACCCCTGACTTTTGAGAAGATTTTCTTGGGTTAAAAAGTAGTCTTATACGCCAGAATATACTGTAATAATAATAATAATAATAATAATAATAATAATAATACACTTTATTTCTATACCGCCCTTCTCGCCTAGGGGACTCAGAGCGGATTACGGCATTTACATACACAGGCAAACATTCAATGCCGTTACAATCATATACAATGAGACACACAAACGCAAACAAAGGCAGAGGATTCTCCTTTCATTTCTGGCTTCTGGAGGCAGTGTTCATCTCTGGCTCTGGAGAAGTGTTTTCCTCCATTTTCGAGCCGAGGAGCCTGCAATGTTACCTCCTGATTATGTTGTTGGCAAGATTGCTTGGAATTTCTCTCTGCCTTTTCCCACCAAAGTGATATCTATTGATCTACTCACATTTGCATGTTTTTGATCTGCTAGGTTGGGAGGGGCTGGAGCTGACTGATGGGAGCTCACCCCGTCTTGTGGATTTGAACTGCCAATCTTCAGGTCAACAGTTCAGCCAACCTTCACGTCAGCAGTTCAGCAGCACAAAGGTTTAACCCATTGCGCCACTGCAGCTCCAAAAGAGCAAAAAAAGAAGAAAAAAAAAAGCATATACTGCAATTCGAATCGCATACAAAAATATTTGAACTGTGCTGCTTACAAATATATGAAGCTTGGCACTTTTGACAATAACCAGGATGTAATAACCAGTGGCACAGTGGGTTAAACTGCTGAGCTACTGAACTTACTCACTGAAAGGTCGGCGGTTCAAATCCAGGGAGCGGGGTGCACTCCCACTGTTAGCCCCAGTTTCTGCCAACCTAGCAGTTCGAAAACATGCAAATGTAAGCAGCGGGAAAGTAACTGTGCTCCATGCAGTCATGTCAGCCACACGACCTTGTAGGTGTCTACGAACAACACCGGCTCTTCGGCTTAGAAATGGAGATTAGTACTAACCCCAGAGTTGGACACGACTGGACTTATTGTCAGGGGATAATAATAATAATAATAATAATAATAATAATAATAATAATAATAATAATTTTATTTATACCCCGCCACCATCTCCCCAAAGGGACTCGGAGCGGCTTACATGAGGCCCAACCCAACAACACATCAATAAAAAAGCAATAAACAAAAACAATAAATACAATACAATTAATATAAATCACATATAAACAATAAACAGTAACAAATAAGGATTTAAAAACCAATGGCTGGGCCAAATGTAATAGTTTAAAAACTGAGAGAGATTGAGGGAGCGCAGTCAATCCTAAACCAGTAGTAAAGTGCATTCTGAGGACATATTGCTGGGAATTTTCCTTATTCTGGGAAGGCACACTGGAACAGCCACATTTTCAGACTCCTCTTAAAGACTGCCAGAGTTGGGGCATGCCTGATATCCTTGGGAAGTGAGTTCCAGAGTCAGGGGGCCACCACCGAGAAGGCCCTCTCCCTTGCCCCACCAATCGCGCCTGCGAAGGAGGTAGGTGTGTGAACAGGGCCTCTCCAGATGATCAAAGAGAACGTGTGGATTCATACACAGAAATGCGATCACACAGGTAGGTGGGTCCCAAACCATTCACCTTTACCTTTACTAACCCAATTTTATAGAAACATAGATTATAGAGTTGGAAGAGACCACACGTCCACTTTTGACTTTCTGAATGCTGAGCACGTTTCCCTTTTGCCTGTGTAACTAACTGTATTTCTTTTTCTGGCATGGGCAAACTTTGGAGTTGAAGTCCAGAACTCTTGGAGGGCTGAAATTTGTCTATGCCTGTCTTAAGTAACGCTTCACAACCCCAAAGTGAGCTTATTTCCTAAATGGGGAGACCCTGAGTTGGGCAGATACTCCCATTTGAAGTGAGCAAGATGCCACCTCTATGCAGATGACACACAGCTCTACTACTCCCTTCCACCCAATTCCAAGGAGGATTCTCGGGTGCTGGACAAGTGCCTGGCCGCTGTGTCTATCTGGATGAGGAGGAACAAGCTGAAGATCAATCCCAACAAGACAGAGGTCCTTCTGGTCGATCGTAAACCTGACCGGGGTATAGGGTGGCAACCTGTGCTGGACGGGGTTACACTCCCCCTGAAGTCACAGGTCCGCAGTTTGGGAGTCCTCTTGGATTCAACGCTTACGCTTGAGGCTCAGGCGTCGGTGGTGTCTGGGAGGGCTTTCGCACAATTGAGACTCGTGCGCCAACTGCGACCGTACCTCGCGAAGGCTGATCTGGCCGGGGTGGTCCATGCCTTGGTCACCTCCAGATTGGACTACTGCAATGCGCTCTACGTGGGGCTGCCCTTGAAAACGGCTCGGAAGCTCCAACTGGTCCAACGATCAGCAGCCAGGATGCTAACTGGGGCCCTCTTACAGAGAGAGGTCAACCCTCCTGTTCAAGGAGCTCCACTGGCTGCCATTTATTTTCCGAGCCCAATTTAAGGTGCAGGTGCTCACCTACAAAGCCCTGAACGGTTTGGGACCACCCTACCTGCGTGACCGCATCTCCATCTACGAACCCATGCGTTCACTTCGTTCATCTGGAGAGGCCCTGCTCGTGATCCTGCCTGCGTCGCAAGCGCGTTTGGTGGGGACACGAGACAGGGCCTTTTCCGTGGTGGCCCCCGACTCTGGAACACCCTCCCCAAAGATCTCAGACAGGCCCCTACATTGGCAGTCTTCAGAAAGAACCTGAAGACCTGGCTGTTCCGATGTGCCTTCCCAGAATAGGAAATCTCCAATACCAAGTCCCAGAAGCACTTTAGTAGAACTAAGATTGCTGTACACTGCACACTGCACTTACCCTATAATCCTTACATATCACCTGTCACATCAGCACTTTTAATCCTGTACCCATTACTCTGGCCCGGCCCAGTTTTATTGTATTGTGTTTTAGTGTATTGTTTATTGCCTGTTGTTTATTATGCTTTAATTGTTTTAATTTGCTTAGGTTTTGTATTGTATATTGTGTGTTTGAGGCCTTGGCCTTTGTAAGCTGCATCGAGTCCTTCAGGAGATGCTAGCGGGGTACAAATAAAATTTAATAATAATAATAATAATATTTGGGACTTGCAGATTGAATAAAAGCAAGAGCAGCCTACCAGCTAAAAGCAGCAGTTTGGGGGCAGAGCAGTTGAGGAAAAGGTTGGAGAGGCCCCTGAACCAGCCGTCCCAGTACTTCTCCGTCTTGGCCAGTTCGATCCGCCACGTGTAGGCCACGTCCTTCTTGGGCTGCAAAGGAGACAGAAGAGGCTGGCTGTAAACCTTACAAAGCAGAGTGGAATGAATGAAATTGTATTTTTGGGTTTGGCTGAGAGCTTGTTTAGGCTTGCCAAGGCTGAAGACACCATCCTAAAATTAAACCTGGTAAAAATCATAGAATCATAGAATCAAAGAGTTGGAAGAGACCTCCTGGGCCATCCAGTCCAACCCCATTCTGCCAAGAAGCAGGAATATTGCATTCAAATCACCCCTGACAGATGGCCATCCAGCCTCTGTTTAAAAAATGGCATTCTGGAGGAGAAGAAAAGTGTTGATGAACAAAACTATTGACATAACTGACCTGGGAACTTTCTGGTGTAAATAACACATGTTTACATGCTCAGAGACAATTATCCCTTAAGTTAAGAAAGCCAAAACAATGGCTACGTATGTTAAGGAAGAAAAACAACATCTCTCCAGATTGGAGTTGAATAGCAAGTTGTCAAAACAATCAGGAACAACAGCAGCAGAAAAACTGCTACATAAAGAGACGCTTTTACCTTCGAAAAGTGTGGCAGATACGTGAGGAATGCAGCTTGTCCACCTGCCTCCTTCCAAGATGGTCTGAATGAAGAAGGATGGTGAGAATGCCTGTGTTGAACGTATGTGGAGTGAATGCTGAGCATATGTTTCCCCTTTGTCTGTGTAACTAATACAGCTATTATAAAATCAGTACTGGCTCTGTGTGTCTACTTCTTTTTCTAAAAATGCCTGATAGCAATCTGTCCCACTGAGAACAGATTAAAGAGCATTTTTAAGTGGGTTATTGTAGATTTTTTTCGGGTTATATGGCCATGT
The DNA here is from genome assembly GCF_025583915.1 of Anolis sagrei ordinatus. Classification (NCBI taxonomy): domain Eukaryota; kingdom Metazoa; phylum Chordata; class Lepidosauria; order Squamata; family Anolidae; genus Anolis; species Anolis sagrei. The sequence goes on along the minus strand of NW_026846588.1, from coordinate 276,504,087 downwards.
TCTAGAGGCATTCTCTCCTGACGTTTCGCCTGCATCTATGGCAAGCATCCTCAGAGATAGTGAGGTCTGTTGGAACTGGGAAAATTGGGTTTATATATCTGTGGAATAATGTCCAGGGTGGGACAAAGGACTCTTGTCTGTTGGTGCTAGGTGTGAATGTTTCAACTGACCACCTTGATTAGCATTTGATGGCCTGGCAAAGCCTGGGGCAATCTTTTGTTGTGAGGTGATTAGATGTCCCTGATTGTTTCCTCTCTGTTGTTTTGCTGTTGTAATTTTAGAGTTTTTTTAATACAGGTAGCCAGATTTTGTTCATTTTCATGGTTTCCTCCTTTCTGTTGAAATTGTCCACATTCTTGTGGATTTCAATGGCTTCTCTGTGTAGTCTGACATGGTGATTTCAGCAACGTCTCCAGCAATAAAAATGAAATGCAGTATAGATTAGGCACGGGCAGCTGGTAAGCTGTTAGGAATTGTGGGAGTTGAAGTCCAAAACACCGGGAGTGCCCAAGTTTGCCCATGCCTGAATTAGGCAATAGATTCCCATAGAGAAGATACTTTTTTTTGGACTAAAACACCCAGAATCCCCAGCCAGGACAATTACATTTTCTAAGTTGTTTCTCCCGCATCACCACAATCCTAAAGTCCAACTAAATTAATGCTGAATGCAAAAACCGCTTGCCTCCGCGTCGTCGTCTTTCTTCCTTTTGTTCACCGATTCTCCGTTTTCCCCTTCCTCCTCCTCCTCCTCTTCTTCCTCCTCCTCCTCTATAATCCCTTCCACAATGGCTTTGGGGCCTCCGGGGCTTGCGGCTCCTTCGCATCTGATTTAAGTGGGAACACAAAGAGACACATCCAATCAATATGTTTTTCTTTCCTAATGTTCTATACTATTATTCACCATATTTTTATACCTATAGCTCGATTTCGCTCTCTGTTAGGAACTGTGGGAGTTGAAGTCCAAAACACCTGGAGGGCCCAAGTTTGCTCATGCCTGGTCTATATGTGTGTGTGTGTGTGTGTGTGTACACCTATATCTCTATCTCTCTTTGTTAAGAATTGTGGGAGTTGAAGACCAAAACACTTGGAGGGCCAAAGTTTGCCCATTCCTGGACTATATATGTGTGTGTACCTATATCTATATATCTCTTTCTGTTAGGAATTGTGGAGTTGGAAGTCCAGAACACCTGGACGGATGAAGTTTGCTCATGCCTGGTATATATATATATATATATGTGTGTGTGTGTGTGTGTGTGTGTGTGTGTGTACACCTATATCTATATATCTCTCTCTGTTAGGAATTGTGGGAGTAGAAGACCAAAACACCTGGAGGGCTGAAGTTTGCCCATGCCTGGCCTATGTGTGTGTGTGTGTGTACTTATATTTATATATTAGGCCTGGGTAACAACGGAAAAATTTGTTTCTAAAATCGATTTGTATTTGGGGTTTTTTTTGTTTCGATATTTAAAATAATTACAAAATTTTCCTTTTAAAAAGTTCGATATTTACGAAATTTCGTAAATGGTAAAAAAATTAACGAATCGATTTCCGGAACAATAACGAATCGATTCGTTAATGGCGGACGCGACCGCGAAATACGCTAAAAAACCTCCAAAACCTTCTGAAGCTTCCCTCTCCCTCTGTTGTTGACTGTTGGTGTGATATTATAATTTTTTTTCACTAATTAAACCATAAAACTGGCCCAGACCTGCGGAAATAATAACGAAACGACCTCAAAACAATAACGAAACGAATACAATATCGAAATACGAAGCATTTACAAAACGTTTTTGAAAATTCGTTTTTTTAATAATTGCTCCAGAATGGTTCGTTATCGTTTTGTAATTGAAACAATTAACGAATTATTAACGAATTACGAATTAACGAAACTAAACCGCCCAGCCCTATTATATATCTCTCTGTGTTAGGAATTGTGAGAGTTGAAGACCAAAACACCTGGAGGGCCCAAGTTTGCCCATGCCTGCTATAGAGATACAATGTTTGGCTTTATTCTTCATCATTGCATTTTCTCATAATTGCAATAAGGTAAGTAACTAAAATGTATTGAATAAACCAAAAGACGGTACCAAAAATAGACAAAAAAATAATAAACTCATAAAGTGTGTAACAAATTTGAAAGCAAAGGGAACTGATTATACGAGACACTAGGTTAATTAGACATATTTCCTTTCCTTTGTTTCCCTAAATTGGAAACAATTTGGCTTTGTAAAGGAGGATTAGAAGGCCCAACCTACTGTTTGACTTGGCCAACCATGGACACTCGGGCGGATTCAAGGTTTCGTATCTGTCCGCTTTTGACACTAGAAGATTGAGAGAGAAATGAGAAGCATTTATTTCCAGCTTCAGCAATGAACATCGGTAAGCCCCCTGCCAATTACATAACATTTCTGTTCCTGGTTTGAAAGCGTTATTTCCTGTTTATTTCCAGGTTTGAAAGCGTTATTTCCATACTTTGAAAGTAGTTGTTATATTCCAGAGACTTTGTTTTTGTGGCTGCTACACCTTCTGTTGAGTTGCTTGAGATTGATGATGACATATCCATTGGAAAATTAGAGCAAATGTGCTATAGCAGGATGTCCCGCCCACAAAAACAAAGTTTTTACAACTTAATAAACTTTTCCCCATGTTTTTGTGATAGAACCAACCAGGAAGTGACACTGATAACACAGGAACAAAAAACATGTTACATACTCTAATTCCAAGATGATAGATGTGGAGGAGATTTTTCTAGTGAGGTCTCCCATTTGGATCCAAACCCTTCAGCAAAGTGGCCGCATTGTATAACCACAGAAAACAGGGCTTCTCAAAATGGGCCATTTAAATGAAGAAAGGACCTCATAACACTAGGGAATGAATCCACTTTAAATCCGGTTGCTGCCACCTGCAGAATTCTGGGGTTTGTGACTTCAACATCCATACATTTTGATATCCACGGGGATGCTGGATCCAAACCCCAGCAGATACCAAGGGCCCATGGGAATATTAACATGGGAAAATACCAAATACGCAAGCCTCGTTGAACTCTGTAGAATATTGCCTCTTATTAATCACGTGTTGCTGTGGCCCAGTCTATGTATATGCATTTTGTGTGAGTATATATGTGTATGTATGTGTGYAAATGTGTGTGTATACATTTGTATATATGTGTATATATGTGGTTTTGCGCATGTGTTGTAATGTATTTTTTTTAAATGGCTTTTTAAGTCTCTTCTGCTGTGTTTTCCAGYGTTTTTATGAGTGATGGTCACTCGTTGGCCTGATAGGTGTATTGTGTCCAAATCTGGCCTGCACTTGAACACAATTGGCGCTGACAAAATTACCATCTGCCAGCTGCAAAAGGCCACCTTACTGGGATCTGCACGCATTATTCACCGATGCATCACAGTCATAGACACTTGGAAAGTGTCCGACGTGTGATTCCATTCAACAGCCAGCAGAGTGTCTGTTGTGGACTCATCCTGTTGTGTTTCTAATAATAATAATAATAATAATAATAATAATAATAATAATAATAATAATAATAATAATTTATTTAGATCAAACACTTGTACCCTGCCCTTCTCAACCCCTGGAGGGGTTGGTATTATTATTATTATTATTATTATTATTATTATTATTATTATTATTATTATTAACAACCCCCTAGGGGTTGAGAAGGGCAGGGTACAAGTGTTTGACATAAATAAATTATTATTTTTATTATTATTATTATTATTATTAATAATAATAATAATAATAATAATAATAATTTTATTTTTATACCTTGCCTACATCTCCCCGAAGGGACTCGGGGTGGCGTACTTGGGGCCAAGCCCAGTCAAAAAAAGTAAAAACATGGCATATAAAAATATAACAATCACATAAAACAGCATAAAACAACATTATAACAACAATACACAAAACAACATAAGCCACAACCTAGGACATAACTTCCAGGTCTCATTGTGGGAGGGCGGGCTGGTGTGCAACAGGTTAGAAAATCGGCTAATCAATAGGTGCATAGATCATGTAGCCGCAGGGTAAGAGCAATTATAACAGGGACATTATAGTGTTGAGTAATGCAGTAGTAAAGTGCAGGGACATAATGTTTTTGGGCCGTGAATTTGGGCCAACGGTCAGAGGATTTGTCTTTAGTTCGTTCCAGAACGAGGATAGGGAGGGTGCTAGTCTGATGTCCCTGGGGAGGAAGTTCCAAAGCCGAGGGGCCACCACCGAGAAGGCTCTCTCTCTTGTCCCCACCAACTGAGCCTGAGCCTGAGACGGGTGTGGGAGCGAGAGAAGAGCCTCCCTAGAAGATCTTAGAGATTGTGTGGGTTCGTAGGGGAAGATGCGGTCGCACAGATAGGCAGGTCCCGAACCGTTTAGGTCTTTATAGGTGATAACCTGCACCTTAATTCCACGTTTAATTCCATTTTAATGTTTGTATATTTTAAGGTTTTAATTGTATTGCTTTTATTGTGAGATGCTTTGAGTCTTTTTTTAGAGAGAAAAAGCGGGATATAAATGATGATGATGATGTTACCTCCATTCAATGGCATTCTCAAGAGATTTGAATGTTTTGGGGCGACTCCGGAGGAAATTCTGCATGCTGTTCAGTGCATCCATGGCTGTTCCTATTTTAAAGAGAAAAAAGAAAGAAAGTATTAGGAAGACCAGTATTTCTCAAATACCTTCATAGTTCACTGGGAAAAATGATAATACAATGTAACAAAATTTGAAAAAAAATCTGTTTCTAGTTTGAAAGTGTTATTTCCTGTTTAGTTGTGCGGGACTCAATTTGAAAGTCGTAGTTTGTTGGAGATCAGCCTGAGACTCCTGAGCCTGATGGGTTCACTGATGATTTATAGAGGATTGTGGAATTGCCTGTGGGATTTCCTGGGGCTCGAAATGACGAAGATTCAAGCCCGGGGAATGATGCTTCTCTCTGTGAGAAGTCTGACTTGAAAAGTGCAGAGCTTCAAGGTCAGTCAGAGGAGGCAGAAACTGCAACATTAGATAAGGAGTCAGGTGAAGAGATAAGTGTCACAGAAGGCTTTCAGGAGAAAACACCTGGAGTTATGGAGATCAACAAAGGTTTTCATTTACAGATCAGAGCAGAAAAAAGGCATTGTAGGTGGTGGTGGGATTGGGGAAAATACTGGTATTTTGAATGTTAATTTCAAAGATGGTATGATTCTATGTATTATACAATAAAAAAATTAAAAGTAACCACACACTTTTCAAGTCAATTTTTTTGAAACAGCTAAGCTTTATACCTGAATTGTTCCAGTTCTCTTAAATAAACACCATTGTTTTGTTGTTCTCAACATCTGCCTCACGTGTGCCTCTGTGGGTGAAGTTTTAAAAGCAGTTTCTTGCAGCAATCAAGAGTCTTTGGTGGCAGTGTATATCTTAAAGAACAATCTTTTAGTGTTCCCTCAGAAACACAAGCCTGAGGGCTAATCCAACACACTCTTGCCTAAGATACTTCAAGTAAGCCAAGGGCTTGTTAGTGCTTTTAAGTTTGGTGGTGGCCAGAGGGTTTTCTAAAGGGTTTTTTGACCAGAAGAAAGATCCAGCTTTCTTTACAGCTTTTTGTTTTGGCTTTTAATCACAGAAGTCTCACATTCCATTATACTTTGTGGGATTTATTCCCAAATAAAGCCTCTACCTCTTTATAACACTTTAATAAACTTTTTCCATGTTTTTATGATAGAAACAATTAGGAATTGACATTTGTAAAACAAAAACAAAAAATGTGTTACATACTGTAATGCTTGCTCAATTGTAAGGCTTTTGAGAAAACAATTTCCTGTCTTCATCAAAGGCTTCTCTTGGGAATAGGGGTCCTAAAAGCACGGCAAATTCAACCCCCATGTTTTAGGGTACGAAAGGGGCATTTGAAGGCCAAAAAGTGTGTAAGATGAATGGAGATGGCCTCCAAAGTCTCAAATAGGTGAATGGAGCCTCCCAACCCACTTGGGTTAAGCTGTCCTGCCATGCAAGTGGCTGGATGAATGTCAAAGGAGGTCAAAAAGGCACCACCCAGGCTTACCTTCCACCACATCGATCATGCACAGGCCCAGCAAACTGGGGATCAGGTTAGAGGCCGCCGTGTGCACCGCGATGGCGCCCCCCATGCTGTGCCCGATCAACATGATGGGAGGGGAAAGGTCTCCGTACATGGCCTCCACCACGTTCCCAATGTCTCTACACACCAACAGGGAAACAAGAAAGACACAACAAGGTTGATCCCTACTATACATTTATGGAAACATTCCTGTCTTTTTAAAACTAATTTCTACGTTCTTGGTACACAGGGTAATGCATGCATTGCCTAAGTTTTCTGGTGTTGCATCTTTCATTCTATATACTAGTATTCTTCTGTTTAGAGTTGCGGTTCTCAAACTGTGCTCCGAGGAGTCCCACGTCCTCTAGGGTTTCTGCTATTGTTGTTGTTGTTATTATTACAAAGGCTGGGTGGCCATCTGTTTTTCTTGCGTGGCAGAATAAAAGGGGTTGGACTGGATGGACTCGGAGGGGCTTCCACTGAAATATTATTAAGTTTATGTTGGTTAAAATTGTTCTTCTTTTCTTTCTGCAGTGTGTGAATTAAGATTATTATTATTATTTGAAACACAACAAGATGAGTCCACAGCAGACACTCTGCTGGCTGTTGTATTGGATCACACGTCGGACACTTCCCAAGTGTCTAGGACTGTGTGATGTATTGGTGAATAATGTGTGCAGATCCCAGAAAGGTGGCCTTCTGCAGCTGGCAGGTGGTAATCTTGTCAGCGCCGATTGTGTTTAAGTGCAGGCCAAGGTCTTTAGGCACTGCACCCAGTGTGCCCATCACCACCTTGACTGGCTTGTGCCAGTCTTTGCAGTTTGATCTTTAAATCCTCATATCTTTTCCAGTTGTTTCTCTGCAATCCTGCTGTTGCCCGAGATTGCAACATCGACAATCCATACTTTGTTTTTTAACACGATTGTGAGGTCAGGAGTATTGAGCTCCAAAACTCTGTTTGTCTGAATCCGGAAGTCCAAGAGTAGCTCGACGTGTTCATTCTCTGTAACTTTTTCAGGCTTGTGATCCCACCAGTTCTTTGTTGCAGGCAGATGGTCTTTGTGGCACAAGTTCCAATGAATCATCTGAGCAACGGTGTTGYGCCTCTGCTTGGAGTCTGTCTGCGCAATCTTCTTGCAGCAGCTTAGGATAGGATCTATTGTTTTATCTGCTTTCTTGCAGAGTCTACATTTGGGATCTGTTGTTGACCTTTCAATATGYTTTAATTTGCTTTAAATTGTACTGTTATTGTTTTGCTGTTGTTGTGTTGAGGCCTTGGCCTTTGTAAGCCGCATCGAGTCCTGCGGGAGATGCTAGCTGGGTACAAATAAAGTTTAATAATAATAATTAATAATAATAAATTCTGGCTTTAATGGCATTGGTTCTAATGTCTTGTTCTTGGGCTGCCAGAATCAGGCCCATGGTTTCCTTTTTCAAAGTCAAAGATATTATTATTATTATTATTATATTAAAGATTATTATTATTATATTAAAGATTATTATTATTATTATTATTATTATTATTACATTTATTTATATCCCACTTTTTCTCTCCATACGGAGCCTCAAAGTAGCTCACAACTGAAAGCATTTTGGTAGAACTTAAAATATACAAACAGTAGCAATAAAATCACAATTAAAACATTTGTAAAGCAGCAAATTACAACATCCACTAAAAAAATAAACAAATCAAAATCCAAAACCAGGCAACTGCCAAAGCCCTTCACCTTTTCACTTCTCCTTGCCTTGGATGGACTTATTATTATTACTATTATTATTATTATTATTATTATTATTATTATTATTAACTTTATTTGTACCCCACTACCATCTCCCCAAGGGACTCGGTGCGGCTTATATGAGGCCAAGCCCAACACAACAACAAAAACAATAAAACATCAATACAAGCAATTAAAAAAACATAGACAATAACATAGGACATAGGACTTCTAGAATAAACTAGTAGAAACTGAATTGGTTTCCTGCAAGTCTATAATTGACTTGTTTTAATTCGATACTGCATGCCTATGGACAGCTTGGCTACGGAAAGGACTCTGAAAAGTTGGCTTCGACTCTGATAACAGATGCTGAAATTCCCTCAAAGAAGCTATACCAGGGATCCAGGATGAATTGGGAAGGAAATAGTGGCTTTGCAATGACAACTTTGGCAAAAATCATTTGGGATCGCCACAAGATCTTGGCACACAAGACACAAACAGAAGCACCTTGATGGACTTTATAAAAAATCAGACGATCCCAACAGGTTTTGTGAACTTAAAAATAATATGAGTAATATATGAATATATTCTGCATTCTAAAACTCAAAAGACTTGAGTTTTAAATGGTATGCTAATGCTTTTATGTTAAGCCGCAGAGAGTCTCCCTCAGAAGAGATAAAGCAGGGTAGAACTAAATATAATAATAAGAAAAAACATGGATGTGGCTCACAAATGGAACTTTGAAAAAGGAGACCAAGGAGGGCCTGATTCTGGCAGCCCAAGAACAAGCCATTAGAACCAAGGCCATCAAAGCCAGAATTGAAAAATCGACGACAGATCCCAAATGTAGACTCTGCAAGGAAGCAGGTGAAACAATAAACCACAAACTCAGCTGCTGCAAGAAGATCACGCAGACAGACTACAAGCAGAGGCACAACACCATTGCTCAGATGATTCATTGGAACTTGTGCCACAAACACCATCTACCTGCAACATAGAACTGGTGGGATCACAAGCCTGAGAAAGTTACAGAAAATGAACACGTCAAACTACTCTGGGACTTGCAAATTCAGACAGACAGAGTTTTGGAGCACAATACTCCTGACCTCACAATCGTGTTAAAAAACCAAGTATGGACTGTCCGATGTTGCAGGATTGAAGAGAAACAACTGGAAAAGCTGACACGATATGAGTATTTAAAGATCGAACTGCACAGACTCTAGCATAAGCCAGTAAAGGGGGTCCCAGTGGTGATCGGCACACTGGGTGCAATGCCTAAAGACCTTGGCCTGCACTTAAACACAATCGACGCTGACAAGATTATCATCTGCCATCTGCAAAAGGCCACCTTACTGGGATCTACACGCAGTATTCGCTGATACATCACATAGTCCTAGACCAGGGGTAGGGAACCTTTGGCCCTCCAGCTGTGGTGGACTTCAACTCCCACAATTCCTTGAGGCTCGGCATTGGGCCAAGGTAAGCCTTTGGGGCGAATGCCGAGCCTCAAGGAATTGTGGGAGTTGAAGTCCACCACAGCTGGAGGGCCAAAGGTTCCCTACCCCTGTCCTAGACCAATGATGGGCAATCTTTTGAGTTTGGTGTGTCAATACTCACCAAAAAACCGGGCATAACTCGAGTGGGGTGTCACTTTGAGGAAAAACCATAATGTCATGATATTTATAGTTTAATAACAAAAATATATTATTGTAATATATAACTGTATTTAATAAATCAAAAACTAATTATTTAAGTTACCTGCCCTTTCTATAATGCCATATATCTCAGCATTATAGAAAAATGCTGGTGTAGGAGCCAAGGATGAAATGTCCTTTTTGGGATGCGGCCCCATCTTCTCTGTATGTGGCCGCATACGGCTGTGTGTCATCGAAAATGGCTACGCGTGTCACTGCTGACACACGTGTCATAGGTTCGCCATCATGGTCCTAGACACTTGGGAAGTGTCCGACATGTGATCCAATACAAAAACCTCAGGAGAGAGCATGGCCATATAGCCAGAAAAAACCTACAACAACCCAGTGATTACGGCCATGAAAGCCTTTGACAATTAGAAGGAATGCTTATTATGCAGGCTTGGAGGAGAAAGTAAGAAAAAGGTGTGATAATACAAATTTGACGCAAACGCCAGATGATAAGAATCTCCTTGTTCTTGGAATAAAAAATATTGTAGATGGAATTTCTTTATATGCAGGAGAGAATATACACAACAATATACTCCCCTTTCACATCCCCAGCAATTCAATAGTGTGGATTTAATTGACTCACAAAAATCATCCATTTCTTTATCCTTTCCTTTATGTTATAAAATTGTGAAAATTAAATTTTAAACATCTTGTCAAGAGGAAAACAATAGAAGGGAAGCATCTTGCAAGCCAATGGGGGGCCCAAAGCGTTCCAAGGAAAAGGAGGGAACTGAAGAGCCACAGATGGCCGGCCTGGAAGGAGGCAGATGAAGGACTTCACCACCTTCATGGCTCAGCTAGGCGGAAATGAGGGATGCCATGGATGCTGTCCAGAAGTGAGACACTGATGGGGGGAAAATATCACCTCCAGTGCTACTTTAGGTCCAAAATTAAGCAGGAAAAAATAATTTTCATACAAACCAGGCATGGGCAAACTTCGGACCACCTCCAGGTGTTTTGGACTTCAACTCCCACAATTCCTAACAGCCGGTAGGCTGTTAGGAATTGTGGGAGTTGAAGTCCAAAACACCTGGAGGGCTAAAGTTTGCCCATGCTTGATCAAAAATATACATGGCCAACCAAGAATGTTACGGAAATGACCTACTTGGACATCGTTTCTGCGGAGAGATCCTCAGGATTCCTCACTTTGGTCTCACCTGCAAAGAAAAGGATGATCAAACCACATTAGATTAAGATCCAAATTCTTGGGATCTGTTCTGTCTAATCAATATTTCAATACTTTGTCAGGAAAAAAAATTCTATACCAATATCAAAATTCTATACCAATATGGTCCAGCATTTCTGTGTTCTCAAATAATAGGCTGTGGACAAGTCTACACAGGGACCTCCAAACACAGCAGCATTGCCCAGACACAAATCAAGGGACATGAAAGGCACTGCAGACTCCTTCAACCAGAGAAGTCAGCCATAGCAGAGCACCTGAGGAACCAACCTGGACACAGCATATTATTCGAGAACACAGAAATTCTGGACCACCTACAATAACCCAGTGATTCTGGCCATGAAAGCCTTCGACAATACATTGTTTATATTTCATGTGGGGTGTTGTGTCGTTTCCGGTATGTATGACCAATGGGTTCTAGCAGCATTTTCTCCTGGTGTTTCACCTGCATCTGTGGCTATTGGCATCTTCAGAGGATCTGATGGTGGTAAAGCAAGTGGAGTATATATATACCTGTGGAATATCCAGGATGGGTGAAATAATAATAATAATACAACCAATGTCTATTAACCATGTGTGAAAAGTGCAATTAGCAAGCTTGGTTTGCAAGTGTTTGAGTAGGATCCATCCATTAGCATGTGAGTTTGAGAAGGCTATTCACCCTTTACAATTGGTTAACAGACACTGGTTCCTTCTCCCACCCTGGATACTCCGCAGGTATATATACTCCACTAGCTTGACCACCATTAGACCCTCTGAAGATGCCTGCCACAGGTGCAAAACATCAAGAGAAGTCATCCAGGAATGACTGTTTCTTCCACCAGACTCAGCTTTTCTTACGAATTCCATTTTGGTGACCAAAGTTATATACCTGTGTTTCCTGCTAAGGAAAAAACTAGGGGGAAGACTTCTCTGTCCTGCTCTTTCCACTTTGTTTTGCTATATATTCATGCTCAGTAAACAATAATGTAGGTTGTTGTTGTTGTGTGCCTTTCGACTTCTTTGCAATATATGGCAACTGCAACATGTGCTGAGCCCAGATGCAACAGCAGGAAGTGAGCCCAAACTTCACACGCAAAAAAAGAAAATAAAGCTGGATGTTGCCTTTAAAGCAAACTTTGTGAAAGAATGGCTTACCATGTCCTCTCAGATCCAAAGCAACGATCCTGCACTGGACCCGGTTGATGATGGCAGACTGGAAGGAGAGAAAAACAAGACAGAGGGGCATCAAGTAAAGTCACACATCCATCCATCCTTTTATCTGTCTGTCTGTCTATCTATCTATCTATCTATCTATCTATCTATCTATCTATCTTTGTATCTATCTGTCTCTCTGTCTGTCTGTCTATCTATCTATCTTTGTATCTATCTATCGATCTTTGTATCTATCTATCGATCTTTGCTATCTATCTATCTATCTATCTATCTATCTATCTATCTTTGTATCTATCTATCTATCTATCTATCTATCTATCTATCTATCTATCTATCTATCTATCTATCTATCTATCTTTTTCTATCTATCTATCTATCTATCTATCTATCTATCTATCTATCTTTTTCTCTCTCTTTATCTATCTATCTATCTATCTCTATCTATCTATCTATCTATCTATCTTTATATCTATTTTTGTATCTATCTATCTATCTTTATATCTATCTATCTATATATCTTTGTATCTATCTATCTATCTATCTATCTATCTATCTTTATATCTATCTATCTTTGTATCTATCTATTTATCTTTGTATCTATCTATCTTTGTATCTATATCTATCTTTATATCTATCTATCTATCTATCTATCTTTGTATCTATCTATCTATCTATCTATCTATCTATCTATCTATCATCTATCTATCTATCTCTCCCCATCTGTCTCTTCCTCTCTCTCTCCCTATTTCTATCTATATCTATACCTGTCTCTATCTCTCTATCTCCCCATATGTCTCTCTCCCTCTCTCTATCTCTCTATCTGTCCCTATCTATCTATCTATCTATCTATCTATCTATCTATCTATCTATCTACCTATCTATCTGTACGCCTTTCCCAATCTTGAACCAGTCTGTTCTTCCATGGTCAGTTCTGACTGTTGCTACTTGGTCCTTATCCAGATTCCTCAGGAGACAGGTAAGGTGATACTTGGTCTCCCCATACATACCACCAAGAACTTGCCACAATTTATGATGATCCACACAGTCAAAGGCTTTAGAATAGTCAATGAAACATAAATAGATGTTTTTCTGAAACTCCCTGCCTTTCTCCATTATCCAGCGGATATTGGCAATTTGAAAGTAGGGACTGAAAGTAGGGACAGGGAAATTATTGGTGGACTGCTTAATCAAAAGCACACCGGAACATCCAGGTTTTAGTTAACTCCAGAAAGAGGACAAAGTAGGAGCCTGTCTGATCTCGCTAGGGAGTTCCAGAGCCGGGGGGCCACCACTGAGAATGCCCTCTCCCTCGTCCCCACCAACTGTGTTTGAGACAGCGGAGGGAGAGAGAGCAGTGCCTCCCCAGATGATCTCTAGGTACGCACTGGTTCATAGGAGAAGATGCGATTGCGGAGATGATGATAATAATAATAATAATAATAATAATAATAATATTTATGAATACCCCGCCACCATCTCCCCCAATGGGGATTTGGAGCAGCTGACATGAGACCAAGCCTGAACAACAAATTGCAATACAATAAGATACAAATTGCAATAAAATAAACAACATAACATTAAAGTATAAAACATAAAAGTGTATCTATATAAATAAAAATGTAATGTCCGTTTGTGGGATTAACAGAACTCAAAAACCACTGGACGAATTGACACCAAAATTTGGACACAAGACACCTAACAACCCAATGTATGTCCTTCACTCAAAAAAATTGATTTTGTCATTTGGGAGTTGTAGTTGCTGGGATTTATAGTTCACCTACAATCAAAGAACATTCTGAACCCCACCGATGATGGAATTGAACCAAACTTGGCACACAGTTCTCCCATGACCAACAGAAAATACTGGAAGGGTTTGGTGGGCAGTGTCCTTTGGTTTTGGAGTTGTAGTTCACCTACATCCAGAGATCACTGTGGACTCAAACAATGATGGACAAAACTCTACACCAGTGTTTCTCAACCTGGGGGTCGGGACCCCTGTGGGGGTCACGAGGGGGTGTCAGAGGGGTCACCAAGGACCATCAGAAAAAATAGTATTTTCTGTTGGTCATGGGGGTTCTGTGTGGGAAGTTTGGCCCAATTCTATCATTGGTGGGTTCAGAATGCTTTCTGGTAGGTGTGAACTATAAATCCCAGCAACTACAACTCCCAAATGTCAAGGTCTATTTTCCCCAACTCCACCAGTGTTCACATTTGGGCATATTGAGTATTTGTGCCAAGTTAGGTCCAGATCCACCATTGTTTGAGTCCACAGTGCTCTCTGGATGTAGGTGAACTACAACTCCAAAACCCAACGTCAATGTCCACCAGATCCTCCCAGTATTTTCTCTTGGTCATGGGAATTCTGCGTGCCAAGTTTGATTCAATTCCGTCATTGGTGGAGTTCAGAAGGCTCTTTGATTGTAGGTGAACTATAAATCCCAGCAACTCCAACATTCCCAGATGACAAAATCAATCACCCCCATCCCACCAATATTCAAATTTGGGCATATCAGGTATTTGGGATTTGAAAATACATCCTGCATATCAGATATTTACATTATGATTCATAACAGTACCAAAATTACAGTTATGAAGTAGCAACAAATATAATGTTATGGTTGGGGGTCACCACAACAGGAGGAACTGTATTAAGGGGTCTCAGCATTAGGAAGGTTGAGAAACACTGCTCTACACGAATACTCAATATGCCCAAATGTGAACACTGGTGGAGTTTGGGGGGAAAATAGAATCTTGACATTTGGGAGTTGTAGTTGCTGGGATTTATAGTTCACCTTCAGAGCATTCTGAACCCCACCAACAATAGAATTGGGCCAAACTTCCCATACAGAACCCCCATGTGGGCCACAGCAACGCATGGCAGGGGACAGCTAGTAAACAATATACACAAAACATTAAAAAAAGCAGTAAACCAAACATAATGACAGTGAGCGGGACGCATGTACATAAAATGATTTAAAAACTCAGGGTGAGATAAAGGGGCAGAACTCCCCCTGAAGACGCAGGTTCGCAGTTTGGGTGTGATCCTGGACTCATCGCTGAGCCTGGATCCTCAGGTTTCGGCGGTGACCAGGGGAGCATTCGCACAGTTAAGACTCGTGCGCCAACTGCGACCGTACCTTGGGAAGTCTGACTTGGCCACGGTAGTCCACGCTCTGGTTACATCCCGCCTTGACTACTGCAACGCTCTCTACGTGGGGTTGCCTTTGAAGACGGCCCGGAAGCTCCAACTAGTCCAACGGGCGGCAGCCATGGTACTAACAGGAGCAGGGCGCAGGGAGCATACAACTCCTCTGCTGTACCAGCTCCACTGGCTGCCGATTAGCTACCGGACCCAATTCAAAGTGCTGGCGTTGGCCTTTAAAGCCCTAAACGGTTCTGGCCCAACATACCTATCCGAACGTATCTCGGCCTATCAGCCCACCAGGATCCTAAGATCTTCGGGAGAGGCCCTTCTCTCCATCCCGCCTGCTTCACAGGTGCGGCTGGCGGGAACGAGGGATAGGGCCTTTTCTGTGGTGGCCCCACGGCTTTGGAATGCCCTCCCTATAGAGATAAGATCAGCCTCCTCGCTGATGGCATTTCGAAAAAAACTGAAAACATGGATGTTTGAGCAAGCATTCGGCTAATCCGATGCGATGAAGTTTTGATCAAGGACTGGTAATTACAGACAACGAAATTGGATTATGATTTAAGTTAAGAGATGCATTGGTCTGTATTGGTGGCCCAATACTGTGTATTGTATATGTATGTGTTTTATATTTTTATCGGATTATTGTTGTTTTTAATATTGTAAACCGCAATGAGTCGCCGTTTTAGGCTGAGATATTAGCGGTATACAAGTGTACTAAATAAATAAATAAATAAACTATTTGTAAGGGGGAACTCATAGAGAGACAGGGAAATAAACAAACCTTCGTACAAGGGAGTGTGTACTCCTAGGACAAGAACGCTGAGGGAGCAACGTTCCCTCAATGTTCGGGATAAGCAGGTCCCGAACTGTTAGGGCTTTATTGGTAATAGCCTGCACCTTGAATTAGGACCGGAAACTTATTGGAAGCCAGTGGAGCTGTTTAAACAGGGGAGTAGACTGCTCCCTGTAACCAGCTCCCGTAAGTAGTCTCGCCGCAGAACTTTGGTCCAGCTGTAGTTTCCGGGCCGTCTTCAAGGGTAACCCCACGTAGAGCACGTTGCAGTAATCCAACCTAGAGGTGACTAGGGCATGGACCACCACGGCCTAATGATGTTATTATTATTATTATTATTAAACTTTATTTGTACCCCACTAGCATCACCCGAGGGACTCGATGCGGCTTACAAAGGCCAAGGCCTCAACACACAATATACAATACAAAACCTAAAGCAAATTAAAACAAATAAAGCAATATAAACAACAGGCAATAAACAATACACAAAGACACAATAAAACTGGGCCGGCCAGAGTAATGGGGTACAGGATTAAAAGTGCTGATGTGACAGGTGGTATATAAGGCATATAGGGCAAGTGCAGTGTGCGGTGTGTAGTAATCTTAATACTAGTAAAGTGCGTCTGGGACTTGGTATTGGAGATTTCCTAATCTGGGAAGGCACATCGGAACAGCCAGGTTTTCAAGTTCTTTCTGAAGAACTTGGGGAGGGTGTTCCAGAGTCGGGGGGCCACCATGGAAAAGGCCCTGTCTCGTGTCCCCACCAAACGTGCTTGCGACGCAGGCGGGATCACGAGCAGGGCCTCTCCAGATGAACGAAGTGAACGTGTGGGTTCTTAGACGGAGATGTGGTCACACAGGTAGGATGGTCCCAAACCGTTCAGGGCTTTGTAGGTAAGCACCTGCACCTTAAATTGGGCTCGGAAAATAAACGGCAGCCAGTGGAGCTCCTTGAACAGGAGGGTTGACCTCTCTCTGTAAGGGGCCCCAGTTAACATCCTGGCTGCTGATCGTTGGACCAGTTGGAACTTCCGAGCCGTTTTCAAGGGCAGCCCCACGTAGAGCGCATTGCAGTAGTCCAATCTGGAGGTGACCAAGGCATGGACCACCCCGGCCAGATCAGCCTTCGCGATTTGTTGGTGGTAGAGGAAGAGGAAAGAAAGGAAGGAATTAAAAAAGAAGGAAAAGAAAGGAAGGCAGAAGGAAGAGATGGATGGGAGAAGAACAAAAAGAGGGGAGGGATCAGGGTGGGAAAGAAAGAACGAGAAAGGGAGAAGGAAGAAAGGAGGGAAAGAAAAATAAAACAAGGAGAAGGAATGGACAGATGGGAGAAGAACAACATGAGCAGCTATATGGAGACTCGATTTGGCAGACAATTGGGGAGGCAAGTCTTGTAGTACCGAATGTACTGTATTTCAGAGAGAAAAGACTCCTGAAAAAGTCAGGACTAATCAGGCAAACACTTGTCCTTTCTTGGCCAAGGAAATGGCACAACCTTTTGTTTCCTTCAAGGGTTCTGTTGCCGGGTTTGGGGTTGCGAGCGTTGCAGGAATCCGGCAAGACGAGAAACTAGAACTGGGTCAGCGCTCTCAATGGAAGACGTTTGCCAAAAAAGACCTTTCATACTGAAGTGAGAGATAGTCTAAGGCAGGCATGAGCAAACTTGGGCCCTCCAGGAGTTTTGGACTTCAACTCCCACAATTCCTAACAGCCGTAGGAATTGTGGGAGTTGAAGTCCAAAACTCCTGGAGGGCCCAAGTTTGCCCATGCCTGCTTTAAACCCTAGTAGTGTTAAAAAATGAGGAAAATGTGAACAAAACAGCTTACTTACAGTGAAAACAGCCCAGGAGAGTGCAGAATGTCCTCCTCCGTGCAATAGGAGCAACACAGGGCCTTCGGAGCCACTCTTGTAAATTCGAAAAGTGTATGAACAGTTAAGGACGTTGTAACCACTATCTTAAATGCAAGGAAGTTTAGATGCAAAGTGAACCACCTTTGCTGCCAGTTGCCAACTTTAACTTATTCCTTCTACATAAAATATTTTCCTGTCAATTAAAACTCTAGCGTGATGCTTTGCAAAAGGTGAGACATTTGGGGGTCACCCAACGCAATGTAAATTTACACATAATATTTTAAAAATAATAATTTTGTGTTTGTATGAAACAAAGTTGAGCCATTATATAATACAACACACATATTTATTACTATTATTATTATTATTCTATGGGTGTCATAATTGTTTTTGGAAAATTATGGACTGCAGGAGATTTCTAAAATATGTTCTGGTCTTAATGCACCTTAATATAAGTTGAGCATCTCTTACCTGGAATTCCAATATTTTGAATTTTCCACACAAGTGGCTGAAGTGTGGAAAATTTAAAATATTGGAAATCTAGGTAAACGGACAAGAAGTGGGACAAAGAGACTGACAAAGTATTTATTTATCTAATAACAGCAGCCTGCATCCTTCTAGCCAAAGTATGGAGACAAAGGATAATACCAACAGAGGAAGAATGGATAGAGAAGATATTGGATATTATAAATATGGACCATCTAACATACATATTGGCAGCCTCACGAAATATGCCAGTAAAAGCAACAAATTGGAATCCCGTTAAAGAGTGGCTTAGGGAAAGGAGGATAAAGATATTAATATGATAACATTAAATAGTAAGAGATCAATGATTAACATCCACGTAGAAAGACAAAGCATATAAGATGAACTGTGAAAGATAAAAGGAGTAGCAAAAACAAACTGGGGGACAAGAGTAAGTTCAAGAAAATGAATGAACGAAAGAAAAGGTGAACAGATGTGAGGGGAATGGTGGGAAAAAAAGAAAGAAAAGAAAAATTTACGTATAAATATATGTGTGTATAAGGATATATATTTGCATGCAGGAGTATATGTGTATATATGCATGTATATACTTTAGAACATGTATATATATAAAACATAGCAGAGTAAGAAAAAGAGAGAAAGGAAAGAGTAAGAAAAGAACATCTTTGAAGAACTGGCTGAAACATAATCCCAAATACCATGTTAGAGAGAGGTGGAGGTCTGATATTGTTGCTGTTTTTAATGTTAATACTATATGTTTGGTCTGTCGACGGATCGTTTGTTTGTATATTAGTCTGGTGTGTGTTTTGTGTTTTCTTTCTTGTCTTTTTTACTCTTGTATTAATAAAAACTAATAAAAACTATTTAAAAAAATAACAAAAAAAAAGAAATCCAGGTAAGAGATGCTCAACTTATATTAAGGTACATTAAGACCAGAACATATTTTAAAAACTTCCTGCAGTACATAATTTTCCAATAATAGAATAGTAGAATAATTAAAAAAATTAAATGTGTGTGTTGTGTTGTTTGTACTATGTAATGTGTAGGGTTTACGTATGTAGGATTCCCTTAATGTTATTTTAATCTCGAGCCATTTTATTTTTTTTTTGTTGTGTCAGGAGCATCCTGTTGTGAGAGAATTGGCCGTCTGCAAGGACGTTGCCCGGGGGATGCCTGGATGATTTTTTTGATGTTTTATCATCCTTGTGGGAGGCTTCTCTCATGTCCCCGCATGAGGAGCTGGAGCTGATAGAGGGAGCTCATCCGCCTCTCCCCGGATTCGAACCTGCGACCTGTCGGTCTTCAGTCCTGCCAGCACAGGGCTTTAACCCACTGCACCACCAGGGGCTCCATCTCGAGCCATGAGAAGTGGTGAATAGGAATTATTATTATTATTAAATTATTATTAGAAATTGTATTATTGTTATTATTAAAATTATTATTTATTTTTATTATTTTAAAAATTAAAACAATTTTAACTTTTGACTATTTTATGTGTTTTGATAGTTTTTGACTATTAATATTTTAGTGCTGTATGTATTTAATTTTTTTTAATATATGCATTTTTGTATATTTTAAATTCTATACTAATGTGTTGTCTCTGAGTCCTCCCTAGGGGGTTGTCAAAGGCGTTCATGGCCGAAATCACTGGGTTGCTGTGAGTCTTCCAGGCTTCTGGCCATGTTCCAGCATCATTCTCTCCTGGCTTTTTGGCAGGCATCCTCAGAGGTCGTGAAGTCTGCTGGAAACTGGGCAAGTGAGGTTTATATATCTGTGGAATGTCCAGGGTGGGAGAAAGAACTCTTGTCTGCTTGAGGTAAGTATGAATGTTGCAGCTAACCACCTTGAATAGCATTGAATAGCCTTACAGCTTCAAAGCCTGACTGCTTCCTGCTAGATACTAATATTATATACTAATATATGGAGCCCCCAGTGGCACAGTGGGTTAAACCGCTGAGCTGCTACACTTACTAACCGAAAGGTCACAGGTTCGAATCTGGGGAGCGGGGTGAACTATTTTAAATTATTGTTATAAAATTAATTATTATATATGAAACTTTTTTGTGTTTTAATAGAAAACACGATTAAAAGAAAAAAGAGAAAATCACATAAAATTTGCAAAAAGAAAAAAAATTAAAAATCATTTTGATTAACATTTTTTAAAAGACACTTTTTTGTCGTGTCAGGAGCGACTTAAGAAACTGCAAGTCGCTTCTGGTGTGAGAGAATTGGCCGTCTGCAAGGACGTTATCCAGGCGTCCCCTGGGCAACATCCTTGCAGACAGCCAATTCTCTCACACCAGAAGCGACTTGCAGTTTCTCAAGTCGCTCCTGACATGACAAAAAACAAAACAAAAAAACTTTAGCTATTTTTTTTTTAAAGACACTAAAAAATAGCTAAAGTTTTTTTTAAAAAATGGGATTCGGGCCCAATATTATCCCTGCAATCCCTGACTACTACCTTCCCCTGCTTCAAAGCTTCATCGTTAATGATGTCGCATTAGAAGGGACAATTCAATTAAAGAAGAGGAAAGGATATATCCTTGCCGGAGTCGCTCTCGACAACCACGTCCTCCATAGATTCAAAGTACTGGCTCCACGGGACTGGGGAATAGTCACGTTTCCTTCCAGGTCTGAGAGAAGAAACATGGATAGTTTATATATAATGACAGTACAATTCATTCTCATAGCGGTGAGACCAGCATTCCCAGTTTCATCTTCCCACACAACAAAATATGTCCTCACTGGGCACTTTCTCCTACAGGTAATTCCAGGGTAAACTTCTGCTTACTTAGAAAAAATCCTAGAAAGGCATCCATTTAATTGCATGTATTATTCTGTGCTTCCGCCTGTCTGTCTGTCTGGAAGAGGAAATGCCAAATCCTTCTTGCCAAACACTGTCAATAGTATCATTAATTCTAGTAAAGATAATACTATCTAGCTCATTACCTTCTTCTCCTCTTCTGTTCTTTCCCATGTTCCAGTTTTTAAAAATATTATTATTATTATTATCATTTTTATTATATAAATAAAGTATTATTATTAATAAACTAGCCATCCCTTGCCATGCGTTGCTGTGGCCTAGTCTGTGTATATGTGTTTTGTGTGTGTATATATATGTGTGTGTGTATATATATATATCTGTGTATATATGTGTGTTTGCATATATACATGTGGGTGTATATATATGTGTGTGTGTGTATATATTTGTGTATTTGTGTGTTTATATGTGTACATGCATATTGTGTATATGTGTGTATAGGTAAAGGTTGTCCCCTGACATTAAGTCCAGTCATGTCTGACTCTGGGGTGTGGTGCTCATCTCCATTTCTAAGCCGAAGAGCCAGCGTTGTTCGTAGACACCTCCAAGGTCATGTGGCCAGCATGACTGCATGGAGCGCCGTTACCTTCCCGCCGGAGCGGTACCTATTGATCTACTCACATTTGCATGTTTTCGAACTGCTAGGTTGGCAGAAGCTAGGGCTGACAGCGGAAGCTCATGCCGCTCCCCGGAATCGAACCTGCGACCTTTCGATCAAGAAGCTCAGCAGCTCAGTGCTTTAACCCACTGCGCCACCGGGGGCTCCCATATGTGTGTATATATTTGTGTATATATATGTGTGGACTTTGATGAACTAATTCCCTGGACTATTTTGTTCTAGCTTATCTTCCTAATTGGATTTACCTATACCTTTAAAGTGCTTTTTTACTTTTACTGCTTTTTAATTGTCTTCAATAAACGGATTGCATTTCTACTCAACTGTGTGGCGTTTAAACTCAGAGGGCTTTTCCTAGTCTGGATTTGGGGATGAAACCAAACCAACCCCATGGATACCAATGGGCCTATTGTAATTACTATTATTACATTCAAGAGCCTTTTTTCTAGGAAAGGCACAATGCACCTTGCAACTGAATGAATGCAAGCTGAAAAGCAGGACAGTCTATAAATAATACACAACTGCACCTCAAGAGCAAGAGCAAATTATAGGGATGCCCCATCCGCATGAAGCCAACAGCTAAAAAGGACCTGCCAATTATATTTCTTAAAATAGCTGCGAATGGAGAAAGAATGAAAAGTATGAGGTCCGTACAAAGGTTGTTGAACTGTAATTCCCGGCAAATCTAACCAGCACATCCCCAAACTTAAGAAGACTATCCTCATATCCTTAACTGCATCTCCAACTTAATAATATCCTTATATATTTAATAATAATAATATCCTCAAATACGTAATTGCATCCCCAACTTAATTATATTATCCTTATATACTTAATAATAATAATATCCTCATATACTTAACTGCATCCCCCAACTTATTAATAATAACAATAGTTTTATATATTTAATAATAATAATATCCTCAAATACCTAATTGCATCCCCAACTTAATAATATCCTTATATATTTAATAATAATTACAATATCCTCAAATACCTAATTGCATCCTTATATATGTAATAATAATAATAATAAGTAGTAGTAGTAGTAATCATTATAATAATAATAACGCCGCCCTGAGTCGCCTTTGGGCTGATATGGGCGGGATACAAATGTTGTAAATAAATAAATATCCTCATATACTTAACTGCATCACCAACTTAATAATAATATCCTTATATATCTAATAATAATAGTTTTATATACTTAACTGCATCCACAATTTAATAATAATAATAATAATAATAATAATAATTGTAATTATGTGTTGTCGAAGGCTTTCATGGCCAGAATCACTGAGTCGCTGTGATTTTTCTGGGCTGACTAGCCATGTTCCAGAAGCATTCTCTCCTGATGTTTCGCCCACAAATATGGCAGGCGTCCTCTGAGGTCTGTTGGAAACTAGGCAAGTGGGCTTTATATACCTGTGGATTAAGGTCCAGTGTGGATGAAAGAACTCTTGGGTTGTTGTAGGTTTTTTCGGGCTATATACCCATGGTCTAAATTGGGTTTATATATCTGTGGAAAGACCAGGGACATCTAATCACCTCTCAACAAAAGATTGCTCCAAGCACTGCCAGGCTATCAAATGCTAATCAAGGTGGTCAGTTGAAACATTCACACCTAGCTCCAGCAGACAAGAGTTCCTTGTCCCACCCTGGTCTTTCCACAGATATATAAATCCTTTTTCCTCGTTCCAACAGACCTCACTACCTCTGAGGATGCTTGCCATAGATGCAGGCAAAACGTCAGGAGAGAATGTCTCCAGAACATGGCCATATAGCCCGAAAAAACCTACAACAACCTAGTGATTCCGGCCATGAAAGCCTTCGACAATACAAAGAACTCTTGTCTGTTTGAGGGAGGTGTGAATGTTGCAATTGGCCACTTTGATTAGCATTTAATGGCCTTGCAGTTTCAAAGCCTGGCTGATGTCTGCCTGGGGGGATCCTTTGTCAGGCTTTATATAGCTGTGGATTAAGGTCCAGTGTGGGAGAAAGAACTCTTGTCTGTTTGAGGGAGGTGTGAATGTTGCAATTGGCCACCTCGATTAGCATTTAATGGCCTTGCAGTTTCAAAGCCAGGCTGATTCCTGCCTGGGGGGGAGGAAATCCTTTGTTGGGTGTTGTTAGTTGGTTTTGGGTTGATTCTTGTCTGGAATTCCTATGACCCAATCAGGGCCAGCTAAGACTTCCCAACAAAGGGTTTCCCCAGGCAGGAAGCAGCCAGGCTTTGAAGCTGCAAGGCTTTGCAATGCTAATCAAACTCACAGAAACCCAATAGTAATATCTTCATATACTTAATCAATCTTCTTATGCATAATAATAATAATAACAATAATAGTAATTGTAGTGGAATTCCTTTGAAAGGTGAAAAAACCCACCATGACGTCACTCTTTGCCTCCCTCCCCGTGACGTCACGCGGCCCCCTCCCCTCGCGTGACGTCACCCTCCCCCTCCCTCCCCAGATCTGGGGCCTCACCCCATGCGCATCTTGGGGGCCCCTTGAGCGCCCATCCCGGCCGGGCCCGGTCCTCGGGGCGGGAGGCGGCCCAGCTGCAGCTGCTTCTCCAGCGCGGACATGGCTTCCACCCCTCAGGAAGGCAGGAAGCGGCGAGAAAGGGCACCGGGACTACAACTCCCGGCCTGCCCCGCGCTCCCGGCACGCTGCTCCTCCCTTGAATCCCCGCCCCGGAGCATCACGGGATATCGAGTCCTTTCTTTTTCCTCCTTTCATTTTACGCCGGGTCTGTCTCTGACGTAGGCCGGAAGCGGCGAGAAAGGGCACTCGGACTACAACTCCCGATATGCCCCGCGCTCCCGGCACGCTTCTCCTCCCTTGAAGCCCCGCCCCGGAGCATCACGGGATATCGAGTCCTTTCTTTTTCCTCCTTTCATTTTACGCCGGGCCTGTCTCTGACGTAACCGGAAGTGCGCGCAAGGCAGCACGGGAAATGGAGTTTTCTGCGGCTGAAAGGCCGATAAGAAAGGGTCGGCTTAGAGACACACGCATGCGCATTTCGGGAATGGCCGCGACGTATACCGGAAGTACGCGCAGGGCAGCACGGGAAATGGAGTTCTCTGCGGCTGAGAGGCCGATAAGAAACAGCGGGCTTAGAGACACACGCATGCGCAGTTCAGGGCAGCACGGGAAATGGAGTTCTCTGCGGCTGAGAGGCCAATAAGAAAGAGCCGGCTTAGAGACACGCGCATGCGCGGTTCGGGGAATGGCCGCAGCCGGGCTTTCCTCCCGCCGGTTTCCCAGGAAGCATTGCGAGCCGCGGCCTGCGTTGCCAAGCAACGCGAAGCGGCCTAGTCGTAGTTGAAGCCTCCTTGGAGTAGTTGAAGGAGGATGAAGCAGAAGAGAAAGGCGGCGAAGGGCTTCTCCTCCCCGTCCTCCTCCTCTCGGCCTGGACGCAAGCGGAAGGGTGAGAATCTTGGGGAAGTTACAATTCGCCATGGGGCAAAAGGCAGTTAAAGCGGTATCAAACCGCGTTAAGCCCCCAGTGTAGATGCACCCCATAGCCTGCGTGGAATAGAATGGATATGTCATTGTGTCATTCTACAATGTCACGTTTCTCTCTTTCACCCTCTACTCGTGTCTCTTCGAATTCTGCAGCACTGCTGGTCACAGCTGACCTCCAACTGGAGCACTCAAGGGCCAGGGCTTCCCAGTGCCACAGGTTTTGAGGTTGGCGGTCCTGAGGATGCGCCTTCCTCTTGGCACATTTCTCCCTTTCACCTTCCATTCGTGCCTCTTCAAATTCTGCAGCACTGCTGGTCACAGCTGACCTCTAGTCAGAGCACTCAAGGACCAGAGCTTCTCAGTTCTCTTTATTATTATTATTATTATTATTACCTTATTAATACCTTTTTGTTGTTGTTGTTATCTGATGCACAACAAGATGAGTGAACAAGATCACTCTGCTGGCTGCTGTATTGGATCACATGTTGGACGCCTCCCAATTGTCTAGGACTTGACACATTTCTCTCTTTCGCCCTGCATTCGTGCCTCTTCGAATTCTTCAACACTGCTGGTCACAGCTGACCTCTAGCCAGAGCGCTCAAGGGCCAGGGCTTCCCAGTTCTCAGTGTCTATACCAGAGATTTTAAGGTTGGCTTTGAGCCCATCTTTAAATCTCTTTTCCTGCCCACCAACATTCCGTTTTCCAAGTTCGGAGTAGAGCAACTACTTTGGGAGATGGTGATCGGGCATCTGGACAACGTGGCCGGTCCAGTGGAGTTGTTGGCGGAGGAGCATCGCTTCAATGCTGGTGGTCTTTGCTTCTTCTTCCAGCACGCTGACATTTATCCGCTTGTCTTCCCAAAAGATTTGCAGGATTTTTTAGAGGCGACGCTGATGGAATTGTTCCAGGAGTTGCATGTGATGTCTGTAGACAGTCCACGTTTTGCAGGCATATAGCAGGGTTGGGAGGACAATAGCTTTATTGCATTCAAATTACCCCTGACAGATGGTCATCCAGCCTCTGTTTAAAAGCTTCCAAAGAAGGAGCCTCCACCACACTCCGGGCAGAGAGTTCCACTGCTGAACAGCTCTCACAGTCAGGAAGTTCTTCCTCATGTTCAGGTGGAATCTCCTTTCTTGTAGTTTGAAGCCATTGTCCCATTGCGTCCTAGTCTCCAGGGAAGCAGAAAACAAGCTTGCTCCCTCCTCCCTATGACTTCCTCTCACATATTTATACATGGCTATCATATCTCCTCTCAGCCTTCTCTTCTTCAGGCTAAACATGCCCAGCTCCTTAAGCCGCTCCTCATAGGGCTTGTTCTCCAGACCCTTGATCATTTTAGTCGCCCTCCTCTGGACACATTCCAGCTTAGTCAATATCTCTCTTGAATTGTGGTGCCCAGAATTGGACACAATATTCCAGGTGTGGTCTAACCAAGGCGAAATAGAGGGGTAGCATGACTTCCCTATATCTCTAGATACTATGCTCCTATTGATGCACTATGCTCCTATGAATCATTCACATTGTCTAAATAACTGTCCTGTGTTCTAATGCTTTTTCGCAGATCTCAGTGACATTACCCCTTCGACAAGCTTGCCGCCTCTCGTGGAAGGACAGCTACGCTGCTTTCTGAAGCTGACCGTTAGCAAAATCCTATGGATGGTTTCCAAGCCACCATCTTCCTTCCTGATCCGGGTGCGGTGGTGGGGAGAGACCTCCGATGGCACTGTTTTCACTCCCCGTGACCCCTCGCAAGCAGAGCAAAAGACACTGAAGACTACCACTCGCTACCCAGTTCGGTGTGGACCAAAACAGTTTACTGCCTACCTGACAGGTACTGATTGGATCCTTAATGCTTAAGTATCTTTTTTTTTTTGCTTTAGGATTGGAATGCACTGCTAAAGCAAAAACTAGAACGGACAGGAATTGCTGGGTTGTTGTAGGTTTTTCCGGGCTATATGGCTGGCAATTTTTGGAGGCAATTTTTCTCCTGACGTTTCGCCTGCATCTATGGCAAGCATCCTCAGAGGTAGTGAGGTCTGTTGGAAGTAGGAAAAATGGGTTTATATATCTGTGGAATGACCACGGTGAGACAAAGGACTCTTGTCTGCTGGGGCTAGGTGTGAATGTTTCAGCTGATCACCTTGATTAGCATTCAATGGCTTGGACGTGCCTGGGGGGAATCTTTTGTTGAGAGTGATTTTATGTGCCTGTTTGTTTCCCCTCTGTTGTTTTGCTGTTGTAATTTTTGAGTTTTTTAATACTGGTAGCCAGATTTTGTTCATTTTCATGGTTTCTTCCTTTGATTGACTAAATGTGATAAGTAGGAAACTAACTTTCCTTGAGGTCCAGTTTGGAGCAGATTGCAAGATTTGCTTTGCTAATTGTTGCCCAGCTTTGCGTATTCTGATCAATGACACCTCTGTAGTGTCTTCTGCAGCATTTTCCCCAGCCTTGTCGTTGGAATTGTGTCCTTATAATTAGGTTGAACTTTCTCACAGTTTGACAGTAGAATATGCTGCTTTGGTGTTGTAGAGTTCTCTCCTTTAGTGGTTTTTAAACAATCCCATTACCAGTGGCTTGGTAATTTTGATGGTTGTGATTCATTTATTTATTGAGTTCGCCCTTCCTATTCTTCCTTTTGCTTCCACCTCATTCCAAACATTCCCATTATGATTTGCTCTCTGTCTGCACACCAGTCTTTTATTTACACTGTGGGAAGAGTTGATTATTTAAACAGGAATGGAAGAGAAGATGTATTTACTTATTTACTTATTTACTGTATTTGTATACTTCCTTTCTCAGCCCGTAGGCGACTCAAGACAGTTAACAGGGCAAAATTCAATACTTACAATGTCATAAATACAATTAAAAGCATAACATTTATTAAAAACTAAACAATCAATAAAATATAAATTCATAGTGTCTCCTGTGTTGTCTGGACTTAGTGTCTAGTCCAGTGGTTCTCAACCTTCCTAATGCCGCGACCCCTTAATACAGTTCCTGATGTTGTGGTGACCCCCAACCATAACCCTAACATTATGAATCGGCTTGTAAATAATGATCTGCAGGATGTATTTTCATTCACTGGAGCAAATTTGGCACAAATATCCGGTATGCCCAAATTTGAATACTGGTGGGATTGGCGGGGGGATTGATTTTGCCATTTAGGAGTTGTAGTTGCTGGGATTTATAGTTAACATGTAAACAAAGAGCATTGTGAAATGCACCAACAATGGAATTGAACCAAAGTTGGCACAGAGAACTCCCATGATTAACAGAAAATACT
>NW_026846588.1:276414039-276474947 GCF_025583915.1 Anolis sagrei ordinatus | reverse complement strand
CTTGACTTTTTTCTGGAATGTTAAAAGGGAGGTGGCTGATCTAATATCTATAGGGAAGGCGTTCCACAGCCGAGGGGCCACCACCGAGAAGGCCCTGTCTCTCGTCTCCACCAAACATACTTGTGACTAAGATAGTAACCAGAGCAGGGCCTCCTCAGACGATCTTGAGGTCCTAGATGGTTCATAAGTGGAGATGCATTCAGACATGTAAGTTGGGCCACAGAATGACTGGCCATTTTATTGTTCCTTCTAGATATGGGTGCTCTTATACTGGAAGTCTTGACCAAATCAGATCGCCTTCCAATCGGCCGGGTTCAAATCAGTGGGCTAGCACAGCTCTCTCCTAGCCACCCAATCAGTGGGTTTTTCACCATTGTTTCACCAACATCTGAAAAGATGGGAGAATTGCAGGTATTTAAAAACTTTTGCTGCTTTTTCTTAGTTGCAGGGATATGCTCAATGCTCAGAATATATTGTGATGGTAGTACCTCACATTTAATTCAGGATCTAGGAGAAGAAAAGGTATGTGGCAGTCACATATAAGAGATGTTATACACAGTGGCCTTTAATGTGAACTACAAATCACCTGTGCAAATACATGTGCCATCAGTTCAGAAGCTTCAAGCAAGCCAGCACACAGCTGTGTCTATCTTATGCTGTCTGCAATAGGGGGATAATATTACTGACCTATACCAAAGGCTATCCTGTCCAACCCCAATCTGTCATGCAGGAAAAGCACGTTAAAACACTCCTGACAGATGGGCATCCAGCCTCTGCTTAAAAGCCTCCAATGAAGGAGCCTCCACCAGACTTGGAGACAGAGTTCCACTTTTGACCAGCTCTTACGGCCAGGAAGTTCTTCCTAATGTCCAAGTGGAATTCCCTTTCCTGTCATTTGAACCTATTCCTCTGAGTCCTAGTCTCCAAGGAGGTAGAAAACTAGCCTGTTTCCTCTTCATTGTGACATCCTTTCAGATATTTAAACTTCTCTGATGTCTCGTTTCAACCTTCTTTTCTGCAGGCTAAATATTCCAAGCTCTGTAAGCCGTTCCCCGTTGGGCATAGTTTCCAGACCTTTGGTTATTTTAGTCACCTTCCTCTGGGTTGTTGTAAGGGTCCCTGGAAAGATCATATCCCACTCAGAAAATATGCTATTTTATTTATTATTTATTTACATTATTTCTATCCCGCCCATATCAGCCCGAAGGCGACTCAGGGCGGCTATATGAATATTAAATATTCCATGTTCTCCTCTTGTAGGTATCAGTCGTTCTGGAACCTCTGTCTGAAACCTATGACAGCAGCAGCTCCATCCCAAACACAGACGTGAGCTTCAGTGCTGGATTGCCAGCCTCAGGGGCCAAAGAGGCACTGGAGGCTAGCCAATTTCTTGCCCCACCACCCCACCATAGACCACTGAGCGCAAATGTCATTGGAAGGGAATCTTTGAGCAGTAGTCGGGCTTCTACACCAAGGTGAGGTTTTTGTTTCCTCCTTATATGCATGTAAGTTGCTAAGAGGTTGCCAATCACTCTTGCTTTTGCGGGGTTCAGGAGAACATTTGTGTAGAACAGTGGTTCTCAACCTGTGGGTCCCCAGGTGTTTTGGCCTACAACTCCCAGAAATCCCAGCCAGTTTACCAGCTGTTAGGATTTCTGGGAGTCGAAGGCTAAAAACATCTGGGGGCCCCAGGTTGAGAACCACTGGTGTAGAAGGTTGGTCTGTGGTGGATGACTTGTAGCATTGCTTTAACAGAATGTTTTTCAGCTCCCTTCTTTTACTTGTATATTTTACTCTTACGTCCATATTATAGTATAATGAAAAGAGCCTGTTCTGCCCCCACGCTGTCTTAACTACTTGAAAGGTGAACTGGCTGCACAGGGAACAGAGACTATATAGTTGACTCAAACAAGAGTTTATTAACTGACAAGAATTTTAGACTTTCCTCCTGAGTCTCACTACTAAGTCTTTATGAGGAGAGGTAAAGTCTTTGAGGAAAAGGAAAAGGAAGAGGGGCCGACCAAGGGCAAGATGGATGGATGGCATCCTTGAAGTGACTGGACTGACCTTGAAGGAGCTGGGGGTGGTGACGGCCGACAGGGAGCTCTGGCGTAGGCTGGTCCATGAGGTCACGAAGAGTCAGAGACGACTGAACGAATGAACAACAACAAAGTCTTTGAGAGATAGACACAGTTCAAGATAAACGGAGGCTCTTGAATTTTTATTTCTTCTTATTGTCTCTTTCTTGTATGGTGTTCAACTATCTCTAAGATGGTCTCAATATTTAACACTGCCTACTCTTTTGTTTGTGCTACCCTATGAGTGGGGTGAGGGAGCTAGAGCAATTAGGCATTTTGCTAGTAAAGCTTAAAGATCTATGCTTTTTTAAAAAATGTTGGGATCGTTGGTAAGGCAGGCTTATCTGTTTTCTCCTTTCCTCTCTGATTTGCTGTTCAACCATACTCACAAAAGGACTCTGAGGCTGCTGCTATTTGCAGTTGGGTGCATACAGCAGTAAGATCAGCTACAGCAGAATTCTCTTCTATCTCAGTTCAAGCTTTATGTTTTATCTTTCACTGTGCCAGTGCAGCTGAATATTAAAAGTCTGTATTCCTCCAGTCTTCTTTCACCATTCTGCCAAAAGAAAAAAATCCAGCTAGACAACATTTAATAGCCTTGCAGCTTCAAAGCCTTGCTCCTTCCTGCCTGTGGGAATCATTTGTTGGGAGAGGTTAACTGTCCCTGATTGTTTCCTGTCTGAAATTCCCCAGTATTTTCAGTATTGCTCTTTATTTACTGTCCTTATTTTAGAGGGTTTTTTTAAAATACTGGTAGCCAGATTTTGTTCATTTTCATGTTTTCCTCCTTTCTGTTGAAATTGTCTACCTGCTTCTTGTGGATTTCAACGGCTTCTCTGTGTAGTTCGATATGGTAGTTGTTGGATTCATCCAACATTTCTGTGTTCTCAATTAATATTCTGTGTCCAGGTTGGTTCATCAGGTGGTCTGCCATGGTTGACTTCTCTGGTTGAAATAGTCTGCAGTGCCTTTCATGTTCCTTGGTTCGTGTTTGGGCAATGCTGCTGCGTTTGGTGGTCCCTATGGAGACTTGTCCACAGCTGTATTGCATACGGTAGACTCCTGCAGAAATTAGAGGATCCTTCTTGTCCTTTACTGAACATAGCATTTGTTGGATTTTCTTAGTGGGTCTGCAGATTGTTTGTATGTTACGTTTCTCCATCAGCTTCCCATTGTGGTCGGTGGTTCCCTCGATGTATGGCAAGAACACTTTTCCTCTGGGTGGATCTTTGTCTTTACTCTCTGTGTACAGTGCCTGTAATGGGCTTGTGATTTTATCCTAATCATGGTTAAGGCAGTGCCTGTGGCAATCTTTTGTTGAGAGGTGATTAGATGTCCCAGATTGTTTCCTCTCTGTTGTTTTGCTGTTGTAATTTTAGAGGAAACAATCAGGGTTACTCCTCAAATACTCAGGTTTTGTTTCATATCAAGTCACTGTAATATCGCTATTACTTCTTTGTTTGCTTTTTGCAGTCTTACAGCAGCAAGTCTCATGTCACCAATAGGAAACACACATGCATGTACTGCAGTCAGACACACACACACTCACAGACATTATACAGTAGCCTGTTGCTGCTATCGAGAGAGAGAGAAACACAGACACTCAGTTCTTTTGGTTACTCCTCAAATACTCAGGTTTTGTTTCATATCAAGTCACTGTAATATCCCTATTTTGGATGCATGTCTGCAACAGCAGCAGGAGCTCAGTGGATATCAGCCTTCACCTAAACTTCCTGTGGGTGCTTTTGTTTTGGAATAGGGGAAAGGACCATTTATACTTTCAGGAGAACTCTGAGAACCTTGGGCCGCATCACCACCTCGTCGTAGGACAGAATGATATAATGAGAGGAAACAATCCCAAGCAGCATGGATTGCTTCCCAGCAGCTCCGATCATGAGGCTCAAATGAGGCTAGCTGGAAGAAGCCCAAAGCCTGTTCGTGTTCTTTCCTCAAACAATGCAGCTGCAAAAGATCTCATTTCAGGTATGCATGGCAGCTCTTGGGTTTCATTGAAGGATATAATATTTTTAATGTTAATAATGTTATTACTTTATTTTTTGCTCTATAGCAGGAGTTGGAAACTACCCAAGGCAGGGGTTGGGCTATAAACACCCCTCGCCGGACCTTCAAAAGCCGGCCACCCAGTTTTTAAAAGACCCTTTCAAAACAAATATTTTTATTCATAATGCATCCCCACATCTTGAGGAAAGATTTCATCATATGTTTTGGAAATCCTAGGTTATTTTAGGCCCATGAGATGTCAGGTTTTGAAGCAGAATAGAAACTAGTGTATTGAGGTGTTGTGTAGTTTCCGGTATGTATGGCTATGTACTAGCAGCATTTCCTCCTGACATTTTGCCTTCATCTGTGGCTGGCACCTTCAGAGGAACTACTTAATTTCTTGATTTTAAAAGACCATGTGCACAAGGGAAGAAGGATACTTTAAACAAAACAAACAAAACAGAAAATTTAAAAAATGGGGGAATAGGAGCTGCTGGGAGTTTCAGAAATGACTTTGTGAGCCTTGCGTTCCCAAGTCTTATTCTATAGGAATGATCAATGAACACATTGTCAGAGTGCGACAGAAGCTTTGAAGCTTAGAAGAATGGACACTTTGAGACTTCAGTAAAAGCAAACGTATAGCTTTACTGAGTAGAGCAAATATATAGCACACACTCGCACCCAACCAAAAAGGCAGAAACAAGACAAAAGCACCGAAGTAAGAAGGACGAACGGAATCTTATCTCTGGATCCTCCCTACGCGTTCCAGGCACACTCAGGGTCACAACTTCACAGTTCATTAGAGGCTTGACTGATTAACCCTTTCAGAGTCAATACACTCTCTGCTAATGCAATCAGGTTGCATTCACAGGCATTACACAAAATTACATTTAAACATTCACATTACACTAATCTTACATTAACACACATTACCTCTAAACTGCAGTTCTTAGTTTTCCCTTTATGTTTGGAGTCTACACTTCTTCCTTTTCCCAACAGCTCTTTTGGATCGGGGCAGCCGGCTCCGAGACGCCATGGTTGTGTCTGCAATGAAATCCAGTCCTGACTCTGGTGTCGAACTGCACGAGGCTCACCCTGCCATAACGCGAGAGGTTCACAGGCTAGCTGGAAAGTAAGTTTCTGTTGTCGTGACCCAAGAATGACAGTTTTCAACATGTCTTAGAATCACAGAATCAAAGAGTTGGAAGAGACCTCATGGGCCATCCAGTCCAACCCCATTCTGCCAAGAAGCAGGAACATTGCATTCAAATCACCCCTGACAGGTGGCCATCCAGCCTCTGTTTAAAAGCTTCCAAAGAAGGAGCCTCCACCACACTCCGGGGCAGAGAGTTCCACTGCTGAACGGCTCTCACAGTCAGGAAGTTCTTCCTCATGTTCAGAGGGAATCTCCTCTCTTGTAGTTTGAAGCCATTGTCTTCTCAAAGCAGTGTTGATAAAATCATTTTTTTCTCAGATTGACTGGTACTAGCATTTCATAAAGAGATTAGGTAACTGTTAACATTACACCAAGGCAGGCTAGAAATATGTAAGCCTCTGGGTGTTGTGTAGTTTTCAGGCTGTATTGAACTTGACAGGGGGAGTGTGACCTTGTTGGTTCTCCTGAACATCTCAGCGGCTTTCGGTGCCATCGATCATGGTATCCTTCTGGGACAGCTCTCCGGAATGGGTCTTGGGGGTACTGCATTGCAGTGGCTCCAGTCCTTTCTGGAGGGCCACACCCAGTTGGTGAAGCTGGGAGATACCTGCTCAGACCCCTGGCCTTTGACCTGTGGGGTCCCGCAAGGTTCTATTCTTTCCCCCATGCTCTTTAATATCTACATGAAACCGCTGGGCAAGGTCATCCGGAGTTTTGGAATTTGTTGCCATCTCTATGCAGATGACACGTAACTCTACTACTCCTTTCCACCAACATCCAAGGAAGTCCCTTGGGTCCTGGTCCAGTGCCTGGCCACTGTGATGGGCTGAATGAGGGCTAACAGGTTGAAATTGAATACTGACAAGACAGAGGTCCTCCAGGTCAGTCGCTCGGCCGAACGGGGTATAGGATGGCTACCTGTTTTTGACAGGGTTACACTCACCCTGAAGACACATGTCTTCAGTCCAGGGATCCTCCTGGATTCAGCGCCGTCGCTTGATGCGCAGATGTCGGCGGTGGCCAGGAGGGCCTTTGCACAGTTAAGACTTGTGCGCCAACTGCGACCGTACCTCGTGAAGTCTGATTTCACCATGATGGTCCACGCCTTAGTTACCTCAAGATTAGACTGCTATTATGCACTCTACATAGGGCTGCCCTTGAAGACGGTTCGGAAACTACCGTCAACTTCGGTGCAAAGATCGGCGACCAGATTGTTAACTGGAGAAAGTTACAGAGAGCGGTCAACCCTCCTGTTTAAACAGCTCCACTGGCTGCCAGTAAGTTTCCAGTCCCAATACAAGGTGCAGGTTATCACCTATAAAGCTCTAAACGGTTCAGGACCTGCCTATCTGTGCGACTGCCTCCTCCCTTACGAGCCCATGCGGTCCGTAAGATGTTCCGGGGATGCCCTTCTCTCGCTCCTGCCTCCGTCTCAGTCCTGGTGAATGTGTTAATCACTCCCTTAATGACGAAGGCATTGGTGTCTTGCAAAACTGTTCGACCCTCCTACCGTCCCCTGATTCATCTTTATTGGGATTTTTTTATCCAGGAGCATTAAAAATCCGAATGCTGGCTTTGCTGTGGAAGATCCCCTCCATCAACAACCAGACTACTCAGAATTTGATTTGGAAGTTGAAGACAGAGCAGTCCAGCTCTTGTTGGGCAGGTAAAATACAATATGTAGCTGCTGCAACTGTTCTGAAAGATATTTGGGGGACTCTCTAACTCCTTTGCTCCTTGTACATGTAAATTATTTTAGAGATCCATTTGTTTTAAGGTCGAAAGTGGTGCCTTCAGAGGATAACCTTTTGTTCATATCCGCATCTTTTCTGCCACCCTTCCTCCTCAGCTCCCACAATTAATCTGGTTCAATACATCTATATAAATAAAAATGTAATGTTAGTTTGTGGGATTAACATAACCCAAAAACCACTGGACGAATGGACACCAAATTTGGACACAAGACACCCATCAGGCCAACGAGTGACCATCACTCTGAAAAACACTGGAAAACACAGCAGAAGAGACTTAAAAAGCCAAAAAATTTAAAAAAACCTATTAAAACGCATACACAAAACCACATATATATACGCAAACACACATATATACACATATACACAAATATGTACACACATTTATTTATTTATTTAGCAATTTTGTATACCGGTCTTCTCCCCTCTATCGGGGGACTCGGGCCGGTTTCCAACAATAAAATCACAAAACAATCATTAAAAACATCATGTAACATATTCAATTAAAACGTTATAACAGTGAAATGCAATCCCATAATAACAATGGTCAGTCATCATAGTGAATTCGTTGTCCATCATTCATCGTCATCTATCCGATCACAGAAATATTGATTCACTCGTCGAAAGCCAAACCCCATAGCCAGGTTTTCACCCGTTTTCTGAACGACAGAATGGAGGGGGCAGTTCTGATCTCCAGTGGGAGAGAGTTCCAGAGTCGAGGGGCCACCACCGAGAAGGCCCTGTCCCTCGTCCCCACCAGACGCGCCTGAGAGGCCGGTGGGACCGAGAGCAGGGCCCCTCCAGACGATCTTAACAACCTAGATGGTTCATAGGGGAGAATACGTTCGGACAGGTAAACTGGGCCGGAGTCGTTTAGGGCTTTATAGGTTAACACCAGCACTTTGAATTGTGCTCGGAAGCTAATTGGCAGCCAGTGGAGCTGGTGCAACAGAGGAGTAGTATGCTCCCTGTACCCTGCTCGTGTTAGCATTCTGGCTGCCGCACGTTGGACTAGTTGTAGCTTCCGGGCAGTCTTCAGAGGCAACCCCATGTAGAGAGCGTTGCAGTAATCTAAACGGGATGTAACCAAAGCGTGGACCACTGTGGCCAAGTCAGACTTCCCAAGGTACGGGCGCAGCTGGCGCACAAGTTTTAATTGTGCAAAAGTTCCCCTGACCACCCTGAAACCTGGGGCTCCAGGCTCAGCGATGAGTCCAGAGTCACTCCCAGGATGCGAACCTGCGCCTTCAGGGGGAGTGTAACCCCATCCAGCACAGGCTGTAACCCTATGCCCTGTTCAGCCTTTCGACTGACCAGGAGTACCTCTGTCTTGTCTGGATTTAGTTTCAATAAAAACACACACAAAATGCATATACACAGACTGGGCCACAGCAACACGTGGCAGGGGACGGCTAATCTATATAAATAAAAATGTAATGTTCGTTTGTGGGACTAACAGAACTCAAAAACCACTGGATGAATTGACACCAAATTTGGACACGAGACACCTAACAACCCAATGTATGTCCTTCACTAAAAAATTGATTTTGTCATTTGGGAGTTGTAGTTGCTGGGATTTATAGTTCACCTACAATCAAAGAGCATTCTGAACCCCACCAACGATGGAATTGAACCAAACTTGGCACACAGTTCTCCCATGACCAACAGAAAATCCTGGAAGGGTTTGGTGGGCAGTGTCCTTTGGTTTTGGAGTTGTAGTTCACCTACATCCAGAGATCACTGTGGACTCAAACAATGATGGATCTGGACCAAACTCTACATGAATACTCAATATGCCCAAATGTGAACACTGGTGGAGTTTGGGGAAAATAGAATCTTGACATTTGGGAGTTGTAGTTGCTGGGATTTATAGTTCACCTACAATCACAGAGCATTCTGAACCCCACCAATGATAGAATTGGGCCAAACCTCCCACACAGAACCCCCATGTCGGCCACAGCAACGCGTGGCAGGGGATGGCTAGTGATTAATAAGAGGCAATATTCTACAGAGTTCAATGAGGCTTGAATATTTGGTATTCTCCCATGTTAATATTCCCATGGGCCCTTGGTATCTGCTGGGATTTGGTTCGAGCATCCCCATGGATATCAAAATTCATGGATGTTGAAGTCCCATTATATACAAAAATGATATACTGAAATGGTTTATATAAAATGGCAAAAGATATGTTTTAGGGATTTTTCAAAGTAATATTTTGAAGCTGTGGATACAGAATCCATGGATACGGAGTGCTGACTGTATATAGCAAAAGTAAAAACAGTAAGAATTCTGGAATCTACAGCAGCATCAACATATTTCAGAATGTGCTCTTTGTATGCATGCAGCAGGTGTATTTGTGCCTGTATTACAGGCATGGGCAAACTTTATCCCTCCAGGTGTTTTGGACTTCAACTCCCACAATTCCTAACAGCCAGTAGGCTGTTAGGAATTGTGGGAGTTGGAGTCCAAAACACCTGGAGGAACAAAGTTTACCTGTGCCTGCCTATAATTTGCACACATACAACTTGTTTGCTATGAGTTTTCTGGGCTGTATGGCCATGTTCCAGAAGCATTATCTCATGGCATTTCACCCACATCTATGGCAAGAATCCTCAGAGGTTGAAAAGTCTGTTGGTACTTGGCAAGTGAGTTTTCTATATCTGTGGAATGATGTCCAGGATGGGAGAAAGAACTCTTGTCTGTTGGAGGCAAGTGTTAATGTTGCAATTGAAGAAGAAGAAGAACTTTATTTTTCTACTCTGCTTCCATCTCCCCAAAGGGACTCGAGGCAGCTTACATGGGGCCCAAGCCCAGGCAGAATACAATTTAAATAAAGCAATAACAATTAAAACAGCATAAAACAGCATAAAACAACATAACAAAAGTAGCTAGCAACAACAATAACAGCAGACTAATTTTGGCCTCCTTAAATGGCATTGCAGCTTCAAAACCTGGCTGCTTTTTGCCTGGGGGAATCCTTTGTTGGGAAGCGTTAACTGGCCCTGATTGTTTTCTTTCTTTGCTCGTAGTTCTGATTTATCTTCTGTGCGTCTTTTGGATGGAACACACTCACCTCTGGAGTCTCTCTCTCTCCGGAGTGAGATTTGTGACAGCGAGCTCAATGACCCCCAATATGACCAGAGTCTCTTGGAGAATTTGTTCTATACAGCTCAGGTATGGGAGTGTATGTTTGGGCATGTTCCTATATTAATGTTTTCAGTGAATCAAGCACATTACTTGTAGGTCCTGTTTACACGAGCCACTTACCTAGAGAGGAAGTGGACGAACACAGAGAGTGCTCACTAATGCTTCCTCTTCATCTTGGAAAGAAGTGACAAGTGGAGTGCCGCAGGGTTCCGTCCTGGGCCCGGTCCTGTTCAACATCTTTATTAATGACTTAGATGAAGGGCTAGAAGGCAGGATCATCAAGTTTGCAGACGACACCAAATTGGGAGGGATAGCCAATAGTCCAGAGGACAGGAGCAGAATTCAAAACGATCTTGACAGATTAGAGAGATGGGCCAAAACTAACAAAATGAAGTTCAACAGTGACAAATGTAAGATACTCCACTTTGGCAGAAAAAATGAAATGCAAAGATACAGAATGGGTGACGCCTGGCTCGAGAGCAGTACGTGTGAAAAAGATCTTGGAGTCCTCGTGGACAACAAGTTAAACATGAGCCAACAATGTGATGTGGCGGCAAAAAAAGCCAATGGGATTTTGGCCTGCATCAATAGGAGCATAGTGTCTAGATTTAAGGAAGTAATGCTACCCCTCTATTCTGCTTTGGTTAGACCACATCTGGAATATTGTGTCCAATTCTGGGCACCACAATTCAAGAGAGATATTGACAAGCTGGAATGTGTCCAGAGGAGGGCGACTAAAATGATCAAGGGTCTGGAGAACAAGCCCTATGAGGAGCGGCTTAAGGAGCTGGGCATGTTTAGCCTGAAGAAGAGAAGGCTGAGAGGAGATATGAGCCATGTATAAATATGTGAGAGGAAGCCACAGGAGGAGGGAGCAAGCTTGTTTTCTGCTTCCCTGGAGACTAGGACGCAATGAAGAAATGGCTTCAAACTACAAGAGAGGAGATTCCATCTGAACATGAGGAAGAACTTCCTGACTGTGAGAGCTGTTCAGCAGTGGAACTTTCTGCCCTGGAGTGTGGTGGAGGCTCCTTCTTTGGAGGCTTTTAAACAAAGGCCATCTGTCGGTGGTGTTTTCAATGTAATTTTCCTGCTTCTTGGCAGGGGGTTGGACTGGATGGCCCATGAGGTCTCTTCCAACTCTTTGATTCTATGATTCTATATAGTTCTGTAGTGATGAGAAACATGGTGAAATTGTTAGGTATTGATGTTACTCCAGGCTCCAAGCGCAACAGGAGTTGGGTGTCGTCCGCATATTGATAGCAGTCCAGGCCGAATCTCCGAGCCAAACTGGCAAGGGGTCTAACGTAGATGTTGAAAAGAAGAGGGGAGAGAATTGCACCTTGGGGTACCCCGCATAGGAGGGGGGAACTTTCGGAGACTTGGTCCATATATTCCACGCACTGACTCCGCTTTCGGAGGAATGATTGAACCAATTGAGGGCCTGACCGCGAACTCCGGACATGGCGAGACGGTGGATCATTAAATCGTAGTCAACGGTGTCAAACACTGCGGTAAGATCGAGAAGTACCAGAAGCGCCGATCCGCCGCTATCAGACTGACGACGAAGTTCATCTGTAATAGCAACCAGGACCGTCTCCGTCCCATGACCCAGGCGAAAACCTGACTGGAAAGGGTCCAGGCCAGCTGTTAGGAATTGTGGGAATTGAAGTCCAAAACACCTGGAGGAAGGCCAAAGTTTGCCCATGCCTGCAGTAGAGTCATGCTGGAAGATGAAGACATTCCTCAGGTTTAAAAAGCAGCAATTTCTTTATTTGCAGTTTTTGTTTACTTTGATAAAGGACTTGTGTCTCTGTAAATAATAGTGGACTGTTGTTGTTGTTCATTCGTTCAGTCGTCTCCGACTCTTCGTGACCTCATGGACCAGCCTACGCCAGAGCTCCCTGTCGGCCGTTACCACCCCCAGCTCCCTCAAGGTCAGTCCAGTCACTTCAAGGATGCCATCCATCCATCTTGCCCTTGGTCGGCCCCTCTTCCTTTTGCCTTCCACTTTCCCCAGCATAATTGTCTTCTCTAGGTTTTCCTGTCTCCTCATGATGTGGCCAAAGTACTTCAACTTTGTCTCTAGTATCTTTCCCTCCAGTGAGCAGTCGGGCTTTATTTCCTGGAGGATGGACAGGTTGGATCTTCTCGCAGTCCAAGGCACTCTCAGCACTTTCCTCCAACACCACAGCTCAAAAGCATCTATCTTCCTTCGCTCAGCCTTCCCTAAGGTCCAGCTCTCACATCCGTAGGTTACTACAGGGAATACCATGGCTTTGACTAGGCAATGGATCTTTGTTGCCAGTGTGATGTCTCTACTCTTTACTATTTTATCGAGACTGGACATTGCTCTCCTCCCAAGAAGGAAGCGTCTTCTGATTTCCTGGCCACAGTCTGCATCTGCAGTCATCTTTGCACCTAGAAATACAAAGTCTGTCACGGCCTCCACGATTTCTCCCTCTATTTTCCAGTTGTCAATCATTCTTGTTGCCATAATCTTGGTTTTTTTGACGTTTAGCTGCAACCCGGCTTTTGCGCTTTCTTCTTTCACCTTGATTAGAAGGCTCCTCAGCTCCTCCTCGCTTTCGGCCATCGGAGTGGTGTCATCTGCATATCTGAGGTTGTTAATGTTTCTTCCAGCAATTTTCACCCCAGCTTTGCATTCATCCAGCCCCGCACATCGCATGATGTGTTCTGCATACAAGTTAAAAAGGTTGGGTGAGAGTCATGGTGGACTGCCTGGAAAGTAATTTTTTTAATGTTCTCTGTCTTTCTTTAGAAGTCAGACAGCAGTTTAAGTGATTTTCCCAGTGAAGAGGAGGGCGCTGTTGCTTCTGGAAAACAAAAGCAATCTCGGAAAGGGCGGTCCCAGAAGTCATCCAAGTCTAGCCCTTCAGATCCAAAAAAGAAGAAAAAAGCCAGGTAAAACTGTTGGTTTGGGCTGTATTTATATAGCACTACAGAACATTTTGCAATGTGCTTCTGTTTGAGTGCCTGGCTTAGTAGAAGGCTGTGTTAACACACGGTTGCTCCCCCTCAAAAAAAAAAAAAAAAAAAAAAAAAAAAAAAAAAAAAAAAAAAAAAAAACAAAAAAAAAAAAAAAAAAAAAAAAAAAAAAAAAAAAAAAAAAAAAAAAAATCCTCCTCAACGGTTTTTGTCCCCAGAGTATATTTCCCCACCTGTATGAA
Source organism: Anolis sagrei ordinatus (assembly GCF_025583915.1). NCBI lineage: Eukaryota > Metazoa > Chordata > Lepidosauria > Squamata > Anolidae > Anolis > Anolis sagrei. The sequence goes on along the minus strand of NW_026846588.1, from coordinate 276,461,623 downwards.
GGTCTATATTTATGACCCAGTTCCTTTATGAGTTTCTCCCCCACAAACAATCTGCTCCATTCCTATCTCAGCCTGATTTTAGTATTTTTAGTATTTTAGTATTTATCTTGCACATGCAGCCCACACATTGTTATGTTATTTTATTTTACTGTGTATGATTTTGCTTATCGTTTTTGTACTCACGTTGTGTGTATTTTACTGTGTTGTTATTGTGGTTTGGTTTCACTTTATTGTAATATGCTGTTGGGCTTGGCCTCATGTAAGCCGCCTCAAGTCCCCATTGGGGAATTAATTAGGCAATCCCTCGTTGGACAAGTAGGATAGTCTTCCATGATCAGTATTCTTGTGGATCCGTAGGTGACTGTGGAGCCGTATTCTTGACCTGCATCTTCTCCCACAGTGAGGGCATTGGTTTCCAGACGGAAGGCGGTCTCGGTCGGGGTTCGCTTGATGCGCCTTTCTCTTGGCACGTTTCTCTCTTTCAACCTCCAGTCGTGCCTCTTCAAATTCTTCAGCACTGCTGGTCACAACTGACCTCCAGCTGGAGTGCTCAAGGGCCTGGGCTTCCCAGCTCTCAGTGTGTATGCCAGAGTTTTTAAGGTTGGCTTTGAGCCCGTCTTTAAATCTCTTTTCCTGTCTACCAACATTCCCTTTTCTGTTCTTGAGTTCGGAGTAGAGCAACTGTTTTGGGAGACAGTGGTCGGGCATCCAGACAACATGGCTGGTCCAACGGAGTTGATGCCGGAGGAGCATTGCTTCAGTGCTGGTGGTCTTTGCTTCTTCCAGCACGCTGACATTTCTCCGCCTGTCTTCCCAAGAGATTTGCAGGATTTTCCGGAGGCAGCGCTGATGGAATCGTTCCAGGAGTTGCAGGAGTTGCAGTCCACATTTCGCAGGCATAAAGCAGGGTTGGGTGGACAATAGCTTTATAAACAAGCACCTTGGTATCCGTACGGATGTCCCGGTCCTCAAACACTCTCTGCTTCATTCGGAAAAATGCTGCACTCGCAGAGCTCAGGCGGTGTTGTATTTCAGTGTCGATGTTGACTTTGGTGGAGAGGTGGCTGCCAAGGTAGTGGAAATGGTCAACATTTTCTAATGTTACACCATTAAGCTGTATCTCTGGCATTGGAGAGGGATTGGCCGGTGATTGCGGAACAGCACTTTGGTTTTCTCGATGTTCAGTGACAGGCCAAGCTTTGTGTATGCTTCTGCAAAGGTGTTTAGAGTGGCTTGTAGATCTTCTTCTGAATGCGCACAGACGACATTGTCATCAGCATACTGGAGTTCTATAACTCCATTCGGGAGATGGTGGCGAGGTATTAAATAAAGATTATTATTATTATTATTATTATTATTATTATTATTATTAACCATTGAGTCCTTTAGGATCCCTGACTGGTCTCTAGGCTTCTTCTAATTGCTGTGCTCTCTTCTCAGTGATAAGTTTGTTTCTCTTTTGAAATGATCAATTAATGTTGGTATTTTGGGTTTCAAACATTTGTCTTTGATCCCACATGCCACTAAAATGCATTTCCCAAGTTCTTCTCTGAATTGAGTCCAACCCTCAGAGGAAAAATACTCAATACTCTTGTTTTAGTCTCTTGTCTTGTCTTTCCTTTGTTTTTTTTCCCCCTCCCTCCAGCCATTCTCCTGCTAGACCAATTCCTCCTCATGAGACTTCCACGGAGTCAACTGAGGAAACACAACATGTCAACTTGAGTCTTGACAGGCTGGCAGTGCTGAGTCGAATCCACTTAGCAAGAATGGTAGTGGAGAGTTTAAAGATCCCTCTGGAAGACGGTGCTAGGATCACCCCAGGCAAAAGGAGTTCTGCCGGGAAGCCTCCTCGGCCGACGCTGGCAAAAAAGAGGTAAGGGGGCTTGTTTGCTTGACACAGCAAGAATCCTTTTCATCAGAAGTGCTCTGGTTTTCATAATTGATGGCATGACTTAAATGAAATAGCTATTGCTTTGGAAGCCCAGATCTGAGCAACTAGTTTGTTTCACTACCCACACTGCCACATCCGGATGGCATCGGGAAACGTGAGCAGAGCTTTGGATAAGTACAGTATTTATTCATAATAAGAGGGGCCGACCAAGGGCAAGATGGATGGATGGCATCCTTGAAGTGACTGGACTGACCTTGAAGGAGCTGGGGGTGGTGATGGCCGACAGGGAGCTCTAGCGTGGGCTGGTCCATAACGTCACGAAGAGTCGGAGACGACTGAACGAATGAACAACAACAACAGTCAGCTTCCTGTATCTAAGGACTCTGTGTTCACAGCTTGAAAACAATTTTTCTTTAAAAAATTCAAAAAGCCAACCTTGATTTCTCATTTTATATAAGGGATGCCTGTCACGTTGCCAGGGCTCTGCCTTATTTAGGTAGAGATGAATCAAACTCCCAGTTTTATCAAACAGTTTACTTGCTGGCTGTTTTAATAGACCAAAATATAAAGCATAAAGATAGCACTCAGCCTCAGAATAAACAAAAACTGATAGCAAGAGCTACACCATAGTCAAAGGGTCCAGTCGAGTGGTCAAACGGTGAGGGTTCAATAAACAAAGTCCAGGGGTCAAGGGTCTATACCATAGTCAAAAGCCAGTCCAAAGGTTTGAGGCCCCAGGGTTCCAAAATTACATGAGACAGGTCAGGATACCAAAAATCCAACAGACCTGGGGGAAAAACCAGCAGCATCCACCACCAAAATATAACAATACTTTTCTCCCGAAGATCACTTCCAAGGCTCACTCATTATATCCAGAAACACCCAGCTGCAACTTATCTCTTGCATACATCCACCCTTAATTGCTTTCACCCATGAACTCTTACTTACAGATTACTAAACCCTTTAGAACTAATACTTACATTAACCCTTCCATCACCAAGCACCATTAATTGCAGAACATATGACTATGCCATTTTGTGCCGTTGTATGTAATAGGACTTGATCATCCATAGATTTTGGTATCCACAGGGAGTCTAGGAACCAAACCTTGGCAGATACTAGAGGTGTGCAATTGGGCCAAAAGGCATGCCATTTTGGGGCCCATTTTTGGCTAACCCCTCATTTTGCTTACCGGGAAGTTACTCAAATTGGGATGGGTGTTGTCGTTATCATTCGGCAAAGATTCGACCCATTAGCTACAATGAGAAACTTTAAAGGCTCAATCCTCAGTCATTTAAGACCTCTTGCACGAACCTACCTTGGTTTTAGACCCCATTTACAACTACAAAGCTGCCAAGTTTCAAAACAATTAACCAATCCACTTATTTTTTGGAATTATTATAAGTTTTAACCATCACATTTTTAAAAATAAGACAAACTACAAGAGAGGAGATTCCATCTGAACACGAGGAAGAACTTCCTGACTGTGAGAGCCGTATAGCAGTGGAACTCTCTGCCCCAGAGTGTGGTGGAGGCTCCTTCTTTGGAAGCTTTTAAGCAGAGGCTGGATGGCCATCTGTCAGGGGTGATTTGAATGCAATTTTCCTGCTTCTTGGCAGAATGGGGTTGGACTGGATGGCCCATGAGGTCGCTTCCAACTCTTTGATTCTATGATTCTATGAGAGGGTTCTGGGAATTGCAGTCGCTGGTTGTGTCCATTCTCTCTCAGCCAATCAGAGCATGGACACAACCAGGCTTTTTATTGGCTGAGAAATGGAGAGAGAGGAAGAAACCAGCTCCCATCATGCTCTGAGAGGAACTCAGAGACTTTTCAATGCCTGTCCCATGCAAGTGCTGCTGGGATATCGAGTTCTCTCTGGAGGAGGAGCCTAGGGAACTTTCCAAAAAGGAATGAATGGACGGGATAAAAAGACGCTGCAATAAACCATCTTCTTCAGGAGCCCTGCATCAGACCCCTGCTTCCAGTATATTGCAGACTTAATGCTATCCTCTCCAGAAGCTGATACATTCATTCATTCATTTATTTACTATAATTGTATACCACCCCTCTCAGCCCGGAGGCAACTTGAGGCGGTTTACATTTGGCAATCAATGCCCCACAAGATAAAATCCAGTCAAAAACAATTACATATAGTATAAACTTTATAAAAACAGTAACAATAAACAATTAAAATCATAAAATACAGTTCTCAGCGTCTCATCATTAAAATCCTGTAGTTCCATGTGTCTCAATTAATCAGTTATACTGCATCTTTAAATGCCTGCTCGAACAGCCAGGTCTTAACTCTCTTCTGAAATGTCAGGAGGGAGGGGGCCAATCTAATGTCCCTAGGGAGGGTGTTCCATAGCCGGGGGGCCACCGCTGAGAAGGCCCTGTCTCTCATTCCCGCCAATCGGATCCAGCTCTCTTAATCCATTTTGCCACGCTTTTTGGTTCCCTCCTACCCAGTCTCTTCGGAGATTATATGAAACGGACCACTGAATATTACAAATATTTTTTGTTCAAACTGATTCGGGTCCAAGTCTAGCAGATACTACTGGCCTACATTATTTATATGTTATTCTCATGTGCCTCAGGATCAATTTTCTATCCTTGGATCTTCCAGAATCTTCTGGAAGATCCAAGGGGTTTTCTTGGCCGAATGTATTCAGAGGGAGTTTGCCCTTGCCCTCCTCCAAAGCCAAGAGTGCAACTTATGGACCAGGAGATCTTGCAGAAAAAAATTAAGAATTTGAACACAAAGAGTGAGAAACTGGAATTAAAGCAAGAAGCAATTGAAGCAAAAAAATTAGAATTCCAACTGAGAATGAGAAATATACCTGAAGAAAAAGGAGAAGATATACAGGAAAAATAACAGATATTGACTGAATTACTGGAATGGACGGAACAAGAAGTACTAACCCAGACAGACATAATATACAGAATAAATACAAATTACTCCAGAAAAAATAAAACAGCAAGAGATGTAATTGTACATTTCGTTAAAAAGACGATAAGAGACGAAATACTGAGGATAAATGGGGGGAAAATCAATCTTCTATAAAGGAGAGAAAGTAATAATTCTAAAAGAATTCCTGAACACAGTCCCAAGAAGAAGAAAGAAATATACTTTCCTTACAGAAGAATTGAAAAAGCAAAAAATCCGATTCAGGTGGGAAAAAGAAGAAGAATTAATGACCACATATAGGGAACAAAGGTACTGGATCACAAACGAAGAAAGAGCTAGAGAATTATTTAAGGAAATTAAATGGGATAAAGAAAGGGAAAGAGAAAAAGAAAGAAGGACTGTAAACAAGAATAAAAAAACAACACACAGACACTGCAGCCGGAGAGGAAACAGATATAGAAGAATATAAGAGAAAACTAAGAGGAGGGACAGGAAATATATCAAAAAAAGAGAATGAAAGGCAATCGGATGAAAACGAAGACGAAATGGAGGAGGAGGAGAAGCAAAAGAAGGAGAAGAAGACAATGAAGTAGAAGAACCAACATGTACGGAGAATTAAGAATATATTCGAATAATATAAATGGCTTGAATTCACCGAATAAAAGAAATAAAATATTTATCATTTCTTCCTTTCTTTCTACAGGACATACTTTGTGGAGTTTCACTTTCCAGTAGGCACTTTGAAGACCGGCGCAGGGCAGGGTGCCATAACAACGGAAGTCGTTCGGGTAGCTTCTAGCAAGATCTCAGGGGAAGGTAAGCCTGGGTTGGAACCTTCTCTCTTCTTCTCCCATGCTTCCTGCATCCCTTGCCATGGGAATTACCAGCAGTGGTGAGAATAATAAGGAATCCAGATTTTTGATTACAGTGTTCCCTCACTTATCGAGGTGTTAGGTTCCAGGACCACCTGCAAAAAGTGAAAATCCGTGAAGTAGGGACGCTTTCTATATAAATAAAAATGTAATGTTCGTTTGTGGTATTCACAGAACTCAAAACCCACTGGACGAATTGACACCAAATTTGGACACAATACACCTATCAGGCCAATGTATGTCCTTCAATTAAAAAAAATGATTTCGTCATTTGGGAGTTGTAGTTGCTGGGATTTATAGTTCACCTACAATCAAAGAACATTCTGAACTCCACCAATGATGGAATTGAACCAGTCTTGGGATACAGAACTCCCATGATCAACAGAAAACACTACAAGAGTTTGGTGGGCATTGACGTTGAGTTTGGGAGTTGTAGTTCACCTACATCCAGATATCACTGTGGATTCAAACAATGATGGATTTGGACCAAACTCTACACGAATACTCAATATGCCCAAAAGTGAACACTGGTGGAGTTTGGAGAAAATAGAATCTTGACATTTGGGAGTTGTAGTTGCTGGGATTTATAGTTCACCTACAATCACAGAGCATTCTGAACCCCACCCATGACAGAATTGGGCCAAACCTTCCACACAGAATGCCCATGTGGGCCACATTCCAAGGGTGAGGCAGAAGCGAGGAGAGATTTAAAGGCACCACACGCCTTTTTTCCCCACTAGCTATAAGGAAAGGGCTATAAGGCTGTGATTTACATACTGCTTTGTATCTCCTCTCTCTCTTTTTTTATGATTGGCTGCCTCCCTCCCAAGGGAGAGGGTGAAACCCCCTTTCACACTCCATCATTGCCAGGAGGCAAAAACCCGCAAAACAGCGAGTCCGCAAAAAGCGAACTGCGAAGTAGCAAGGGGACACTGTATGTTGCTTCCATGAATACTCAAGCTGTGCATCTTTTTGAAATGTAGTATCTTTCAGGCAGGGGCTCTATAAATAATTCACAGACCCTTTATAACTATGCAATTAATCAATGCCCACCCTCTCAGAATTTTCCCATTCATGTCTCAATGAAGACTTGAATTCAAAGATCTTCAATATAAATCTGCGACCATACTGCGCAAAGGTTGATTTGGCCGGGGTGGTCCATGCCTTGGTCACCTCTAGATTGGATTACTGTAATGCGCTCTACGTGGGGCTGCCCTTGAAAACGGCTTGGAAATTCCAACTGGTCCAACGGGCGGCGGCTAGGATGTTAACGCTTTCCTCCCCAAAGACATTAGACTAGCATCCACGTTGGCTGTCTTTAGGAAGAACTTGAAGACCTGGCTATTCAGATGTGCCTTTCCAGAATAAGATAACCTCCAGCACAACGTCCCAGAAGCACTTTATTAGAGCTTAAGACTCTCTGCACATTGCACTTGCCCAGAATCCCAACATATCACCTCTCACACCAGCACTTTTTTAACCTGTACCCTTCATTGGCCCGGCCCTGGTTTTATTGCGTAATAGTGTAATGTTTTGTTGTTGTTATTGCTTATGTTTTTAATTTGCTTGCATTGTATTGTTATTGTCTGTTGTTGTTGTTTGAGGCCTTGGCCTTTGTAAGCCGCATCGAGTCCTTCGGGAGATGCTAGCGGGGTACAAATAAAGTTTAATAATAATAATAATAATAATAATAATACACGCAGAGAGAGGTCAACCCTCCTGTTTAAGGAGCTCCATTGGCTGCCATTTACCTACCGAGCCCAATTCAAGGTGCAGGTGCTTACCTACAAAGCCCTAAATGGTTTGGGACCTGCCTACCTGCATGACCGCATTTCCGTCTATGAACCCACGCGCTCACTCCGTTCATCCGGAGAGGCCCTGCTCGCGATCCCACCTGCGTCGCAGGCGCGTTTGGTGGGGACGAGGGACAGGGCCTTCTCTGTGATTGCCCCCGACTTTGGAACACCCTCCCCAAAGACATTAGACTAGCACCCACGTTGGCAGTCTTTAGGAAGAGCTTGAAGACTTGGCTATTCCGATGTGCCTTTCCGGAATAGGAAAACCCCAGCACTATGTCCCAGAAGCACTTTAAGACTCTCTGCACATTGCACTTGCCCAGAAATCCAACATACCACCTGTCACACCCAGCACTTTTTAATCTGTACCCATCACTGGCCTGGCCCTGGTTTTACTGCGTAACGGTGTAATGTTTTGTTATTGCTTTATGATTTTAATTTGTTTTGAATTGTATTGTTGTTGTTATGCTGTTGTTGTGTTGAGGCCTTGGCCTTTGTAAGCTGCATCGAGTCCTTTGGGAGATGCTAGCGGGGTACAAATAAAGTTTAATAATAATAATAATAATAATAATAATAATAATAATAATAATAATAAAAACTGGTTGTACAAAATCAATGAATTTAAAAAGATATCCTAGTCATGTATCCCAAAAAGAACTGGGTATTTTCACAAGCTGCATTTGTGAAATTTTACAATCAGCGTTGTTCAGGTGATATGGTACTTGACTTAATCCATCACTGTTGATTGGAAGATCATGTAGTGAGGAGGCTGTCCAAGTCCTGAACCGGTGCTTGGCCGCTGTGACGGACTGGATGAGGGACAACAGATTGAAACTAAATCCAGACAAGACAGAGGTACTCCTGGTCAGTCGAAAGGCCAAACAGGGTATAGGGTTACAGCCTGTGCTTGATGAGGTTACACTTCCCCTGAAGGCACAGGTTCGCAGTCTGGGAGTGATCCTGGACTCATCGCTGAGCCTGGAGCCCCAGGTTTCAGTGGTGGTCAGGGGAGCTTTTGCACAATTAAAACTTGTGCGCCAGCTGCGCCCGTACCTTGGGAAGTCTGACTTGGCCACGGTGGTCCACGCTTTGGTTACATCCCGTTTAGACTACTGCAATGCTCTCTACGTGGGGTTGCCTCTGAAGACTCGGCAGCCAGACTACTAACAGGTGCTGGGTACAGGGAGCACACCACTCCGCTGTTACACCAGCTCCACTGGCTGCCAATTAGCTTCCGAGCACAATTCAAAGTGCTGGTGTTAACCTATAAAGCCCTAAACGACTCCGGCCCTGTTTACCTCTCCGAACGTATTCTCCCCTATGAACCATCAAGATTATTAAGATCGTCTGGAGAGGCCCTGCTCTCGGTCCCACCGGCCTCGCAAGCGCGTCTGGTGGGGACGAGGGACAGGGCCTTCTCGGTGGTGGCCCCTCGACTCTGGAACTCTCTCCCACTGGAGATCAGAACCGCCCCTTCTATCCTGACATTTAGGAAACAGGTGAAGACTTGGTTATGGAGACAGGCATTCGACGAGTGAGCCAACACCCTGAGATATGGATGGAGGATGATGAGCAACGATTTTAGTCTGACGACTGACCATTATAGTTATTGATTGTAATTGCTGTTTTAATGTTTTACTGTAATATGTATTATGATGTTTTATTGATTGTATGTGATATTATGGTTAGAAACCGGTCTGAGTCCCTCAAGAGAGGTGAGAAGGCCGGTATACAAAACTTTTAAATAAATAATAAATAAATAAACATTGGTAGTATTTCTTACAAAATTATTATGCTTTGTGTGATTTTAAGAAAAGAGTAAGCAAATAGAAGGCATGCAGAGGTTGCTGAACTCCCAACTCCTACCAAAAAAGATGTGCAGACCAATATGATTTGTGTCTGGGCATTGCTGCGTTTGGTGGTAGATTTGTCCACAGCTGCATAGTATACGTTTGCGTATACATTGCTCCCTCACTTTTTCTTTATGTCTTTGAAATGCTTCCCGTTATAAATCTGACGTTAAATCACAACCAATTTTCTTTTGCAGTGGTGAAATTTCAACAAAGGTCTGTGTTCCCTGTTCACTTCAGTGGCTCCATGATAACTCACTGGTGGAACTCAGACCTTGAGTTTAACATATTCCTGAAAAAGGGCACAGAAAGAAAGGTAATGATTACTTCAAAAAAAAATCTGGGTATTTAGTAGCTCTAGACTCATCTCGTTCTGACTTTAGGATTGGTTATGAGATGAAATACTGTATGCACTCGAGTATAATCCAAGCTTTTCCGCCTAGAACTATGCTCACAAAAATAAATACACAGCACTAAGTCCTCACACGTCCCTTCAGCTGACAGAAGCACAGCTGATTGTATGTATTTCAGTTCCCCAAACATTTGAGTTCAAGTAGTTCTGTGAACGAGGGATGACTTTAGTCCCAGCAGTGAGGGGAAGAAGGCAAAGTCTAAGCAAACAAACAAAAACAATACAGTTATTATCTCTAAATATGAAGTCAGCTGACATAGCCAAACAGCTACAAGACACTGGTACGCACTGGTCCCATTTATTTTCTGTGTGAGAGGCCCACTTGCTTAACCAGAAGCTTGGCAAAGCATCCTCTCAGAGCAACGTAGGCTTCCGTGCTCTCTGATGCTGTATAAGACAAGACATGAGATCTTATTAGTCAGTCTCTTTCCAGTTCCAAACCCATTGTACTCCTTTTGTTTTCTTTTATTTTCAGCCCCTGCTGGTTGGTTCAGCTGTTTTATCCCTGCGAGATGTCATTCAGTCTGAGCTACTGATGGTCAATTGTGACTTGCCTGTGAAAGAAGGGGGTGTCCCAGCACAACTGGGCCCTTTAAAGGTACATAGCTTGCTTTTGTGTCAATTTAAGTATTATTGCTCCTTATAATTCAATCCTTAGGTATGGTATCTTCATTTTTAGTATTTTTTAAATTGGTGATTTTTCATTTTTATGGGGACCATGTGCCTAACGTAAATACACAAATGTCCTATTGCTATGAACTTCAGCCAAAGTATCAATTCAATTAATCATGAGACTACTCAATTAATTCGTATAGTATACAAGCATGGGGAACAAATATGATGGGACCATTTACAATGGTGTAACAAACATAATATTCATGTTTTCCAAATAATTAGTCAGATCTTCCAAAAGTTGTGTGGACAAACTTTAACATATCCAAAATAGTCCCATGTGAGTTCAAGATGAGGTAAAAAGTCTTGGGAATATTACGATTCCCGGGTGTTTATCGTCCTTGTTTCAGGAGGAGTATCCCTTCTTCAGGTTTCTTTCAATTGAGTATACTCATGATTAATTGAATTGATACTTTTGCTGAAGTTTATAGCAACAGGACATTTGTGTATTTACATTGTACTTATAGATATCTGTGTAGTTGGAGACCATGTACCTAACCCAGGTATGGGCAAACTTCAGCCCTCTGGGTGTTCTGGACTGTTGAGATTAACTTCACAATTCAGCAGCAGATCAGTTGCACAACTTCAGTGCTTTCCAGTAGCTTCTTCCTGCACAGTATTTTCAGTCAACTGCTCCCACAGCCTGCAGTCACTCTGGAACCTTTTACAGACACTTGAGCACATGCCCGGCCATTGTCAGTTTTACCATTGTCTTTCCCCCGGTCTAGATGATATTAGAAACGCACCACAGCATACAGTTATATCTTGTCTTAGCAGACAGGTTCTTTAATTACATATAGCCTTCGACGAACAACATCACAGCACAAGGAGAAATATACACTCTACATGACTTCCTTATATACAATTCTATACAATTACACATAGCAATCTCTGATTGGTTCCCAACTCATTAACTTAACTCAGACCCAGGATTACATCATTCACAATCACCTGGACTAGGCCAGAACACATTCCCCAAATGAAGTTCTAAATACAGTTAATGCATGACTCAGCATTTCCAATAGAAGCCTATTAGCGGTGCATGACTCAGCTATATTACATTACAATACGTTGTAAAACCTGACAGCCTAGTGGCTGTTAGGAATTGTGAGAGTTGAAGCCCAAAATACCTAGAGGGCCGAAGTTTGCCCATTCCTGCTGTAGGGTGTCTGCCATGGATTGCACCACTGTGGTAGATAAATGCTTGCAAGAAGTATCATTCTGCTTGCAGCTGTCATTCACAGAAGGTTGTCCATCTGTTATTAATCTTGTCACTGAGTTTTTATCCAGCTTGCATCGCAGAAGTTATTGAACAACAAATCTGAGATTGGGCAAAGGTGAAAGGGTGTTTTCAGTGCTGGACATCATATTCACAAAACTTGTATCTAAATCCAAAGCCTACTTCTGACAAAACAGAATAAATTGCAGCCTTCCAGATGTTACTGCATCCCAACTTCCATTAGCTCAAGTCATGATGCCTGATGATGAGGAATGTAGGAGTTGTAGTCCAGCATCTGGAGAAGGGCCACATAAAATGATATGTCAGACCACATTTGTGTCATGGGCCTTAAGTTTGACACATGTGACTTAGAGCAACTCCAATTAATTGCATGGGGTTTTCTTAGGCAAGGAATACTATGTCAGGTTTAATTTAGATATGTATGTGTGTTTTAAATGTGTTTCTATGTAATTTCAAGATGGATTCTACTGTGCGTTAGAAATGCTATGCTGAATGTTTATTACTGAGGCTGTGACTATGTATCCTTGAAAGAAATGAGATTATGTATTCTTCTGCTGAGAACAGAAGGGAGTATTTTGTCTCAGCAGAGTGAAGAGAGATAAGCAGGTGTGCAGAGAGAGTGTTTTGTTTTCCACTAGTTCCTGATTGTAGCTTGCTGTGTTAAGACGTGTCTTATATGTACTTAGTAAAACTTAGTTTCTTTTGTAACTGAAAGTCTACAGAGTCCTGATTTTTACATTACAGTGTCTGTTGATCTAGCAATCCTTCTGCTGTGCACCCCCCATACTCTGACAGTAGGGTTATGGGCCCAGCACGCTTCCCACACTCTGACATACTGTACCTTTTTTGCTAGTTCCTTCCTTCACCTGAAATATAACCTTCTGCATCGGTTTTTGTTGGCAGCCTCCCATCCAAGTACTGACCAGATCTCACCCTACTTAAATTCCAAGATCAAACAGGATTTGGTGCCCTTTACATGATATTTCTAAGATTTAGCTTACTATCGCACATTATAGATTCTTTAAAAAACTACAGCGACTCAGACAAAGTAATTATGCTTCTTAATTGTCAAGATTTTAAACTGCTGCCTTTCAGTGGCAGGATTCCTGAATGAAGTCTGTAAACCGAATGTGTAACAAATGTGAAGTTCCCTTTTCTATGATTTGTACTGTATTTTATACCTCTTTGCTATGTATATGCCAATAAAGGCTTATTGGATTGGATTGGTACATGATATTTCTAATTTTATGTGACAGGTGTCATTGGAACTGGCTGCTGACAACAAAGACTTCTCTGCCACCAATACCAGGGCAGTGAACGTGGCTTCACAAGCTCCAGTTTACTCTGTTCGGAGCCCTGGGGTCAAGTTCCAGAATGCTGACAAGAGCCCCAGATCTGCTGAAAGTCCTCATCTCCTGAAGCAAAGTAGTTGCCAGTTCCTAAAGAGAACTCAGGAGACATCGGAAAAGCCCAGCGTCGAATCAAGCCAGTATTTAGAGCCCAGGCCCATGTCCCGTAACCTCCTGGCCCAGATTGTTGCCTCTGAAGAGGAAGGCTTGCTGCTGCATGTCCTGCTAATGGTCCCAGAGGGTCAGGTCTTTGTCCCTCGAGAGGCTGGACTCCTTGGCTCTTGCAATGTGTATTTGAACTGCAAACTCTTCAACACCAAAGAAGCAACAAGGTCGGCTGTCATCTGGGGCACCACCCAACCTGCCTTCCATTTTTCTCAGGCAAGTTGCGCATTTTCTGTCCGATGGTGTTGGAACACTGTCACTAGGTCAGCCACAGGGCATAGACCTAGGCCATTGCTTGCAAAATTCAGAATAGCATAACACAGAAGAGTGGAAAGCATCTAAATCAGGCAGGGGCAAACTTAGGCCCTCCAGGGGATTGGACTTTGACTTCCACAATTCCTGACAGCCATTCAGCTGTTAGGAATTGTGGGCATTGAAGTTCAAACCCTTGGAGGGCTGAAGTTTGCCCAGGCCTGATCTATTTATTTTATTTATTTCGCGCATTTCTACCCCGTCCTTCTCAACCCCCGAGGGGGGACTCAGGGCGGCTTACAAAGGCACAATTCAATGCCAGCATAAACATAACAATGGATAAAACATGTAAACAGCAATTATAACAATTAAGACAATCAGTATATACATCAAAATCTACAGCAAAGCCTTTGATAATACATCTACAGCAACTTTGTAGATGTATTATTCTATACATTCAGTTACTCACTTAAAGTTTTAAAAAGTTGTATTTTCTATAATAAGGAGAACTCTCAGGGTTTTTAAAAAATCAAACTATGGTTAAAAGTTATAAAGAGTCTTGCAATAATAGGAAGATTGATCGATGAATCATAACATCATCTTTCAGTGACTTTCAGTGACTACAGCCGTAAAAAAGGTTTACGGACTTGGATTTGGTGAACACTGACCACAAGATGTTTTATTGCTGCTAGTATATTGTCTGATGGTTTTAATTAGTTATAACTGTGATATTATGTGGTAAATTTGTGTATTGTATAGTGTATTGTATGTTGTAATTGTTAGGCATTGAATTGTGCCTTTTGTAAGCCGCCCTGAGTCCCCCCTAGGGGGTTGAGAAGGGCGGGGTAAAAGCACTCCAAATAAATAATAAAATAAATTTCTTTCTGTGTTCTAGGGGCATTTCTCCTGACGTTTTGCCTGCATCTATGGCAAGCATCCTCAGAGGTTGTGAGGTCCGCCGCCTCCGCCTCCGCGCCGCTCCGGAGTTTGGGGCTCATCTCTCGCTGGTGGCTGCTCGTGGTCCAGCCCAGGGACGTCGGAGGCATCGGGAGAGATGAGCCCCAAACTCCGGAGCGGCGCGGAGGCGGAGGCGGCGGACCTCACAACCTCTGAGGATGCTTGCCATAGATGCAGGCGAAACGTCAGGAGAAATGCCTCTAGAACATGGCTCTATAGCCCGAAAAAACACACAAGAACCTAGTGATTCCAGCCATGAAAGCCTTCGACAATACAATAAATAAATCTGTTTCCAATCTTCTACCACTTGCTAAGGCCAGCCAGAAAGGCAGCATTGAATCAATGGGATTTACATACATGTTGATGAACCATTGAGTACAATGAACTATTGAGTACCATTGCAGGTAGGGCCAAAATCTGGCTACTCCTTGGATATTCATTAAAAGTTGCTAAGCTTCGTTCTTGTGGGTTTTTTCGGGCTATATGGCCATGTTCTAGAGGCATTTCTCCTGACGTTCGCCTGCATCAATTCCAACAGACCTCACTACTCTGAGGATGCTTGCCATAGATGCAGGCGAAACGTCAGGAGAAATGCCTCTAGAACATGGCTCTATAGCCCGAAAAAACCCACAAGAACTGAGTGATTCCAGCCATGAAAGCCTTCGACAATACATAGTTGCTAAGCTTGTTTTAAAACTATTCCAGGAGAGGTTTCCGTCTGTTTTTAAATGTTCTTTTTTTTGTAGAGTTAATCTTTATAATAATAATGTAATATAATAATAATAAAACTTTATCCCACCCTATCTCCCCGTGAGGACTCAGGGTAGTTTCCAACAAACAAAGGCAAACATTGAATGCAAATACCAAAAGACAGTAACCAGAAAATTTTAAAATGTTTGTATCTGTTTATACATTATATCCAAAGACCTAATGAATTGAGAGGTGATAGATAAGCTTTTTAAATAGATTTAAAATAAACACATTTGAAAATATTTATTTATTATTTATTTATTTCACACATTTCTACCCCGCCCTTCTCAACCCCCGAGGGGGGACTCAGGGCGGCTTACAAAAGGCACAATTCGATGCCTACACAATAATACAGATAGACATATATAAACAGCAATTAAAACAGTTATAACAGTTAAAACAATCAATTGTATATCACAATCAATAAAACCAATTTCATACTCAACGTTCGCCAACTCAAAGTCCATAAATTCATTCCACGTTGTCCATTCCTATCGGTCGTCGTTGTCCTTTATTTATCTGCCAGATTGCCCAAACGCCTGGTCCCAAATCCATGTTTTTAATTTCCTTCTAAAGGAAAGGAGGGATGTCGATGATCTGATTTCCCCGGGGAGTGAATTCCACAGGTGAGGGGCCACCACTGAGAAGGCCCTGCTCCTCGTCCCCGCCAATCTCACTTGTGATAAAGGTGGGGCTGAGAAAAGGGTCTCCCCAGAAGATCTTAAATTCTGAGGTGGGACGTAGAGGGAGATCCTGGGCCGGAACCGTATAGGGTTTTGTAGGTCTAAACCAGCACTTTGAATTGTTCTTGGAACTGGATCGGCAGCCAGTGGAGCTGACACAACAGGGGGGTGGTATGCTCCCTGTATGACGCTCCCGTGAGTAATCTGGCTGCCTCCCGCTGGACTAGTTGAAGTTTCCGAACAGTCTTCAAAGGCAACCCCACGTAGAGTGCGTTGCAGTAATCTATTCGGGATCTAACAAGAGCGTGGACCACTGTGGCCAGATCCGACTTCCCAAGGTACGGGCACAGTAAATGCAATCATGATATTGCATTATAAATGTAATTTGTGGGATTTAGGGGTACAGCATCCCTGTGAAAGTGAGAAAAGCATTAATATAGGTGCACCGTGGAACACCTTTGGGCATTTCTAGATCCTCCAGCTCAATTCTATAGCCAGGTTCTCATGGAAGATCTAGAAGTACCTAGAGTTGATGGATTTTTCCACATGTATAGAGAGCAGCAGCGGAGGGTGTGTGGCAAATGCAGTAACCGGCAGATAATCAAATCTGCAAATGCTTAACCTGCAAATGTGGAGGTACAACTATAGTAAGGAGCAAAGCAAAACTGCTTTGTTGGCTCTGTTGGCTCTTATCTATCCTAAGGGCCTGTGGTTAATCCTGGGTTTGCTGTTTCTCTGTGGCCATCCTTGTTTCTGAAACTGCTGTGCTGACCTTCTGGCCATATCTCTAGGTAATGCCTATTTCCTTGACTTCCAAATGTCTGGAGCGGCTGAAGAATAATGTGATGGTCATCGAGGCCTGGAATAAGGTGCACAGCCCTGGAGGAGACAGGCTGCTGGGACTAGTGAAGCTGCCGCTGCATCAGTTCTACATTTCATTCAAGTAAAAGGCTTTCCTTTGTTTCTTTATTCATCTGGCAGATATTTGCTTTGCACTTCTTCTTTCCATCTTCAATCAGTTTCCTGGCATCAGTGTGACCATGATCTATTGTTGCAGGTAGGGCTAAAGCTCCACACATTTAGCTACATGCCTCTCCCACTACACTTGTTAGCTGCTAAACCCAGCAGTTGGAGTTGTGATGATGATGATAATGATAATAATAATAATAATACATAAACACATACACTTTTGAATAGGGTCTGCAACCATTGTTCCCTGTTACACTATTCCGTTCTGTTGCAATGACCTCCTGTCCCTTGGATCAAAGATATTCAGACTTTAGGAGGAGCCTGAAAATGTGGCTGTTCCAGTGTGCCTTCCCGGAATAAGGAAATAATTCCCAGCAAAATGTCCTCAGAATATACTTTACCTATTAGTTGGATTGCACTCCCCTCACTTCTTTTAAAACCCTCCTACCAGATGTATCCTACCTTGTTCATGCCCAATATTTATTTTTAATTTTAAACTATTACGTTTGGCCTGGCCATAGGTTTTTAAATCTTTGTGTGTTATTGTTTATATGTGATTTATACTAATTGTATTGTTTTTGTTTATTGCTTTCTTGTTTTATTGATGTGTTGTTGGGCTTGGCCTCATGTAAGCCGCTCCGAGTCCCTTGGGGAGATGGTGTCGGGGTATAAATAAAGTTTTATTGTCATTTATTATTATTATTATTATTATTATTATTATTATTATTATTATTATTATATGCAAGCTTGGTTTCTCAAAGTATCTGCACTTTAGGCCATGCTCCCTGCTGTTACTCAGGAGCTATCATCTGTCATATTTTCCTGAATATAAGCCTCTTTACACAGGCTTTTCCCAGTGTAGCTGGGAGGAAAACCCACAAAACAGTGAGTCTGCCATAAGCAAACCACAAAATAGTAAGGGAACACTGTACTTCTTCATTCTTTTTGCACACTGCTGGAGATTTTTATGGCGTCGTTAAATTAGTCTCCCTACATAAAGCGGTACCTAAATTTCCTACTTGACAGATGCAACTGTCTTTGGGGCTGCAAAGATCGACAGCAAGCTAGACAAATGGTCGGGAGCTTACTTGAACTCATGACCTTTTGGTTAGTCGTGATTTTGATTTTAATGCAGCTGACTCCCAGCCAGCTGCATCACAACCCGGTCTAGAATCTCAAGAACCATTCTCTAAGAACCATCATGCCTGCCCTAGAGTCTCAAGAACTATTCCCCTTGGTCTTTGTCCTTCATTTCATTGCCATGTGCATGGATTTGCCTTCCCTGCAAAACAAGAACTGTCTGGGCTATTGGTTCTTGACATTGTGACTTTAATACATATAACAATGCAAGTGCTACCTTGTCTTTTTCCCTTGCCTCTGCAGAGATCCTGCAATTTCCAGCCTGCTGCTTCAGGCTCAGTATCCGGTCTTAGCTGTGGATGGCCCCATGCCGTTGGTTGATGTCTTTTCGGGGAAGAAAAACGGGAGCCTGGTGGTCATCCTGGCCATGGGCTCTGCTGACCAGATTGCATCCCTGCAGAGGCTAAAGAGCGAAGAAGGGATGGGGCCTGCTGTGGTTCTGCGCCCGCCACATGCCCTGGACCCTCTCGCTGCACCTTTTCCAAAGGTAGTCTAAGATAACTTTGTTTTGGGACTGGGTTGCGGATATAAGTCTTCACTGATTTTATTCTCAAAAGAAACCATGAGAAATTAAGGTAATTTTTCACTGCAATTAAGTCTTTGAAAACTGCGGTTTTTGAAAAGTGTTCACAATCTGGGGCTGCCTAGCATACTTTTTTTTCTTCAATAGTTTCTGAACATATTTTTCTGAACATATTTTGTGAATATTTTTTTGTGAATAATTCCTGGGAATGTTTTTATTATTATTTTTTGAAATAATTTGTTGAACATTTTTGTGACTATTACTGCAAATATTACGAATTCTATAACTCTTTTGTGGGTATTTTAATGAATATTTCTGACAATATTTTTATGATTATTTCAATGAATATTTTTGTATATATTTTATGAATATTTCTGTGAATATGCCTGTATCCTTTTTGTGATTATTTCAATGAATATTTGTGCAAATATTTTATTAATACTTTTTGAAATAATTTATTAAACGGTTTTTGAATATTTCTGCAAATGTTTAATTGATAGTTACCATATATACTCGAGTATAAACCGACCCGACTATAAGCCGAGGCACCTAATTTTACCACAAAAAACTGGGAAAACATATTGACCCAAGTATAAGCCGAGGGTGGGAAATGCAGCCACTACTGGTAAATTTCAAAATAAAAATAGATACCAATAAAATTACATTAATTGAGGAATCAGGAGGTGAAATGTTTTTGAATATTTACATAAAACTGTAATTTGAGATAAGACTGCCCAACTCTGATTAAAGCATTATTCTAACCTTCTTCAAAGTGAATGTACTTACGTATCCTTCCAACAATAATAAAGGGAGTAAAATAATAAATGTAATAATAATAATAATAATAATAATAATAATAATAATAATAAAGTAAAATAATGGAAATGCAATAATAACAGTAATAATAGAGTAAAATAATAAATGTAATAATAAAGTAATAAATGCAGTAATGAAACATTTAGAGTAGCTCCTATCTAGCTATGATCTTTCACTTTTAGGGAATCAGATCCTGTCTGAACCTGGAAGGTTAGCTGGGCCAGCCCTGGTTAGTTCTTGGATAGGAGTTTGCCATCAAATACAAATGTCATGGGCTATATTTCAGAAAAAAAGAATAGGGAGAACTACCTCTGAGCTCTATACGGTTCTGGCCCAGCTTACTTGTCTGAACACATCCACCCCTACATCCCACCTTGTAATCTAAGATCATCCGGGGAGGCCCTGCTCTTGCTCCCGTCAACAGAACAAATGCGTCTGGCAGAGATGAGAGACAGGGCCTTCTTGGCTGTGGCTCCCCGCCTATGGAACACTCTCCCAAATGAGGTAAGATCTGCTCCCTCCCTCCTGGCTTTTAGAAAAAAATTAAAATTATGGTTCTGGGACCAGGCCTTTGGACAGTAGATGTATGTAGCTTTTTAGAGGGACATTGACTGGAACGGCGATTGGACTGACAAGACTGTTTTATTGTTTTAATGCTTGTTGCTGTATGGTTTTAATTGTGATTTATGTTTAATTGTGGTTTTACTATTGTAATTGTTTGTATTGGCATTGTATCGGTGCCCAACGTAAGGCATTGAATCCTGCCATTATTTACGTGTAAACCACTTTGAGTCCCCCCAGGGGTGAGAAAGGCGGTATATAAATACTGGAAATAAATAAATAAATATTCCTGGACTAAGAAAACCATAAAGGCAATAGGTGAAGTTCAACATGGACAAATGCAAGATACTCCACTTAGGCAGAAAAAATGAAATGCAAAAATACAGAATGTGGGACAATGCCTGGCTCGAAAGCAGGACGTGTGTAAAAGATCTTGGAGTCCTCGTCGACAACAAGTTAAACATGAGCCAGGAATGTCATGTGGCAACAAAAAAAGCCAATGGGATTTTGGCCTGCATCAATAGGAGCATAGTGTCTAGATCTAGGGAAGTCATGCTACCCATGCTCTATTCTGCCTTGGTTAGACCACACCTGGAATATTGTGTCCAATTCTGGGCACTGCAATTGAAGGGAGATGTTGACAAGTTGGAATGTGTCCAGAGGAGGGCCATCCAGTCCAACCCCATTCTGCCAAGAAGCAGGAATATTGCATTCAAAGCACCCCTGACAGATGGCCATCCAGCCTCTGTTTAAAAGCTTCCAAAGAAGGAGCCTCCACCACACTCCGGGGCAGAGAGTTCCACTGCTGAACGGCTCTCACAGTCAGGAAATTCTTCCTCATGTTCAGATGGAATCTCCTTCTCTTGTAGTTTGAAGCCATTGTTCCATTGCGTCCTAGTCTCCAGGAAGCAGAAAACAAGCTTGCTCCCTCCTCCCTGTGGCTTCCTCTCACATATGTATACATGGCTATCATGATCCTCTCAGCCTTCTCTTCTTCAGGCTAAACATGCCCAGCTCCTTAAGCCGCTCCTCATAGGGCTTGTTCTCCAGACCCTTGATCATTTTAGTCGCCCTCCTCTGGACACATTCCAGCTTGTCAACATCTCTCTTGAATTGTGGTGCCCAGAATTGGACACAATATTCCAGGTGTGGTCTAACCAGGGCAGAATAGAGGGGTAGCATTACTTCCCTAGATCTAGACACTAGGCTCCTATTGATGCAGGCCAAAATCCCATTGGCTTTTTTTGCCGCCACATCACATTCCTGGCTCATGTTTAACTTCCTGTCCACGAGGACTCCAAGATCTTTTTCACACGTACTGCTCTCGAGCCAGGCATTGTCCCCCATTCTGTCTCTTTGCATTTCGTTTTTTCTGCCTAAGTGGAGTTTCTTGCATTTGTCCCCGTTGAACGTCATTTTGTTAGTTTTGGCCCATCATCTCTCTAACCTGTCAAGATCGTTTTGAATCTTGCTCTTGTCCTCCGGAGGCAAAGGCAAACCCCTCTAGGGCAAATTTTGTCAAGAAAACCCTGTGACGGGTTCGTCTTAAGGTCATCATTAGTCAGAAATTATTTAAAGGCACAAAACATAATGTAATACTTCTATTAATTGGTTTTTCAATGTGTGGTGTAATGTATTGCTGCTCCCTCTCCCAGAACCTTTGAAATTGAACAATCTGAATACACTTGGAGAAGCTTGATGTGCTTTGAGTGTTGGACTAGGATTCTGGGAGGCCATGGTTTGAATCCCTAATACAACTAACCCTAATACAACCCTAATACAACCAATGGACTACCACGCGGTAGCCTTGAAAAAGTCATCGAATCATATAGTTGGAAGAGTCCAACCCCCTTCTACCAGGCAGGAAAATACCATCAAAGCCCTCCCAAAAGATAGTCATCCAGCCTCTGTTTAAATTACTTCAGAGAAGGTGACTTCACCAAAGTCCAAGGCAGCATATTCCACTGTCGAGCAGATCTTGCCATTAGTAAGATCTTTCTAATGTTCAGGTGGCATCTCTTTTCCTGCAACTTGGATCCATTGCCCATTGTTGTCTCTAGAGTAGCAAAAAACAAGTCTGCCCCCTCCTCAACGTGACCTGCTTTCAACATTTAAACATGTCAATCATTCACTCTCTCTCAACCTTCTCTTCTCCAAGCTAAACATCCCCAGCTCCCTAAGCTGCTCCTCAGAGGGATTCATGGTGTCTAGACCTTGGATCAATTGATCACCCTTCTCTGGTCATCTTCCAGCTTGTGAATATACTTCTTGAACTGTGGTGCCCAGAACTGAACACAGTATTATTCCAGAGGTTGTTTTTAAGCCAAGCAGAATAGAGGGACACTCTCTCAGCTGCAGAAGTAGGCAGTAGTGATCCTCCTCAGAAGAAGTCATGCCTATCAAGCATTAGGATATGGATTGCAACAAGCTGGAGTTGACCTGAAGGCACACATCAACAACAACACATTACTCTTGGTGACTTTCCCCCACAGGTGGTTGTCCTTTTTCATGGGGATTCCATTTTGTCTTATTTAGCGGCCAGACCCAGCAAAGGAAGGCTTGATGGAGCACGTCTTTGAGATCCACCTTGAGAGCATTAAAGGGCTCACTCCCCTCCAGTCCACCGTCTGGGGAGAGGCCGACTGCTACGTGCAATACCACTTCCCAGTCCAAGAGTCAGAATCATCGGATGTTTTACGTGGAGCAGAGTTCAGCGAAAGCGGTAGGCTTGGTTTCTGAAAATACAGGTTGAGCATCCCTAGTCTGGCATTCTGAAATATTCCAAAATTGTTCAGATAGCTGGCTGAGATAAGGACACCTTTCCTTTCTGGCAGTTCAGTACTCAAGCTTTGTTTCATGCAAAATATTATTTAAAATGTTATATAACATTACCTTCGGGCTATGTGTACAAGGAATGGGTTGTTGTACATTTTTTCGGGCAATATGGCCATGTTCTAGAGGCATTCCCTCCCGACATTTCACCTGCATCTATGGCAAGCATCCTCAGAGGTAGTGTGGTCTGTTGGAACTAAGAAAATGGGTTTATATATCTGTGGAATGACCAGGGTGGGACAAAGGACTCTTGTCTGCTGGAGCTAGGTGTGAATGTTTCACAATGACCACCTTGATTAGCATTTGATGGCCTGGCAGTGCCTGGGGCAATCTTTTGTTGAGAGGTGATTATATGTGTGTGGTGGAGGCTCCTTCTTTGGAAGCTTTTAAGCAGAGGCTGGATGGCCATTTGTCAGGGGTGGTTTGAATGCAGTATTCCTGCTTCTTGGCAGGGGGTTGGACTGGATGGCCCATGAGGTCTCTTCCAACTCTTTGATTCTATGATTCTATGTCCCAGATTGTTTCTTCTCTGTTGTTGTGCTGTTGTAATTTTAGAGTTTTTGAATACTGGTAGCCAGATTTTGTTCATTTTCATGGTTTCCTCCTTTCTGTTGAAATTGTCCAGGCACTGCCAGGCCATCAAATGCTAATCAAGGTGGTCAGTTGAAACGTTCACACCTAGCTCCAACAGGCAAGAGTCCTTTGTCCCACCCTGTGTGGTTTTGTGAATGCAATGTAATGTATTTTTTTTTTGCTTTTTAAGTCCCTTCCGTTGTGTTTTTCAGTGTTTTTATGAATGATGGTCACTTGTTGACCTGATAGGTGTATTGTGTCCAAATTTCGTGTCAATTTGTCCAGTTGTTTTTTAGTTATGTTAATCCCACAAACGAACATTACATTTTTATTTATATAGATTGAAGAAGAACAAAAATCAGTGGTCTTGATGGTTCTAGACAGCCTACTAAGAAATATTTCTGGCACAGAAATGTCAAGCTGTGTGCTTCCAGCCAAATATGAGTGTCCAAACAACAGAATAAGACAATGACTGCACTTGATGGCTCATATTGTGAGACAAAACCCATGTCATATGAGCCCTTTATTACTTGACTTCCTTTTCTGATACAGGTTTTGCAATAAAACCTTTCCGCTCAGCCACTACCTTGTGCGTCCTGGACCCCACTTTCAGCGAGGAGCGTCATCACGCCTTGCTGGTCCCTGCTGACATCCCTGTCCAGCGGCTTCTGCTCAGCGCTTTCTCTGCTCAGGGCATAGCAGGAGGAGGAGGAGGAATTCAGTTTGAAGTCTGGTGCAGGTATGTTGTGCCTTCATGCCATTTCTGAATTTATCACAGGGCTTTCTCGGCAAAACTTCTTCGGAAGGGAGACTCCACAGTCCAGAAGCAGCCGCCAATCTCCTGTCCTCAATTTCACAATTGGGGAGAGCAAGCCCTTGGAAGTCTATATATAGTACTGTCACCCTCACACATGAAAAATGGATTGCTGTGAATTTTTCAGACTGTATTTGCCATACAGGTTGAAAAACTCACAGCAACCCAGTGATTGCAGCTATGAAAACATTCAACAGTATGCTGTATTATTATCATTATCATTATTATTATTATTATTATTATTATTATTATTACTATTTATTTATATTTTATTTATTTACAGCTTTTATATTCCACCCTTCTCACCCTCCAGGGGACTCAGGGCGGATTACAGTGTATACATATATGGCAAACATTCAATGCCAATTTTTGACATACAAACATATACAGACATACACAGAGGCTTTATTCTGGCCGCCAGGGGAGCTGTTG
The DNA here is from genome assembly GCF_025583915.1 of Anolis sagrei ordinatus. Classification (NCBI taxonomy): domain Eukaryota; kingdom Metazoa; phylum Chordata; class Lepidosauria; order Squamata; family Anolidae; genus Anolis; species Anolis sagrei. The sequence goes on along the minus strand of NW_026846588.1, from coordinate 276,437,165 downwards.
CTTTCATTGTCCATCTGCGACGCTGATGAAGCACTTCCGCATTCCCTGCTGTGATTCACCTGCTGTGATTCACCTGCTGTGCTAAAGCCGGCTAGAAAAATCGTTTTATAGTTCACCTTATCTCTACCAGCTAGCATCATATCATGACCTTTATGGCCAATGAGAAATGGATCTCTGCCTTTCCCGTTTTCTGCTCTCTAAATAAGGGCATTTCAGGCAAAAAAAGCATCCATGCACTGGCAAAGCAAATGGGAACGGAAAAAAGGGTATTAATATTTATCAGATTATACGCATCAAGATGATATCACTGGAAGGAGAATTAAATGCACGAATGGGCATCCTAAGGAGAACTGGGAGTCAAAATGGAAAGAACTTGAAGCCAGAGTAAAAAGGAAAGGAAAAGATAAGGAATTGAATCAGACAATCTTCTTGATTGGACATATAAAATAATACAAAGAGAAGAGGTACAACTGTTCCCAGAGGGAAGGAGGAAGAGGGAAGGGGAAAAATTGGATATTAGGCATGTTTAGGTCCAGTTGGAAACCTCATAATTCAGATTAAATTCGGATCAAATCCCTTTTTGAAGCGATTTCGAAGCGATTTCTGAACCCGGAAGTATCCTTGCCCTTTCGAAGCTACTGTCGCCATCTTTATTCCGATTCAGGAAGTGAGTCGGAAATGAGTCAGCGTTTGGAGGCAAGCAGCAGCTTGCATGCTGGGATGCTTGCCTCCAGCCAATGAGGGGAAATCGTGTGGGGAGGGACAGGATTTCAGCAGGGCAGTCATTGCACTTTAAAAAGGGATGTGCGTGCTTCAGGCGCTCATTGCGAGCCGGGGACACGAATGGGAAGGGAGCTTGGGTGGAAAAGGTGCCACTGCTTGAGAAGGGAACAACAGGGTTAGAGAAGGGAACAAAGTTTTTTGGAAGGGAACAACAGGGGAGAACGGCAGCACATAAGGGCAGCTGGGAGAACTGTTCTCTTGCCTGCCACTGCCAATTTCCTTTTTAGAAGCAGTGAATTAAACTTTCAAGACACCTGATTCCCTTTGAATTACACTTTGGATTTGGGGATACCAGAAAGTCCCTTTCCTCCTCATTCTTTGCTTGCTGAAGCTGTGAATACAAGTTTGAATATACCCTTAATTCCCCTTTAAGTTACACTTTGGATTTGGGGATACCAGAAAGTCCCTTTCCTCCTCATTCTTTGCTTGCCGAAGTTGTGAATGCAAGTTTGAATATACCCTTAATTTTGTGTATTGCACAATTCCGCCCGCCATTAACGAAGCAATTCGAAAATGTAGGAAAATTCTGGGTTTTTTTTCCGGAAAAATTCGGAAATCATTTCCAGATCGAATTGTTAGCGCCCCCTACATCCAAAACGGGTTTTGAACCATTTTTTTCCCTTGATCAAACAAGCCTATTGGATATGTATAAGTAGCAGATAAGCAGAAATGTAAAGGATAGGAAAACAAATCATTAGAAAGGCATGAGAATATATGAGAATTGTTTTTGTAATGGTGACTGTGACATTTTCATTTACTTACATAACCATATATATGTGTGTGTGTATAGATAGATAGATAGAGGTAAAGGTTTCCTCTGACATTAAGTCTAGTCACATCTAACTCTGGAGGTTGGTGCTCCATTTCTAAACCGAAGAGCCAGTGTTGTCCATAGACACCTCCAAGGTCATGTGGCCAGCATGACTGCATGGAGCGCTGTTACCTTCCCACGGAAGCTGTACCTATTGATCTCACATTTGCATGTTCTCGAACTGCTAAGTCTGCAGAAGCTGGACCTAACAGTAGGAGCTCACCGTGCTCCCCAGAGTCGAACAACCAACCTTTTGGTCAGCAAGTTCAGCAGCTCACCAGTTTAACCTGCTGCGTCACCAGGGGTTCCCTTTAGATAGATAGATAGATAGATAGATAGATAGATAGATAGATAGATAGATAGATAGACAGACAGACAGACAGACAGACAGATAGATGAAAATGTGCACTGGCCACTATTTAGTCCAATTGTATAATTCAACAATTTCTGCACAAGGGTGTTTAGAGAAAAAACCCCCACAAATGTCCAATTTCTCTCTTACAGTATATGCCTACAGTTACCTTGGTGTATACCTGGCTGAGTGTTAAACTTCTTTGCATTAAGAAGATATTTTCCCAACACAACGAAGGGATGAGCAGTTCTTTTCCCCCTGACACTTTGGCCCCATCTCTTGTGCAGGTATTACTACCCTAATGTCCGAGACCAGATGGTTGCCAGAGGGACCCTGCCATTGTCACGCCTGTGTGCCCTGGTGACCCTGCAGCACCGGGACGCGGTCGGGATCCAGACCTTCAGTCTGCCCTTGATCCCCAGAACCGATACTTTGGGCGAACACCATCCCCGGTCGTCAGGTAATTTAGAAGACAATGGTGGAGGTTTCTTATGAGCATGAAGCAATGGTGTTCAAGCCCCAGAACTAACTGAACAGAAAGCCAAACGTGTGTGTGCTTTTCTCTCCACCCCATCACCATGCCTTTCTCCAGGTTTCCTTGATGTAAGCATCAGGTACAGACGTTCCCTGAAAGTATCGAAAGGCATCCTAGCAGCTCAAACTGTTTCTATTTCTGTTCAAATACACTCTGCAGCTGGTTTGCAGGCAGCAGCAAGGTAAGAAGGAATCAATATATTATTTATTTAATTAATTAATATACCACTTTTCTCTACTCATGGGGCGGGGGGGCTCAAAGCGGTTCACAACGAAGAAGATGGCAAAACCCAATGCCTCACAAAATATAAAATACAACACATAACTAAAATACCATATAACAATAGATTAAAACCAGTAGACTATGAAACATCAAACATAGGCAATATAAAACTTAAACCATTGGGCATTGCAAAGATATTTTTTTGTTGTTGTCACCATCTAGTGACCAGCAAATGACTAATAGGAGGTTTTTTTACCCCTTGGTGCAAATAGGCTTTGTTGATCAAGAGCAGTGGTTTTTATTTATTTATTTATTTATTTACTTATTTGACTTGTATACCGCCACTCCCAATTTGGTTCGGAGCAGTTTACAGCACTAGATTAAAACAATACAACCAACTTTAAAATACAATAAAAACGAGAACCGACATAGTCCCGAGTTATTCACCCATCGAAAGCTTGTCGGAAAAGAAAGGTCTTAGAGGCTTTCCGAAAAGCAAGTAGCTCTTGGATGGTTCGGGTTTCAACTGGCAAGGCATTCCATAAATAAGGGGCCACAATCGAGAAGGCTCTCTGCCTAGTCGAGGACAGATGATAAGTCCAGATGTTGGGGACTTCAAGCAAATTTTGGTCTTCGGACCGAAGTAATCTCTGGGGTTGGTAGGGGGATAAGCGGGCCCTCAGGTACGCTGGCCCCAGACCATATAAGGCCTTAAAGGTTAATACCAGCACCTTGAAAGTAATCCGGTACTCAATCGGAAGCCAGTGCAGCTGTTGTAGAATTGGGGTGATACGACACCTCGCCGGCATCTCAGCGAAGAAGACAAGTCGCCGCATTTTGCACCAGCTTCAGTTTCCGGATCACTGACAAAGGAAGGCCAATGTAGAAGGCGTTACAGTAGTCAAGCCTTGAGATGACCGCCTGGATCACCGTAGCCAGGTCGTTCCTAGATAGGAAGGGAGCCAGTCGCCTAGCCTGACGTAGGTGGAAAAATGCAGATCTGCTCACAGCAGAGACCTGGGCCTCCATTGTGAGCAGAGGGTCCAATAAGACACCAAGGCTTTTTACAGAAGATGACGGACGTAGTGTCTCGCCATCCAGGGTAGGCAGCTGGATCTCCCTCCCACCCGGACGGCCCAGCCAAAGGATCTCCGTCTTCGCTGGGTTCACCCTCAACCTGCTGGCACGCAACCATCCAGTAACGGCCTCAAGGCACTGATGGAAATTTTCGGGTACAGAGTCTGGCCGGCCCTCCATCCTCAGAATGAGCTGAGTGTCATCAGCGTACTGGTGGCACTCAAGCCCAAAGCTCCGCACCAGTCGGGCAAGCGGTCGCATATAGATGTTAAATAATAGAGGAGAGAGAATAGCTCCCTGCGGGACCCCACAAGTTAGCGGAGATCTCTCGGAAACCATCCCTCCCCTCACCACACGCTGTCCCCGATTCTGGAGGAAGGAGGACACCCATTTAAGGGGTATCCCCCTAACCCCAGTCATGGCTAGGCGGTGGGTCAATAGATTGTGATCGACCGTATCAAATGCTGCTGTGAGGTCCAATAACACAAGCAGCTGATCCGCCTTGATCCATCTGGCAGCGGAGCTGATCTGTGATGGCAACTAGCACAGTCTCCGTCCCGTGCCCCCTACGGAAGGTTCTCAACCTGTGGGTTCCCAGATGTTTTGGCCTTCAACTCCCAGAAATCCTAGCAGCTGGTAAACTGGTTCGGATTTCTGAGAGTTGTAGGCCAAAATACCTCGGGGCCTGTGGGTTGAACTACTGATCAAGAGAGTATACAGTGCAGTTAGGCTCCAGCAGGTTTGTGAAGCTCTTGGAGAAAAGGTTCCACAGCCGAGGGGCTACCACCGAGAAGGCCCTGTCTCTCGTCTCCACCAAATGTACTTGTGACAAAGGTGGTAACGAGAGCAGGGCTTCCTCAGACGATCTTAAGGTCCTAGATAGATCTTTTTCCTTACATATAAATCCCATGTTCATTCCCTGGCATATTGTGACAGTAGTGATGAGAAAGTGTCTTACTAAGGCATCAGAATAAAAATCACTGAACAAATGTTGTGATCTAGTGAATAATACTTTCTTTACTTATTTTATTTTTGATATGATAACATAAACCCTACCCAAATGCAAATACTATACAACATTTGTTTGTGACTGCTACTTATATGTGCTGTTGGCATGTTTTCTTCCTTCTACTAAGAGCTTTGGCCGAAAAGAACCCTTTGCTACAATACAGCGCCGAGGTCGGTGTCAATACCTATATCTCAGTCCATATCCCCTTCCTCCCGGAGACGGAGAGGCGCAACACACGGCCCGTGGCACGCACTTTTTGCCCCGAATTTGAGCACCACATGGAGTTCCCTTGCAATCTTGTGGTCCAGAGGAGCAGCGGAGAAGCCTGTTGCCTGGGGGAACTCCTCCAGCATTCGGAAATCGTGTTCTCCGTCTTCCACCAGAACCTGAATTCAGGTAGGAAGGATGAGTAAGAATCAGTCTGGGTTGTTCTGGTCAAATAAAACAGTCACTGTCACACTGAGCTGAATGATGAGGGGAAAAGGCAGAAAAGACCAACAATGGGAAAGAAGTTTCTGAGAATAGAGTCTTCTCCAGCTCTAATCAAGGCAGTGTGTTATGTGGTTCTGATATCATAAAACCATCCCATAATGAGGCCCTTTCTCCTGGAACTGCTTTCTCCTATCCACCTTTTAAACCACATGTGTCAAATTCAAGGCCCGTGGGTTGAATTGGGTCCTCCATGTCATTTTATGTAACCCTCCAGATGCTAGACTACATATAACTATGAGGGTTGAATGAAAAGTAAGGCCTCCACCTTCGTAACTCCTCAACAGATGGCAGTCCTGGTATGCGGCAGTATTGGCTTGTTCAGTAGACTCTCCTCTTCAGTCCCATTTTGGCAGAAAGCTTTAGCATTGAACAGTTGTATTTTTGAAGTGCAAAGTATGGAACCCTGTGCAGACGGTTGGTCAATGCGACTTAAGCAACATGCAGTCATTGAATTCTTGACAGCAGAAGATGTCACTTCAACAGAGATTCATCAGAGAATGCAAGCTGTTTATGGTGATTGTGTTGATGTGAGTACTATGTGTCGTTGGGCGAGTAAGTTTAAAGATGTTGAGATGAGAACATCTAACTTGTGTTACAAACAAAGAGTTGGACGTCCTGTGACAGCAACCACCAAGTTTCACTAGGAAAAGGTTGACAGATTGATTGAGGATGATCGTCGTATCACTCAGAGAGAAATTTCAAGCATAATCAGCATTTCACAAGAACGTGTGGGTCACATTATTGCTTTGCTTGGCTATTGGAAGATCTGTGTGCGATGGGTTGCGGAAACAGAGTGTCGACTTCTTCCGTGATAGCTTCAGAAAACTTTTTCATTGTTGGCAGAAATGTATCCAATTGTCTGGTGATTATGTGGAAAAGTGAATAGTGGTAATTAAAGAGCACATTCCAAGGACTATTTCTGCATTTGATATATTAAAATATTCCCATCCAAACTCCAAACTGGGAGTTGTAGGCCAAAACACCTGGGGACCCACAGGTTGAGAACCACTGCTCTAGAACATGGCCATATAGCCCAAAAAAAACCTACAACAACCCAGTGATTCCGGCCATGAAAGCCTTTGACAATACAATAATAATAATAATAATAATAATAATAATCTTTACTTATACCCCACCACCATCTCCCCGAAGTGGACTCAGGGCAGCTAACATGAGGCCAAGCCCAAAGATACAATACAGCAAAATAAAGTGCAAAATCCAACAAAAATTACATCACATTAAAGTACATACAGTGGCAAAATAAAGTAAACAAAGCAAAATAGCATAATAGAAAATTGAACACAATGGGCAGGCCAAATGGACAAGATAAAATGATAAAACCCTGGATGAGGTCAGAGTAGAAAAACTGTATTTGAGAGGAGCCCAAAAAGGACGAACAGTACAGTTAGGCTTCCAATTTAGGAAAGTGCATCATAAGGACAACACTAGATGAAACAGACAGAAATGGGATGAATGGTCATTCTCTAAAGGGCACAGCAGAAGAGCCAAGTTTTCAGATCTTTCTTAAAGGCTGCTAGGCTGGGAGCTTGCCTAATCTCACGAGGTACTGAGTTCCAAAGTCGGGGGGCCACAGTGGAGAAGGCTTTATCTCTCATTCCCACAAGTCGTGCCTGATAGAGGAAGGGGCGAAAGGAGGACAACCACAGACCTAAGGCCTAATTTTCTTGTGATCCCCATCCAGTCTCCTTGAGTTCCCCAGGTGGCAACACTCTCTCTGCGGGGTTTTCCAAATTCTAAAATACAGAAATACATCTACTAAGGCAGTATTTATTTATCGTGTCATCAGCAACCAGACATTTGTATTACATTTTTAACAAAAACAAACAGACAAAACATAGAACTTGTAAGCTTGGTAGTTGATTAAATGTCCTTTGACCAGTATCTGGCCACTTGGAGTGCCTCTGGTGTTGCTGCAAGGAGGTCCTCCATTGTGCATGTGGCAGGGCTCAGGTTGCATTGCAGCAGATGGTCTGTAGTTTGCTCTTCTCCACACTCGCATGTCGAGGATTCCACTTTGTAGCCCCATTTCTTAAGGTTGGCTCTGCATCTCGTGGTGCCAGAACGCAGTCTGTTCAGCGCCTTCCAAGTCGCCCAGTCCTCTGTGTGCCCAGGGGGGAGTCTGTCATTTGGTATCAGCCATTGGTTGAGATTCTGGGTTTGAGCCTGCCAGTTTTGGACTCTCGCTTGCTGAGGTGTTCCAGCGAGTGCCTCTGTAGATCTTAGAAAACTATTTCTTGATTTAAGTCGTTGACGTGCTGGCTGATACCCAAGCAAGGGATGGGCTGGAGATGTCACTGCCTTGGTCCTTTTGCTATTGGATGCTACTTCCTGGCGGATGTCAGGTGGTGCGATACCGGCTAGACAGTGTAGTTTTCTCCAGTGGTGTAGGGCGCAGACACCCCGTGATAATGTGGCATGTCTCATTCAGAGCCACATCCACTGTTTTAGTGTGGTGAGATGTGTTCCACACCGGGCATGCATACTCAGCAGCAAAGTAGCATAGCACAAGAGCAGATGTCTTCACTGTGTCTGGTTGTGATCCCCAGGTTGTGCCAGTCAGCTTTCGTATGATATTGTTTCTAGCACCCACTTTTTGCTTGATGTTCAGGCAGTGCTTCTTGTAGGTCAGAGCACGGTCCAGAGTGACTCCCAGGTATTTGGGTGTGCTGCAATGCTCCCGTGGGATTCCTTCCCAGGTGATCCCCAGAGCTCGGGATGCTTCTCTGTTCTTGAGATGAAAAGCACATGTCTGTGTTTTAGATGGATTAGGGATCAGCTGGTTTTCCCTGTAATAGGCAGTAAGAGCACCTAGAGCTAAGGCAGTGAAAGCATGAAGTTACAATATGCTAGTATTTCTAGTCTCAGATTTTTTTGTTTTCTGTTTTTAATGTTTATGTCGTGTTTGCTTTGACCTACCAGCTTCATCTGCAGTCAAAGCTCCGGCTTTAAGAGACTACCTTTTAGGAACCGTCAAGGTGGCAACCAAAGATCTGTTGGTCAGAAGATCAGGTAATAGATTCAGTTATCTCTGTCTTTGATTTATCATATAGATCAGGCATGGGCAATCTTGGGTCCTCCAGGTGTTTTGGACTTCAACTCCCACAATTCCTAACAGCCGGTAGGCTGTTAGGAATTGTGGGAGTTGAAGTCCAAAACACCTGGAGGACCCAAGATTGCCCATGCCTGATATTGATGTATCCAATGAATATCAGAGAGACACAATCCTCTCTTTTTCTCTCCCTGTGTGTCTCCATTCTGTGTTGAAGGTATTAGAGGCTGGTACCCAGTCAATCTCCCAGAAGATGTGGTGCCTTCAGATAGTAGAAACTTCTTGGAAACCATCGTTGGAGGCCTGGAGCTCTCTGTCACCTTTGCGCATCCTGGGGACCGAGAACGTGTTCTGGATGCTGCAGCGCTCTTGGGCTGGAATTGGGAGGGATTCTCCAGTGAGAAACTCCAGGAAGACAGTGAGGATGAATGCCAGTCTGCTCCAAAACCAGCCACAGTGACAGTTTCTATCCCAAGGCTGTGGCTGCCACTGCAATGTGTCTTACTAGCTGGGCAAACACACTTGAATAGAAGCATCTACTGCTACCTTCGCTACAAGCTGTACGACCAAGAAGCCACCTGGACGTCGCTAAGGAGGCCGAAATGTACTGAAGACCAGAAACACGTGACGGTGACTTTCAAGAAAAGCCATCAAATGGACCTTCAACCGAGCCAGGCTTTGTGGTGGTACTTCAGAGAGGAGAGGCTGGAGCTCCAGGTGTGGAGAGCCTTTGGGAACGAGAGCCATGTGGAGAGACCGCTGGACACTGACCGCCTGATTGGGTCGGCCTTTGTGGATCTCTCTGCGCTTGGAGGGAGTGCGAGAAGGAAGAGAACAGTTAGTGGTACGTTCCTTAGATGCCTAAAAAGCAGTCAGCCGGGGGCTACCTTGGGGCCTAATTGAATGGTAGATCTTCACTCTTCATTCTCTTGCATTCTCCCCTTCCCAAACTGAATAATCTCTTAATGGTTATGATTCTCTTAGTCATACCGATATACTGTATATACTCGAGTATAAGCCTAGTTTTTCAGCCCCCTTTTTAGGCTGAAAATTTATTTATTTATTTCGTGTACTTCTACCCCGCCCTTCTCAACCCCCGAGGGGGGATTCAGGGCGGCTTACAAACAGGCACAATTCGATGCCTACACAATAATACAAAAACGTATAAAAACAGCAATTAAACAGATTATAACAATTAAAACAATTAAAACAATCAATATATATCACAATCAATAAACCAATCTCATGCTCAGCATTCGCCAACTCAGAGTCCATACTTCATTCCACATTGTCTATTCCTATCCGTCGTTGTAGTCCTTTATTTGTCTGCCAGATTGCCCAAACGCCTGGTCCCAAATCCAAGTTTTTAATTCCTTCTAAAGGAAAGGAGGGATGTTGCTGATCTAATTTCCCCGGGGAGTGAATTCCATAGATGAGGGGCCACCACCGAGAAGGCCCTGCTCCTTGTCCCCGCCAATCTCACTTGTGATAGAGGCTGAGAGCAGGGCCTCCCCAGGAGATCTTAAACACCGAGGTGGGACGTAGCGGGAGATCCGTTCGGACAGATACGCCGGGCCGGAACCGTATAGGGTTTTGTAGGTCAAAACCAGCACTTTGAATTGTGCTCAGAATTGGATCGGCAGCCAGTGGAGCTGACATAGCAGAGGGGTGGTATGCTCCCTGTATGACGCTCCGGTGAGTACTCTGGCTGCCTCCTGCTGGACTAATTTAAGTTTCTGAACAGTCTTCAAAGGCAACCCCACGTAGAGTGCGTTGCAGTAATCTAATCGGGATGTAACAGTAGCGTGGACCACTGTGGCCAGATCCCCTAGGTTTATACTCGAGTCAAAGTTTTTTATTATTTTACTCTGTTATTAGTATTTTTTACATTTTTATTTTTTATATTATTTTATATTATTTATAATAATATAATAATAACAGTTTATTTATACCCCGCTACCATCTTCCCAAGGGACTCGGTGCGGCTTACATGAGGCCGAGCCCAAATACAACAATAGAGACAATAAACAACAATACAAGCAGTTAAAAATAAAAAAAAACATAAGCAGTAAAATATACAACATTATCACTAAGACAACACACAATTAAAAACAGTGGGAAGGCCAAATGTAAAGTTAAAATTGGAAATAATATTGGGACCTGGACGAAAGGAGATAGGGTGTTTGTGAAGGGTGTACTAGCAGACCTAAAGAAATGTAAAGTGCTTTGGAGGACAAAGTGCTATGAGATCATTATTCCGGGAAGGCACACTGGAACAGCCACGTCTTCAAGCTCCTCCTGAAGACTGCCAGAGTTGGGGCCTGTCTGATGTCTTTAGGGAGTGCGTTCCAGAGTCGAGGGGCCACCACCGAAAAGGCTCTCTCTCTCGTCCCCACCAATCGCGCCTGCGATACCGGTGGGATCGAGAGCAGGGCCTCTCTGGATGATTGAAGGGATTGTGTGGGTTCATATATGGAGATGCGGTCCATATAAAAATTATTTTATATTTTTATATTATTTTATTCTATTATTAGTATTTTTTATATTTACATTATTTTACTCTATTATTATTTTATTACATTTAATTTACTCTATTTATTATTACATTTATTGTTTTTTTTATTTTTTTTATTATATTATTTATATACATATTGTTGTTGTTCATTCGTTCAGTCGTCTCCGACTCGTGACCTCATGGACCAGCCCACGCCAGAGCTTCCTGTCACCACCCCCAGCTCCTTCAAGGTCAGTCCAGTCACTTCAAGGATGCCATCCATCCATCTTGCCCTTGGTCGGCCCCTCTTCCTTTTGCCTTCCACTTTCCCCAGCATAATTGTCTTCTCTAGGCTTTCCTGTCTCCTCATGATGTGGCCAAAGTACTTCAACTTTGTCTCTAGTATCTTTCCCTCCAGTGAGCAGTCGGGCCTTATTTCCTGGAGGATGGACTGGTTGGATCTTCTCGCAGTCCAAGGCACTCTCAGCACTTTCCTCCAACACCACAGCTCAAAAGCATCGATCTTCCTTCGCTCAGCCTTCCCTAAGGTCCAGCTCTCACATCCGTAGGTGACTACGAGGGAATACCATGGCTTTGACTAGGCGGATCTTTGTTGCCAGTCTGATGTCTCTACTCTTTACTATTTTATCGAGACTGGACATTGCTCTCCTCCCAAGAAGTAAGCATCTTCTGATTTCCTGGCCACAGTCTGCATCTGCAGTAATCTTTGCGCCTAGAAATACAAAGTCTGTCACAGCCTCCACATTTTCTCCCTCTATTTTCCAGTTGTCAATCATTCTTGTTGCCATAATCTTGGTTTTTTTTGATGTTTAGCTGCAACCCAGCTTTTGCGCTTTCTTCTTTCACCTTGATTAGAAGGCTCCTCAGCTCCTCCTCGCTTTCGGCCATCAGAGTGGTGTCATCTGCATATCTGAGGTTGTTAATGTTTCTTCCAGCAATTTTCACCCCAGCTTTGCATTCATCCAGCCCCGCACATCGCATGATGTGTTCTGCATACAAGTTAAATATATATTGGCTGTTAGGAATTGTGGGAGTTGAAGACCAAAACACCTGGAGGGCCAAAGATGGCCCATATTTCTTTTATAACAATCTGCAGCTTTTTCCCTGTGTTTTCTGAGCCATGCTTCTCCCATTATTACAGGTGTCTTCCCCTTGTTCCGGCGCAATGCTTCAAACCTGTGGGGAGCTGCTGTGCGGGTTCACATTGCGCTGGCTTCCACTCCCTCCCATGGGTTTGAGCCTGGTGAAGAGGGAAGCCACAGCAGCAGCAGTGAAGGTGAAGAAAACAAAGAGCCACCTGAGCAAAATGTCCAGGTCCCTCTGGAACCAAATCCTGCAGCTGCAGACATTCTTACCGAGAAATCATCTGAATCATCTCCTCCTGCTGTGGACCATGAGAAGACATTTGCTGTTAGCATCCTTGTGGAAAGAGCCATGCACTTGAGCTTAAAAGGTAAGTGAAATATTTGAGTTTCTGCATTAAAAAATATTCTGCATTACAAAAAAATACTTTTTTCTTTCATTTGATACGCTAAACAAAATAGATTATTATTATTATTATTATTTCACGTATTTCTACTCCGCCCTTCTCAACCCCCGAGGGGGGACTCAGGGCGGCTTACAAAAGGCACAATTCGATGCCTACACAATAATACAGATAAACATATATAAACAGCAATTAAAACAGTTATAACAATTAAACAATCAATTATATATCACAATCAATAAAACCAATCTCATGCTCAACGTTCGCCAGCTCAGAGTCCATAAATTCATTCCACATTGTCCATTCCTATCAGTCGTCGTTGTCCTTTATTTATCTGCCAGATTGCCCAAACGCCTGGTCCCAAATCCATGTTTTTAATTTCCTTCTAAAGGAAAGGAGGGATGTTGATGATCTAGATTTTCCCGGGGAGTGAATTCCACAGGTGAGGGGCCACCACCAAGAAGGCCCTGCTCCTTGTCCCCGCCAATCTCACTTGTGATAAAGGTGGGGCCGAGAGCAGGGCCTCCCCAGAGGATCTCAAACTCCGAGGTGGGACGTAGAGGGAGATGCGTTCGGACAAATACGCTGGGCCGGAACCGTATAGGGTTTTGTAGGTCAAAACCAGCACTTTGAATTGTGCTCGGAACTGGATCGGCAGCCAGTGGAGCTGACATAACAGAGGGGTGGTATGCTCCCTGTATGACGCTCCGGTGAGTAATCTGGCTGCCGCCCGCTGGACTAATTGAAGTTTCTGAACAGTCTTCAAAGGCAACCCCACGTAGAGTGTGTTGCAGTAATGAATTCCACTGCTGAACGGCTCTCACACTCAGGAAGTTCTTCCTCATGTTCAGATGGAATCTCCTCTCTTGTAGTTTGAAGCCATTGTTCCATTGCGTCCTAGTCTCCATCTGAACATGAGGAAGAACTTCCTGACTGTGAGAGCCGTTCAGCAGTGGAACTCTCTGCCCCGGAGTGTGGTGGAGGCCCCTTCTTTGGAAGCTTTTAAACAGAGGCTGGATGGCCATCTGTCAGGGGTGATTTGAATGCAATATTCCTGCTTCTTGGCAGAGGGGTTGGACTGGATGGCCCATGAGGTCTCTTCCAACTCTTTGATTCTATGATTCTATCTAGAAAGAAAACAAGCTTGCTCCCTCCTCCTCCTCCCTGTGGCTTCCTCTCACATATTGATACATGGCTCTCATCATATCTCCTCTCAGCCTTCTCTTCTTCAGGCTAAACATGCCCAGCTCCTTAAGCCGCTCCTCATAGGGCTTGTTCTCCAGACCCTTGATCATTTTAGTCGCCTCCTCTGGACACATTCCAGCTTGTCAATATCTCCCTTCAATTGTGGTGCCCAGAATTGGACACAATATTCCAGGTGTGGTCTAACCAAAGCAGAATAGAGGGGTAGCATGACTTCCCTAGATCTAGACACTATGCTCCTATTGATGCAGGCCAAAATCCCATTGGCTTTTTTTGCTGCCACATCACATTGTTGGCTCATGTTGTTGTCCACAAGGACTCCAAGATCTTTTTCACACGTACTGCTCTCGAGCCAGGCATCCCCCATTCTGTATCTTTGCATTTCGTTTTTCCTGCCAAAGTGGAGTATCTTGCATTTGTCACTGTTGAACTTCATTTTGTTAGTTTTGGCCCATCTCTCTAATCTGTCAAGATCATTTTGAATCCTGCTCCTGTCCTCTGGAGTATTGGCTATCCCTCCCAATTTGGTGTCGTTTAATTTTCGAGCACCTCTCCCAAAAACGGGCACCTTTCCTACTGTTTCCACCAAGGAGTTGTTGATAAATAGTGGTTAAAGCTTTCTGTGTATTTCTATGCCTCTTTCTGAGATTGTATACTGTTGTGTGGACAGGTCTTCATCATTTTGAACTCCTGTATCTTATCTATTCCTATAAATTTCTCACTGATCAAGCATGGGCAAACTTCAGCCCTCCGGGTGTTTTGGACTTCAACTCCCACAATTCCTCACAGCCAGTAGGCTGTGAGGAATTGTGGGAGTTGAAGTGCAAAACACCCGGAGGGCTGAAGTTTGCTCATACTTGAGCTACATGCACGTCTATCACTACAACATGACTTCATTCCTCATTGATTTATGTTTTACAGGGAGCCCTCTCACTGAGCGTGGAGTGACCTCCCCCAGCAGCTACGTATCCTTTGTCGCTGCCGGTGTCGACAACCCCATTGCGACAGATGTCATTGAAAATACCGAGTCCCCCGTTTGGGGTTTCCAGCAGCAGACCAGGTAGGCAAGAAGGGCTTTGTAATGGACAAGATGGCATGGTCATGGTCATCATTGTTTTCACAAATGAGACTGGCGGGGACGAGGGACGAGGCCTTCTCGGTGGTGGCCCCCCGCCTGTGGAATTCACTCTCTGGGGAAATTAGATCATTGTCATCCCTCCTCTCTTTAGAAGAAAATTAAAAACATGGATATGGGACCAGGCCTTTGGGTAATCTGGCAGACTGACAAGGACAATGACGACAAAAGCTTTGGAAATGGACTATGATAAGCTGAATGGACTCACTAATTACAGAACTCGGAGAAACGATGGCCACCAGGCTGGCTTTTTTATGTTAGATTTTAATGTTTTAATTATTTATAATTACTGTTGCTTGTATTTTTACTGTATTGATTTGTAGGCATCAAATTTGTGCCGGTTGGAAGCCACCCTGAGTCCTCCCTAGGGGATTGAGAAGGGTGGGGTAAAAATACTCTAAATAAATAAATAAATCCATGTCCATTTGCATCATTAAGCTGTTCCATATTTGTTCGTAATACTGAGTTTATCTGGTTACAATGAGGTTCCAAAAGCTTCCTCGAAAAGCCAGGTTTTTACTCTTTTCTTAAAGGTCAGGAGGGAGGGGGCCAATCTAATATCCCCAAAAAGGGAGTGCCACAGCTGAGGAGCTACCACTAAGAAGGCCCTGTCCCTCATCCCCGCCAAGCACGCCTGTGAGGCAGGTGGGATTGAGAGTAGGGCCTCCCCAGATGATCTTAAATTCCTGGAAGGTTTGTAAGGGGAGACACGTTCAGATAGGTAACTTGGGCCAGAACCATTTAGGGCAGTGGTTCTCAACCTGTGGGTCCCCAGATGTTTTTGGCCTTCAACTCCCAGAAATCCCAACAGCTAGATTCTGTCTTGTCATGAAGATTGAATTCAGGCATTTATCTGGACTTACGTTACATGTTTAGCCTGGCTGTTAGGAATGGTGGGAGTTGAAGTCCAAAACACCTGGAGGGCCGAAGTCTGCCCATGCCCGATTTAGCCTGTGAATGTTCTGTGTCTTTCACTACAAAAAGTACAAAATTTAGCTTGCCAGAGATAGTCCAAACAAAGATAGCTCTTGTGCTTGTGAGAAGGAACATCCATTCCTTGTTTGGACCAGGTTCAAGGCAGAGGATTTCTGGGAGTTGCAGGCCAAAATACCTGGGGACCCACAGGTTGAGAACCACTGATTTAGGGCTTTATAAGCTAAAGCCAGCACTTTGAATTGTGCCCAGTAGCAAATTGGGAGCCAGTGGAGCTGGCGCAACAGCAGAGTTGTATACTCCCTGAGCGCCGCTCCCGTTAGTAGCCTGATTTCTGCCCGCTGGACCATTTGAAGCTTCTGAACAGTTTTCAAAGGAAACCCCACATAGAGCGCGTTGCAATAGTCTATACAGGATGTAACCAGAGTTGTGGCTTGGTGAGGCTCCAACCCTCTTTGGCAGAGAAGGCTAAAGACCCTGTAAAACTACAACTCCCACAATTCCAAAGCATTGAACTGTAGTGGTTAAAATGGTGTCAGACTGCATTGTGTAAAGATGCACCCTGCCTGGAGTTTGCAATAGAGAGACAACGGTCAAAATGAAATACAAGCCAGCTTGGTCTGCTTGCATCTTTTCCGTTTTATTCTGTATTTCTTTAATAATTAAATAAGAACTAGGTGTTGTAGGGTTTATTCCAGAGGAAAGAACTGTAAAAACCACCTTCGAGGATTCCTTGCCACGGAAATACCTATGGAACTCATTAGTCACAAATACAAACATGTAATACAACTCTCTGGCCTGACACTTTACACAGAGTTAACAGCAAAAGAATAGGACCCTACCCTAGATATCTTATGATAAAGCTTACTATAAAACTGGAGTCAAGAGAAAATACAAGAAAGAGAAACAGAGAAAAGGGGAAGACAGTGGGAGATAAAACACAGCTTGGCCTTGCTTATTTTCAGTCCAACTTCAGGACGAAGTAGTGATAAGAAGTGTATTTTTCAAGAAAACATCCTATTGTTTTTCAAGATCTGTGCACAAAAAAGGCCTCCCACTTTCCCCATTTGACACGTCCTTGCAATTGCAATAATGTTTTGTCTTCCTGTTTATGGTTTCTTTTCTTATTCTTGACAGGCTTTCCAACGAACTTCTTTTGGATTCCCAGCAAACTCTCGTCTTTAAAGTCTGGCATAAAGCAGGTATTCTGTAATCACAATACTAAAAACTTTAAGAAAAACTCTTTCAAAACTTGCAAACATTTTAAGGGGAAAAAAACCTGAATTAAGCAGAAGGGACTTTAAAAGCATTTTTTTTTTTACAATGCACGCGCAAAACCACATATATATATACACAAACACACATGTATACACACATATATGCATATATACACAAAAAACACATACACAGAAAGAGGAAAGTGAGAAGAAGGAAAAAAGAAAGGGAGAGAAGGAAGGAAGGAGAGAAGGGGGGAGAAAGAGGAGGAAAGAGAAGGAAAGAAAGAAAGGTAGAGAAGGAAGGAAGGAAGGAAGGAAGGAAGGAAGGAAGGAAGGAAGGAAGGAAGGAAGGAAGGAGAGAGAGAAAGGGAAAGAAGAAGGGAAAGAAGGAGGGAAGGAGAGAAAGAAGGAAAAAAGAAGGGTAGAGAAGGAAGGAGGGAGAGAAAGAGAAGAAAGGGAGAGAAGGAAAGAAGGAAAGGTAGAAAAGGAAGGAAGGAGAGAAGGAGGGAGAGAAAGAGGAGAAAAGAAAGAAGGGTAGAGAAGGAAGGAAGGAGAGAAGGAGGGAGAGAATGAAATAAAAAAGTGGAAAGAGGGAAGGAAGGAGAGAAGGAACGAAAGAGAGAAAGAGGGAGGGAAGGAAGGAAGGAAAGAGACAAGGAAGGATGGAACCAAAGAGCAAAGGAAGCGAGAAAAGAAACAGGTAGAGAAGGAAGAAAGAGGAGGGAAAGAAAAAGAGGGAAAGAAGGAAAGAGGGAGGGAGGGAGGGAAAGAAAGAAAGAAAAAGAGAGAGAGAGAGAGAAAAGGAGGGAAGGTTGGCCAAATCTCCTTCATTTTAGGCAGTTGGTGTTTGGCTTTTTAATCCTTTATTACTTTACACAAAAAATGCCCCTTTGGCAACAAGTTTCAGATTCTGTCTTGTCATGAAGATTGAATTCAGGCATTTATCTGGACTTACGTTACATGTTTAGCCTGGCTGTTAGGAATGGTGGGAGTTGAAGTCCAAAACACCTGGAGGGCCGAAGTCTGCCCATGCCCGATTTAGCCTGTGAATGTTCTGTGTCTTTCACTACAAAAAGTACAAAATTTAGCTTGCCAGAGATAGTCCAAACAAAGATAGCTCTTGTGCTTGTGAGAAGGAACATCCATTCCTTGTTTGGACCAGGTTCAAGGCAGAGGAGGGAAACCGAAATATTGTTTCGGAGGAAAAATGTGGCTGTTCCTTTCAGGGTCCTTGAATTCTCTAACACAATAAAACAGGCAAACATATGGAGGTGGAGGCAGTGCTAGAGGAAATATACAGGATGCAGGCAGTCCTGATTGTAAGGCTACGTTCAGAGAGCTGTTTTATGTCCGTTTCCACTTGGGGGCACTCATTCAAATGTTATGAAAAGATTTTTCAGACCAGTAACACTATGTAACACGATTTTTGTTCCTGGGTTATAAATGTAATTTCCAATTCTTATTCTTCTTCTTCTTCTCCTTCTTCTTCTTCTTCTTCTTCTTCTTCTTCTTCTTCTTCTTATTATTATTATTATTATTATTATTTGAAACACAACAAGATGAGTCCACAGCAGACAAGATCACTCTGCTGGCTGTTGTATGGATCACACATCGAACACTTCCCAAGTGTCTGACTGTGTGATGTATCGGATAATGCATGCAGATCCCAGTAAGGTGGCCTTCTGCAGCTGGCAGATGGTAATTTTGTTAGCACCGATTGTGTTTAAGTGCAGGCCAAGGTCTTTAGGCACTGCACCCAGTGTGCCGATCACCACTGGGACCACCTTGACTGGCTTGTGCCAGAGTCTTTGCAGTTCAATCTTTAAATCCTCATATTGTGTCAGCTTTTCCAGTTGTTTCTCTGCAATCCTGCTGTCACCTGGGATGCAACATTGACAATCCATACTTTGTTTTTTAACATGATTGTGAGGTCAGGAGTCTTGTACTCCAAAACTCTGTCTGTCTGAATTTGGAAGTTCCAAAGGAGTTTGACGTGCTCATTTTCTGTAACTTTTTCCAGCTTGTGATCCCACCAGTTTTTTGTCACAGGCAGATGGTCTTTGTGGTACAAGTTCCAATAGATCATCTGAGCAACGGTGTTATGCCGATGATCTATGGTTTCATCTGCTTCCTTGCAGAGTTTACATTTGGACTCTGTAGTCGACTTTTCAATTCTGGATTTGATGGCCTTTGTTCTAATGGCTTGTTCTTGGGCTGCCAGAAGTATTATTATTATTATTATTATTATTATTATTATTATTGTCGAAGGCTTTCATGGCTGGAATCACTGGGTTGTTGTAGTTTTTTTGAGACTATATGGCCATGTTCTAGAGGCATTTTCTCCTGACGTTTCATCTGCATCTATGGCAAGCATCCTCAGAGGTAGTGAGGTCTGTTGGAACTGGGAAAAAGAAAAATGCCTCTAGACCAGTGGTTCTCAACCTGGGGTCCCCAGATGTTTTTGGCCTTCAACTCCCAGAAATCCTAACAGCTGGTAAACTGGCTGGGATTTCTGGGAGTTGTAGGCCAAAAACATCTGGGGACCCAGGTTGAGAACCACTGTTCTAGAAGCATTCTCCAACCTATTATTATTATTATTATTATTATTATTATTATTATTAGGAGCATTTCTATCCCGTTCGGTGCCGAAAAATAAAAACAAAGCATAATATACATTTAGCATACATTAAAACAATTATAAATACATTAAAACAGTTCGCCGTTTGTACCCTTGGACATGTTTTATGAACTCTAATAAGTGAATTCCTGGCATCTGGCTATTGGACTGTATTCTTGCTCCTGACCTGGCTTTGTAATACTTGACTTGTCTACTTTACTTGGACTTGTGACTTTGGCTTGTGTTCCTTGCTACTCTAGCTGTGTGCTGCTATTCTGTTTTGTTGGCCAGACCTTGAAAAGACTCCAGCCTTATAAGTAAACATGCTCTTGTCTTGCCTCCCACTTTCCCTGCAGATGTTGAGCGTGTGATAGGATTCGCATCGGTGGATCTCTCCCCTCTCCTCTCCGGTTTCCAGCTGGTCTGCGGCTGGTACAACATCACGGACTTCAGCGGACAGTGCCAGGGGCAGATCAAAGTAGCGGTCTCCCCCCTTGAAAACATAACCCATCTCAAAAAAGAAAGACAGGAGAGAAACAAGATAAGAGCTTCAGGATCATCAGTATGTGTTTTTTTTCACATTTATTTCTCACGTGGATTTCTGAATTTCTAGTTGCTTGGTTGACTGAGTGGGCATTAAGTCTTGCCAAATGGCCGCCTAGGGCGATAGGCAGCTGTCAGAAGTGACAACTGTTTGCTCACATTGAGTTGTTTGCAAAGCTTTAAAAACTTGCTTCTTGGGAGTACAAGCACCAAAATCTGGCAAAGGGGTCACAGGAGTCATAGCTCCAGAAATAACTTTCTCCATCTCTGCTTCACTGAACATGATCTGGGTGAACACCAGGAATTTATGAAGTTCTCTTATAGATTCAACTCAGCTAACTGAGATCCTTTCATGGTTTTGTCATGGAATGCATCTTAGACCATTCATGCATAAGGCCCATGGTTGGTTGCCAGATTAGGAACTGGAGATAGCTACAGGGAACATACCACACCCCTGCAGAAATAGTTCCACTGGCTTCCAACAAGTTTCCAGGCTCAATTCAAGGTGGGAGGCCTTCCTCTCGGTCCCACCACCATCTCAACTAGGGTAATAATAATAATGATGATGATAATAATCTATATATATAAAAATGCTCTGTGCATAATGAGTACCTTAAAAACAAAAGAACCAATGAACGGAATCCCACTAAATTTGACAACAAAATGTCTCACAACACAAGGAGTGACCATCACTCAAAAAATTATGATTTTGTCATTTGGGAGTTGTAGTTGCTGGGATTTATAGTTCACCTACAATCAAAGAGCGTTCTCAACTCTATCAATGAACCAAATCGAACTTGTCACACAGAACTCCCATGACCAACAGAAAATACTGGAAGGGTTTGGTGGGCATTGGCCTTGAGTTTGGGAGTTGTAGTTCACCTACATCCAGAGAGCACTGTGGACTCAAACAATGATGGATCTGGACGAAACTTGACACAAGCACTCAATACGCCCAAATATGAACACAGATGGAGTTTGGGGGAAATAGGCCTTGACATTTGGGATTTGTAGTCACTGGGATTCACAGTTCACCTACAATCAAAGAGCATTCTGAACCTCACGAACAAGAGAATCGGGGCAACCTTCCCACACAGAACCCCCATGACCAACAGAAAACATTTAAGGCCATCCATTCCAACTTCCTTCACCAGGGCAAGAAAATGTAATCAAAGCCCTCGTGACAAAGAGCCATCTAGCCATAGATATAGATAGATAGATAGATAGATAGATAGATAGATAGATAGATAGATAGATAGATATTATCTTTCCTCTGAGTGGATCTTTACCTTTCCTTTTGTGCAGAACTCTTTGTTCGTAGTCCCTTCCATCTTGTATTTTTCTCTCAATTAGAACAAAATAGTTGAAAGAATTGGGCTGTTGTAGGTTTTTTCGGGCTACATGGCCATGGTCTAGAGGCATTCTCTCCTGACGTTTCGCCTGCATCTATGGCAAGCATCCTCAGAGGTAGTGAGGTCTGTTGGAACTAGGAAAAAGTGTTTATATATCTGTGGAATGACCAGGGTGGGACAAAGGACTCTTGTTTGCTGGAGCTAGGTGTGAATGTTTCAACAGGCCACCTTGATTAGCATACAATGGCCTGACTGTGCCTGGAGCAAACTTTTGTGATTAGATGTCCTTGTTTGTTTCCTCTCTGTTGTTGTGCTGTTGCAATTTTAGAGTTTTTTTAATACTGGTAGCCAGATTTTGTTCATTTTCATGGTTTCCTCCTTTCTGTTGAAATTGTCCACATGCTTGTGGATTTCAATGGCTTCTCTGTGTAGTCTGACATGGTGGTTGTGAGAGTGGTTCAGCATTTCTGTGTTCTCAAATAATAAAATGCTGTGTCCAGGTTGGTTCCTCAGGTGCTCTGCTATGGCTGACTTCTCCGGTTGAAGTAGTCTGCAGTGCCTTTCTTGTTCCTTGATTCGTGTTTGGACAATGCTGCGTTTGGTGGTCCCTGTGTAGTCTTGTCCACAGCTGCATGGTATACGGTAGACTCTTGCAGAAGTAAGAGGATCCGTCTTGTCCTTTGCTGAACGTAGCATTTGTTGGATTCTCTTGGTGGGTCTGGAGATAGTTTGTATGTTGTGTTTCCTCATCTGTTTCCCTCTGCGGTCAGTGGTTCCCTTGATGTATGGCAAGAACACTTTTCCTCTGGGTGGATCTTCGTCTTGACTCTCATGGCTTCTTCTCGGTGGTCTTGACACTCTTCTGATGTCTGAGGTGGAGTCTCCATTGGCCTGGAGAGCCCAGTTGAGGTGGTTCAGTTCATCTTGAAGGAGGTGGGGTTCGCAGATTCTTTTTGCACGGTCTGCCAAGGCTTTAATGGTGCTTCTTTTTTGAAAGTTGAATTAATGCATTGTTGGCAGATGATTGTAGAAATGCCCAGAACTGTCATAGCTCAGAGAATGTTTTAATTTCACAGTTTCTGCCTTTATTGTAACTGGATTCCAACAAGCATTTTTGCCTTCCAGGTGAGGGACCTGTATGCTGCATTTCCTGCATTCTCCTCTAGAAGTGCCACAGAGGTCTTATTCAGCACCCCCTTGAGAAGCACCGAGGTCCCAACGCACCAAGGGTAAGTAAGAAGAAAGGGAGCAGATGTAGGGTGGCTCTCACAGACCACTGAATTGCTGTCTGTTTAGCTTAGATATACTTACTTAATTACGTTGGCCGAGTAAGATAGTCTTCCAGGATGAGAATTCTTGTGAGTCTGTAGGTGGCTGTGGAGCCCTATTCTTGATCTGCATCTTCTGCAGTGAGGGCGTTGGGTTCCAGATGGAAGGCAGTCCCAGTCAGGGTTGGCTTGACGCGCCTTCCTCTTGGCACGTTTTTCTCTTTCACCCTCCATTCGTGCCTCTTCAAATTCTACAGCACTGCTGGTCACAGCTGACCTCCAGCTGGAGCGCTCAAGGGCCAGGGCTTCCCAGTTCTCAGTGTCTATGCCAGAGTTTTTAAGGTTGGCTTTGAGGCCATCTTTAAATCTCTTTTCCTGTCCATCAACGTTCCGTTTTCCGTTCTTGAGTTCGGAGTAGAGCAACTGCTTTGGGAGATGGTGGTCAGGCATTCAGACAACGTGGCTTTGAGTAGATCAATAGGTACCGCTCCGGTGGGAAGGGAACG
>NW_026846588.1:276395103-276412803 GCF_025583915.1 Anolis sagrei ordinatus | reverse complement strand
TGCATTTGAGGACTTTCGTGAAGGGTTTTTTGCACACACAAAAAACATAGTTTCACTTTTGAAAACTGAAAAAAAAACTTGCTAAAGTTTTACAGAGAAGTCCTGAAACGTGCAAAAAAAAATTGCTATTAATCTGTACAAAAAGTTTTATTGCAACCTCACTCAGCAAAGAGATGGATGTGAGAGCAATCGCACGCAAGAACGAATTAAGCAAGGAGTAAATCCTTAAATACGAGGGGTATTTTTATCTGTCCTTTGCTGTACATAATGATGGAAATCTGCTTTGTGCTGGTCTTGTCCTTTAGGAAAAACTTGTGTGAGCTGGATGAGATCCAGAAGTACTTTAGCCAAAAGCTGACCAGACCCTTCCCAGACGTTGATCTTCTGCAACGACCTACGGATAAGCTCAGCCAAAGTCGCCAAAACTCTGCCACGCGATTGGTAGATCCAGAAGGATGCCAGCTGCTGGAGAAGTCTAATAACCTGGTTTCACAAGTGAGCAGCCTGATCATAGGTGAGTTGTGAAGTGACCAGAGAAGAAGGGGATGCCAGGTGTTAGGCATATCGCTCCAACATTCCTCAGCAACACTTTGGAGGAGGATGTCCTTTTGGTTATCTCAAAACGAAAACAGCATTTAAAAGGGAAATTGACAGCAACAGCAGCAGTTTAGCAGGTCAGAAGCTTCTTGAGCAGGCCTGGGCAAACTTGGGCCCTCCAGGTATTTTGGACTTCAACTCCCACAATTCCTAACAGCCTACTGGCTGTTATATAACTTTTAAAGCTTGATTCTGCTCCTGTGATCGATAAAGCTCATTTGCTCTGCTGTGCTCAAGAAGCTTTTGATCTGCTAAACTACTGCGGTTACTTCTGAATTATATTTCAAATGCTTTTCCCTTTTTGAAATTACCCAACAATTCCAAGTGATAAAGATTTCCTCTCTGAGAGCCAGCTGTACCTTATTCCATGTGCAGATCCCAACTTAGCAGGCTAGTGTTACCTCTGTGCTGGGCCAAAATCTAATTTTATTTGTGCCATTATTTGACTTATTTATTTTACTTGTTAACCCAATGGTATTACTGACCTACTTACTGCTTAGGTGTTGTCCGAGTAGGATAATCCTCCAGGGTGGGTCCATAGGTGACTGTGGAGCCCTATTCTTGACCCGCATGTTCTCCTGCACTGAGGGCATTGGTTGTTGGGGTTCAGCCTGAGTTTGAACTTGAACCTGATTCTCTGTTTGTTCCTCCTGATGCTAATGAAAATATATTTACTGATGCTAATGGAAATGTACCTTTTGATGCCAATGCTCCTGAAATTAGTGAGGAAGAAACTGCTGTAGGTTTGGAAAATGCCAATGTTCCTGAAATTAGTGAGGAAGGAACTTCTGTAGATTTGGAAAATGAAAGTACCAGTGTTCATGAGAATGTTTCAGAGGGAAGCCTTGACCTTTCCCTCCCTTCTGCACCTGTTAACTGTAATGACAACAGAAGGGGCCAAATTTGGGAAGACAGAAGTAAATCACTCAGTTTGCGTCGATCCTCCCGAATTCAAGAATTAAAAACATTGGCTTCAAAAAAGAAGGGCGGTTCACGGAACCAATTCTTCAGCTTTAAGTGCCTTCCGCCGGGCTGACTTTCTCAGTTCAGGCATCGTTTCAGATTGATGAAGACCTTGGCAGTTCTCCCGGTTTCCCTGGCCATAGTCTTGAAAGATTTCTAGGATATCAAGCACGGTTAGTGGATTGCTAACAGGTTCCAGTATTTTACAGTGTGGCTTTTGGTTTTGCTTTGTCCATTTAAATTCATGTTTGCTGATTTTGCTGTGGCTTTTGACTTGCATTTTTCCTTTATTTTGTAACCATTTTTCTTCAATAAAAAAAGGATTGTTTTTCACAGCCAAGTGTGGTGGATAGTTATCTTAGGGCCTCGTTCCCTGCTCTGGATTGCAACATTGGTTTCCAGGTGGAAGGTGGTCCTGATCTGGGTTGGCTTGATGCGCCTTCCTCTTGGCATGTTTCTCTCTTTCGCCCTCCATTCGTGTCTCTTCAAATGCTACAGCACTGCTGGTCACAGCTGACCTCCAGCTGGAGCGCTCAAGGGCCAGGGCTTCCCAGTTCTCAGTGTCTATGCCAGAGATTTTAAGACTGGCTTTGATCCCATCTTTAAATCTCTTTTCCTGCCCACCAATATTCCATTTTCTGTTCTTGAGTTCGGAGTAGAGCAACTGCTTTGGAAGATGGTGGTTGGGCATCTGGACAACGTGGAAGGTCCAGCGGAGTTGATGGCGGAGGACCATCGCTTCAATGCTGGTGGTTTTTGCTTGTTACAGGGTGCTGACATTTATCCGCTTGTCTTCCCAAGATATTTGTAGGATTTTTCGGAGGCAACGCTGATGGAATCGTTCTAGGAGTTGTATGTGACGTCTGTAGACAGTCCACGTTTCACAGATGTATAGCAGGGTTGGGAGGACAATAGCTTTATAAACAAGCACCTTGGTATCCCTACGGATGTCCTGGTCCTCAAACACTCTCTGCTTCAATCAGAAAAATGCTTCACTCGCAGAGCTAGACAGTGTTGTATTTCAGTGTCAGTGTTGACATTTGTGGAGAGGTGGCTGCCAAGGGAGCAGAAATGGTCAACATTTTCTAATGTTACACCATTAAATTATATCTCTGGCATTGGAGAGGGATTGGCTGGTGACTGCTGGAACAGCACTTTGGTTTTCTCGATGTTCAGTTACAGGCCGAGCTTCTCGTATGCTTCTGCGAAGGTGTTTAGAGTGGCTTGTAGATCTTCTTCTGAATGTGCACAGACAATGTTGTCATCAGCATATTGGAGTTCTATAACAGATGTTGTTGTAACCTTGGTTTTGGCTTTCAGTCTGCTGAGGTTCAATAGCTTGCCATCTGTCCGATAGATGATTTCCACTCTGGTAGTGGAAATCATCTATAGGTGTAGGTCGTCTACTGACCTACACAAGGATGCTGTACTTCATCTTCTACACAAAGCTGATTTAAAACATCAAAACTATTTTCCTTCACCAGACTTGCAGAACAATATGCTGCGAAATGCCACCGAAGAGTCTTTAGATGCTCATGAAGATGGGACCAGGCATTTTCATGCAAAGGAGCCACTTTCTGGTGTGCTGAACCAGAGAGAAGAAGCTGCCAGGACAAAACTGCCAAAAGGAAACAAACCTGAGAGCAGCCCCTGTGTAGAGAAAGCGCCTTTGTTCCCTCCTGGACCATCCTCTTCTGGAAGAGACTTGCTTTATGAGTTCCTTGGCCAAGGCAGCTCTCAGGACGACCTTCCTTTTCCCAGCCAGAGAGAAGAAGGTGCCAGTCAGTCCCATAGTGAGGAGGAGGAGTACGAAGAGGATGTTGTGGAACCAAGGATGCTGAATGAAATCACCACCGTGACAGACAAAACCAGCCCCTGGTCCAGCCTTGTATCTGAACCTGAGCAGGAGCCTGAGCAAAGGGAAATCACAGTCCAGGCTGTTCAACATTTACTCAACGAAGATAGTCCTAGAATCAGTTCTAAGTCCAGCGTAACCCAAGAAGAGCCCCAGAGTGTGCCCAGCACTGTGAGATCCAGTAACAGCCCCTTCAGAGAAGATGTTGGTGATGATGAACATGTCATGAGACAAGACCTTGAAAGTTGTACAGAAGAGCTGCTCCAACCTGCGGTCTTCTCGCCCGTACAGCAGACAAACGAGTCTGCAGGCAACCCAATAGCTGATCAGGAAGGAGAGCTCAATACCCCAGGAAAGGGAGTGGAAGAGGAAGCATGCACTTCAGATCATGAGGATGGGAATTCTTCAACAGCTGCAGTCCCTGAAATGGGAAGTGAGTGTTTACATAGCAACTCCCAAGATGGAGAAGAAGCTGATCCGAGTGAAGAGAGGCATTCACGTCCTGAAAGCAGTTGCGACGAAGAAGGTCACGAAGAACCAACAGAAGAGTCTGATCAGGTTCCCAAATCCACTGTTGTGCTGTATCCTTTTTTTGTCCCATCAGCTAAATTTTGGACAAATGAGGGACTTCTGGGAGGGTTTTGCCTTTTCCCAGCTTTCTGTAGCTGAGGAAAGCAGATAGATCCTCTGCAAGGACATATTGTAGAACAAACATGAGCAAACTTCAGCCCCCTGAGTGTTTTGGACTTCATCTCACACAGTTGTGGAATTTGAAGTCCAAAACATCTGGAGAGCCAAAGTTTGCCAGGCCTGTTGCAGAGGTAGCGAGAATCAACATGAGATAGTGATTTGAATGCTAGACCAGAACTCTGGGGACCAAATAATAAAGGTATGTTGGGTGAGTGGGCTTATTAACAAAAGACCCTCTTCATAAATATACAGCAGAGTACCTTAGCAGCAGCAGTGTGACTCTAACCCTAACCACTAGCCCAAAGTGATAAAAAGAACAAAAATACACAGACCAATGTTATCTCTTCCATAGGAGAGATTTTGGCCTGCATCAATAGGAGCATAGTGTCTAGATCTAGGGAAGTAATGCTACCCCTCTATTCTGCTTTGGTTAGACCACACCTGGAATATTGTGTCCAATTCTGGGCACCACAATTCAAGAGAGATATTGACAAGCTGGAATGTGTTCAGAGGAGGGCGACTAAAATGATCAAGGGTCTGGAGAACAAGCCCTATGAGGAGCGGCTTAAGGAGCTGGGCATGTTTAGCCTGAAGAAGAGAAGGCTGAGAGGAGATATGATAGCCATGTATAAATATGTGAGAGGAAGCCACAGGGAGGAGGAGGGAGCAAGCTTGTTTTCTGCTTCCCTGGAGACTAGGACGCAATGGGACAATGGCTTCAAACTACAAGAAAGGAGATTCTATCTGAACACGAGGAAGAACTTCCTGACTGTGAGAAGCCGTTCAGCAGTGGAACTCTCTGCCCCGGAGTGTGGTGGAGGCTCCTTCTTTGGAGGCTTTTAAACAGAGGCTGGATGGCCATCTGTCAGGGGAGATTTGAATGCAATATTCCTGCTTCTTGGCAGAATGGGGTTGGGCTCGATGGCCCATGAGGTCTCTTCCAACTCTTTGATTCTATGATTCTAACCCTAACAACTAGCCCAAAGTGATAAAAAGAACAAAAATACACAGACCAATGTTATCTCTTCCATAGGAGGCTTTTCTTTATAGGGAAATAATATGGTTGCACTATTTACAAGAACAAGGTTTCCACGACACAAATAAAGTTCAACCTTCACACTGGAGCTTCACACACGAGGTCTTCTCATACTGAGGCTTACCTCACAGAGAGGCTTCTCTCACAGACTAAGGCCTACCTAGAATTATAGAGTTGGAAGAAACCTCATGGGCCATTCAGTCCAACCTCCTGCCAAAAAGCAGGAAAATTGCATTCAAAGCAGCCCCGACATCCAACCTTTGCTTAAAAGCCTCCAAAGAAGGAGCCTCTACCACACTCCAGGACAGAGAGTTCCACTACTGAACAGCTTTTTGTACAGTTAGGAAGTTCTCACTCATGTCCAGATGGAATCTCCTCACACTGTGAAGCCCCACAGACAGACCTTTCTCCCACTGAGGTCTTCTCACACTGAGGACTCTCTCTCAGACGGATGGCTACTAAGCTACAAGCAGGCCTGCTTATATAAAACTGCAGCTTTTTTGCTGAGTCATTGCATTCATTTAACCCTTTCGGTGCTTTTTGTAATTAAAACTAGGTTGTTGTAGGTTTTTTCGGGCTATATGGCCATGGTCTAGAAGCATTCTCTCCTGACCTCACTACCTCTGAGGATGCTTGCCATAGATGCAGGCGAAACGTCAGGAGAGAATGCCTCAAGACCATGGCCATATAGCCTGAAAAAACCTACAACAACCCAGTGATTCCGGCCATGAAAACCTTCGACAATACATTAAAACTATCTAGTTTTAATATTTCTGACAAGGTATCCCCAATTAACGGCGCTCCATGCAGTTATGCCGGCCACATGACCTTGGAAGTGTCTACGGACAACGCCGGCTCTTCGGCTTAGAAATGGAAATGAGCACCACACCCCAGAGTCGGACACTACTGGACTTAACGTCAGGGGGAAACCTTTACCTTTACTATCCCCAATTTGGGCACCCCATTGAATCTGTGGCATTAACTTATGCATTGACTTACCCTCCAACCATTTATTCAGTGAGTCCACTCTAGTTGTAATTAATGGACAGGATTTAGGCCTGAGGGACCAGAGCCCAGCCATGCAAAACCCAATTGGCGACGTTGGACAGGTTGCCGGTTCTCAGCCTTGGACGAAACCAGTGGGAAACTACTTCTGAAGAAATCTTACCAGGAAAACCCTAGGAGAGCTGGGAGTTCTGGGAGTTCTGGACCAACCTCTGAGAGGTATATAAACCGCTTTGAGTCCCCCCCAGGGCTGAGAAAGGTGGTATATAAATACTGTAAATAAATAAATAAATTTAATTAATTTATTTATATTCATATTTATAGCATTTATATCCTGCTCTTCAGCCACAAAGAATCTGCGAAGCCCACCTCCTCCAAGATGAACTGAACCACCTAAGCTGGGCTCTACAGGCCAATGGAGACTCCACCTCATACATCAGAAGAGCTGCAAGACCAAGAACAAGCCACGAGAGTAAAGATGAAGATCCACCCAGAGGAAAAGTGTTCCTGCCATACATCAATGGAACCACTGACCGCATAGGGAAACTGATGAGGAAACACAACATACAAACCACTTACAGACCCACCAAGAAAATCCAACAAATGCTACGTTCAGCCAAGGACAAGAGGGATCCTCTCACTTCTGCAGGAGTCTCCCGTGTACCATGCAGCTGTGGACAAGTCTACAGAGGGACCACCAAACGCAGCAGCATTGCCCAGACATGCATCAAGGAACATGAAAGGCACTGCAGACTACTTCAACCAGAGAAGTCAGCCATAGCAGAGCACCTGATGAACCAGCCTGGACACAGGATATTATTGGAGAACACAGAAATGCTGGACCACTCTCACAACCACCATGTCAGACCACACAGAGAAGCCATTGAAATCCACAAGCATGTGGATAATTTCAACAAAAAATGAACAAAATCTGGCTACCAGTATTCAAAAACTCTAAAATTACAACAGCAAAACAGCAGAGAGGAAACAACCAGGCACATCTTAACACCTCTCAACAAAAGATTCACCCAGGCTCAGCTAGGCCTTCAAATGCTAATGAAGGTGGTCAGTTGAAACATTCACGCCTAGCTCCAGCAGAAAAGAGCTCTTTGCCCCACCGCAGTCATTCCACAGATATATAAACCCATATTCCTAATTCCAACAGATCTCACTACCTCTGAGGATGCTTGCCATAGATGCAGGCGAAACGTCAGGAGAAAATGCCTCTAGAACATGGCCATATAGCCCGAAAAATCCCACAAGAACCTAGTGATTCCAGCCATGAAAGCCTTCGACAATACAATTTCACAGGGCATTACAATACTATTAATTAGGCCCCTTTCATCTGCTTTGAAAAAATTATGACAAAATGACAGGTCTAGAGACTGTGACAACCACAATAGCTACACAGAAAAAAAAATAACTGCAGGTATGGCTGGTTCACATTTCAGTCCAATGTTAGAAGAGCACTCCCCATAGCCAGGCAGTGCTTCCTTCCAAACTCCTGGTGAAACTTCTGCTTTCGTCTCTGACTAACCTTGGTGTGGTTTTTTTTGTAATCAGATATGCTATCTGTGCAATCAGTCGAAAACAACTCTCAGTACATGTCTTGTTGTAGGTGGAAACACCTCCCCACTCCAATTGCCAATTTTTATGAATTATTGCCCTTATGCTCTTGACTAACATGATGATTCTCATCTTACTCAAGTTACATTTCAATCCTTTATTGAAGGAGAACTGTGTGTCCCCAAAGGTATAGTCAGAATCACAGAGTTGGAAGAGGACAGTCAGTCGTATAACATGTAGGTCATACCTCTTCCATGTAGCCAGTTGGCCAGAGGTTGTAACTGGGTCAAGGTAGTGGAACCAAAAGTGAGCCTTTTCACTATTAAACCATCAAAGATTTCACAAAGCCACAGTCACAGTAAGCTAACAGCAAGATCTAGGCCTTTGCTGCCCCATTGATTTCTCCTTTCTCTTTAACGGGTATGTTTGAAGTCATAGGTTGATAGCACATAGGTTTATCACATAGGTTTAACCCACATTGTTGAAAGCTCTTGAGAGTTTGGCCAAGACTCAAAACCCATGGGAAAAGGTTGCGTTTGCCAGGCTTAAGAGAATTGAGCTCTAGATTTGGGGGGTTTTGTACAAATATTCTTCTCTTGAGGGTGGAAAAGGATGGTTCTTCTGCTTTGGAAGTAACTGAATTCATATCCAGTTCTGTTGGGTGAAGCCAGTAAAAATGAAAGGAAGGTTATGACAGTAACTCTCCACACTTGCATGTCGTGGACTCCACTTTGTAGCCCCATTTCTGAAGGTTGGCTCTGCATCTTGTGGTGCCAGAGCACAGCCTGTTCAGCGCCTTCCAAATTGCCCAGCCTTTTGTGTGCCCAGAAGGAAGTCTCTCACTTGGTATCAGCCAGTGATTGAGGTTCCAGGTTTGAGCCTGCCACTTTTGGACTCTCGCTTGCTGAGGTGTTCCTGCGAGTATCTCTCCAGATCTTAGAAAACTATGTCTTGATTTAAGGCATTGGTGTTCTGTCTGACATCTGAACAGAGGCTGGGTCGGAGATGTCACTGCCTTCGTCCTTTCATTATTGGCTGCTACTTCCCAACGGATGTCAGGTAGTACAATAACGGCTAAACAGTGTAATTTCTCCACTAGTGTGGTGTGTAGACATCCTGTGATAATGCGGCACGTCTCATTAAGATCCACATCCACTATTTACACATGGTGAGGTGTATTCCACACTAGGCATGTGTATTCAGCAGCCGAGTAGCAAAGCGCAAGGGCAGATGTCTTCACTGTGTCCAGTTGTGATCCCCAGATTGTATCAGTCAGTTTGCATATGATATTGTTTCTAGCACACATTTTTGCTTGATAGTCAAGCAGTGCTTCTTGTAAGTCAGAGCACAGTCCAGAGTGACTCAAGGAGCATTGGTGTGCTGCAATGCTCCAATGGGATTCCTTCCCAGATAATCCTCAGAACTCGAGATGCTTGTCTATTCTTAAGATGAAAAGCACACATCTGCATTTCAGATGGATTAGCAATCAGCTGGTTTCCCATGTAATAGGAAGTAAGAGCACCTAAAGCTTCAGGGAGCTTCTGTTCACCCATTTCGAAGCTCCCTGCTTGAGCAGTGATGGCACGATTGTCAGCATAGATGAAACTCTTTGTCCCTTCCAGCAGTGGCTGATCATTTGTGTAAATGTTAAACATTGATGGAGAAAGCACGCTCCCTTGAGGCAGGCCATTCTTCTGTCTTTGCCATCTGCTTCTCTGGTCCTGGAACTCAACAAAAAAGCTCCTGTTTTGTAGCAGGTTTCCTATGAAGCAGGTGAGATGGTAATCCTTTGTTTTGTTTTGTTTTTTAAACAAGTTTTTATTGAATTATATAAACATAAACATTGTCCTTTGTGATATTATAAATGTTTATGTCGGGTTGATAGGAGCTTTATTTAATTGATTTGAGGATTGTGCAGTCTCCTTTGGTCTGCCTTAGATTGTATTTGCCCATTAATGCACAGTGGCAACCATGAAAAAACAAAAGGATAAAAGAACACCTTTTGTAGTCACAAAACCCATCATAGCAGCCACACTTTCCTTTCTTTACCAGTTGAACTAGCTTAGGTTCAACAAGAAGAGAAGGCTGAGAGGAGATATGATAGCCATATATAAATATGTGAGAGGAAACCACAGGGAGGAGGGAGCAAGCTTGTTTTCTGCTTCCCTGGAGACTAGGATGCAATGGAACAATGGCTTCAAACTACAAGAAAGGAGATTCCATCTGAACATGAGGAAGAACTTCCTGACTGTGAGAGCCGTTCAGCAGTGGAACTCTCTGCCCCAGAGTGTGGTGGAGACTCCTTCTTTGGAAGCTTTTAAACAGAGGCTGGATGGCCATCTGTCAGGGGTGATTTGAATGCAATATTCCTGCTTCTTGGCAGAATGGGGTTGGACTGGATGGCCCATGAGGTCTCTTCCAACTCTTTGATTCTATGATTCTATGACCAGCATATAAGTGGAGGTATGTTCAAAGAATTCTTGTGGATGTGTAGAACCATGAATAATACGAATCCTATTGAATTGAATGAAGGACCTCTGACCCATGCATACCACAGAGTCATGCTGGAGGACCTTAAAATGCCTACAGGGATACGTTGATAAATGAAATCATGGCTACCAGTTCAGTGGATATGCAGGTCTTACTATATATCACTGTACATTAATTAGCAAGAAGTTTCCTCCTTAAGCCTCTCCTTCAGATCGGACCCCATTGTCATCCCCAACTTCTTCCTCCCACCTCAACATTTGGAAGCCTCCATGCGACTCCTCAGCGTTTCTACTTCTTCTCCTGCTGCGAAAGTAAGTATAGTCGTGCCTTTCCTTTCCTTCAAGGGTGAACAAAGATGGGTCCTCAACCTTATCACAGGGATTGAGTGTATCCATAAATTCCAGCATCTGCCCAGATTACCCTGGGATTTTAATAATTTTAGTAAGAGGCACAGCATCCCCTGAGAATCTTGTGATGTGGCGGCAAAATGTGATGTGGCGGCCAAAAAAGCCAATGGCCTGCATCAATAGGAGCATAGTGTCTAGATCTAGGGAAGTCATGCTCCCCTCTATTCTGCCTTGGTTAGACCACACCTGGAATATTGTGTCCAATTCTGGGCACCACAATTCAAGAGAAGATATTGACAAGCTGGAATGTGTCCAGAGGAGGGCGACTCAAATGATCAAGGTCTGGAGAACAAGCCCTATGAGGAGCGGCTTAAGGAGCTGGGCATGTTTAGCCTGAAGAAGAGAAGGCTGAGAGGAGATATGATAGCCATGTATAAATATGTGAGAGGAAGCCACAGGGAGGAGGGAGCAAGCTTGTTTTCTGCTTCCACGGAGACTAGGACGCAATGGAACAATGGCTTCAAACTACAAGAGAGGAGATTCCATCTGAACATGAGGAAGAACTTCCTGACTTGTGAGAGCCGTTCAGCAGTGGAACTCTCTGCCCCGGAGTGTGGTGGAGGCTCCTTCTTTGGAAGCTTTTAAACAGAGGCTGGATGGCCATCTGTCAGGGGTGATTTGAATGCAATATTCCTGCTTCTTGGCAGAATGGGTTGGACTGGATGGCCCATGAGGTCTCTTCCAACTCTATGATTCTATGATTCATTTTCTATGAGGGCTTCTAACCATCCATGCTGTAAGAGGCTGAAGTATGTGGGTTTATTGGTGAGGTATGTGGGTTTGTTGGAGAGGAAGGTGCCCCTGATTCCAAGAGGTGCCATGAATAGCGGCCAGGTTGTTAACAGGGGCTCCTTACAAGGAGAGGTCAACCCTCCTGTTTAAGGAGCTCCACTGGTTGCCATTCATTTTCCGGTCCCAATTCAAGGTGCAGGTGCTTACCTACAAAACCCTAAACGGTTTGGGACCTGCCTACCCGCGTGACCGCATCTCTGTGTACAAACCCACACGATCTCTTCGTTCATCTGGAGAGGCGCTGCTCACGATCCCACCTGCATCGCAAGCGCGATTGGTGGGGACGAGGGATAGGGCTTTCTCGGTGGTGGCCCCTCGACTCTGGAACTCTCTCCCTAAGGACATCAGGCAGGCCCCGTCGCTAGCAATCTTTAGGAGGAGCTTGAAAACGTGGTTGTTCCAGAGTGCCTTCCCAGAATAAAGGAAACTCCTAGCATTATGTCCCAATGCACTTTATCAGAGATCTAGGATATCTGCATGCCCATCCCCCTCCAAACACTCCATCTGGTCACGCCCAGCACTTTTTAATTTTAATTGTTACATTTGGCCCTGCCATTGATTTTAATTGCGTCATTGTGTGTTGTCAATGTTATTGCTTTGATTTTTGAGTTATTTTGTTGTTGTTATTTGTTTTTACTGTTGTATTTGGGCTCGGCCTCATGTAAGCCGCACTGAGTCCTTCGGGAGATGGTAGCGGGGTACAAATAAAGGATTATTATTATTATTATTATTATTATTATTATTATTATTATTGTGAAGACCCACAAGAAACAGCAAAAAAAATACCAGAAAGGGAGTTATACAAGACAAATGGACCTGTCCAGATAAAACAGTAGATATCTTTCAACCATTATAAATTCACTCAAACATTTGTTCAGTAGATGGAATATCTACTGTGATGGTGTCTTCTTCTGTGGAGGTTTTCAAACAAAGTCTGGGTGGTCATCTGTCAGGAGGGATTGGATAATGTATTCTTTATAGCAGAAGGGGCTGGACTGGATGGCCCTTGGTGGTCCCTTCTAACTCTAGGATTGTATGTCTCACTGCCAATTTTGGGGGAAATGAAGGACATTGGGTGGTGGCTACCATCTTGTCTTGTTTTGAGGGGCTTCCTTGAGGAATTTGACTCAGGGAGTGCTTCTTGTAGGTCAGAGCACGGTCCAGAGTGACTCCCACGTATTTGGGTGCGCTGCAATGCTCCAGTGGGATTCCTTCCCAGGTAATCCTCAGAGCTCTAGATGGATTAGGGATCAGCTGGTTTTCCCTGTAGTAGGCAGTAAGAGCACCTAGAGCTTCGGAGAGCTTCTGTTCTACAGTCTCAAAGCTCCCTGCTTGAGCAGTAATGGCACGATCATCAGCATAGATGAAACTCTCTGTCCCTTCTGGCAGTGGCTGGTCATTTGTGTAGATGTTGAACATGGATGGAGCAAGCACGCTCCCCTGAGGCAGGCCGTTCTTCTGTTTCCGCCATCTGCTTCTCTGGCCCTGGAACTCAACAAAAAAGCTCCTGTTTTGTAGCAGGTTTCCTATGAGGCGGGTGAGGTGGTCGTCCTTTTGATATTATACATTTTTCTCAGGAGGAGGCGGTGGTTCACAGTATCATAAGCTGCTGACAGGCTATGAAGACAGCTCCTGTGATCTGCTGCCTTTCAAAGCCATCTTCTATGTGCTGAGTCAGGTTCAGCACTTGCGATGTGCAGCTTTTGCCTTTCCTGAAGCCAGCTTGCTGTGGAATCAAACAGAAAGGAAAGCTTAGAGAAGACAATTATACTGGGGGAAATGGAAGAAAAAAGGAAGAGGGGCCGTGTGCTGTCGCACACTGGGCCTGTGCATAAGACTGTAGACAGGACATAAATTCTGTGTGCCCAACGGGACACCGGGGCTGCCTCAGATTAAAGGCCTTTGGATTTCCTTAAAACAGAGTCTTTAGAGGCTTAAAGTAAGTCCAACAAAGTTCTTTATTAATGAAAACAGTCTATTGGCTCTCGCAGTCTTGTCCACTGGGAACAGGCACTATCTTCATAACGGTATACTAACTAATGAGGAAATCCTTAACCTCTAATCTGGGCAATCTGTATTTGCCTCTGTTGGCGTGGAGCCCCTGCACCCGGTACCAACTGCGTCTGGCTTCCGCGAGTGACCCTTACCAAGCAGAGCTTTGTAGGCTTCCAGGGGAAAAGAATGAGTTCGGGTTTCAGTGATGGCTGGCTGAAGTGCTGTGGGACCAGATTCCCTCAGCAAAGTAGCTGTAATGCTGTATGATCCTTGGCCAAGCTGTGGGCTGTATAAACCCGGCCAAGCTGTAGGCTGTATATCTCCCCGGCCAAGCCGTAAAAGACAAAACTTTCTACAGGAGCTCTTCGTTTTATGTCCTGTGTGAAAGGCTTCTCTGTGTGGACTGAACTCAAAAATGGATCCTATTCCCTCTAAAACTCAAAAAGGGGGCGGGACCAGGGAACCTAACTATAATTGACAGGTGGCTTGCCCTATGATTGCAGCCAAAAGAAGCCACCTATCTGCAGAGTCCCTGAAACTTAGGACTATAACAAACATTAAATGCAAAGCAAACAAAATTGGAGCTTCTGGTACAGCTGTACCTGCACAGGCCGGGCAAGGGCAAGATGGACGGATGGGATCCTTGAAGTGACTGGATTGACCGTGAAGGAGCTGGGGGTGGTGACGGCCGGCAGGGAGCTCTGGCGTAGGTTAGTCCATGAAGTCACAAAGAGTCGGAAACAACTGAATGAATAAACAACAACAGGATTGATAGAGCTATAGCAGGCATGGGCCAACTTGGGCCCTCCTCCAAGTGTTTTGGACTTCAACTCCCACAATTCCTAACAGCCGGTAGGCTGTTAGGAATTGTGGGAGTTGAAGTCCAAAACACCTGGAGGAGGGCCCAAGCTTGCTCATGTCTGAGCTATAGTATTGGCTTGTTTGTAGGATCTGAAGCAGCATCAAATGTTTGCTTAATGTTTTTTATAGTCTGTCAGAATGTTGTTTACTTCGGTCCCGTAAACGCAGGAATCTGGTGTGGGTTTCACTGGGCAAATGACTGGCTGGCTGTCGCTCCTAATAAAAGCCAAAGTGCTTGTGTGTTCATATCCTCACCCTTTGACCTTTTGAGGAGGGAAACCTATAAAGAACATTTGGAAAAGAGGGAACATCTTGCATGGGCAGAACCCGAGGACCCCGGCATCACAAGCAGGATCAGGTGTGAAATGAGCCCGTGGGATTTTCCATAATCAACATTTCTGCATTTTGTGGTGACAGGATCAACCCTTGAGAAGTAGGCATTGGAAGAGACCTGGTAGGCCATCCAGTCCAACCCCATTCTGCCAAGAAGCAGGAAAATCGCATTCAAAGCACCCTCAACAGATGGCCATTCAACCTCTGTTTGAAAGCCTCCAAAGAAGGAGCCTCCACCACACTCCAGGGCAGAGAGTTCCACTGCTGAACAGCTCTTCCTCATGTTCAGGTGAAATCTCCTTTCCTGTACTTTGAAGCCATTGCTCCATTGCGTCCTAATCTCCAGGGCAGCAGAAAACAATCCTAAAATCAAAGAACATTCTGAACCATACCAATGATAGAACTGGTCTAAACTCAGAACCCTGCTAGACCAACAAAAATACTGTGTTTTCTGATGGTCTTGGTGACCCCTCTGACGCCCCCTCACGACCCCCCCAAGGGTCCTGACCCCCATGTTGAGAAACATTGGGCTAGGCAGTGCTAGTGTTAGGTGGATATGTAGTTGGTTAAGCAACCGAACCCAAGGGGTGCTTCTCCCCAATTGTTCCTTTTCTTCACCCTGGAAAGAAATGACGAGTGGAGTGCCCTGAAGAAGGTTCAGTCCTGGGCCCAGTACTGTTCATTATCTTTATTAATAGCTTGGAGGAGAGTTTAGAGGGCAGGCTGATCAAGTTTGCAGACAACACCAAATTAGGAGAGAGAGCTAATACTCCAGAGGACTGGATCAGGATGCTAAAGGACCTCAACAGATTAGAGAAATGATTGACCAAAACTTAATAAAATGACTTTCAACATGGACGAATGTAAGATACTACACTTAGGCAGAAAAAATGAAATGCAAAGAGACAAGATGGGTGGAAAAAAGTTCTTGGGAGTTTTCCTAGACAACAAACTGAACATGAGCCAATATTGTGATGCAGCAGCTAAAAAGCCAATGGGATTTTGGGTTGCATCATGGAGAGGAGTATAGTGTCTAGATCAGGGATCCTCAAACTAAGGCCCGAGGGCCGGATATGGCCCTCCAAGGTCATTTACCCGACCCTCGCTCAGGGTCAACCTAAGTCTGAAACGACTTGAAAGCACACAACAACAATAACAACAACAACAACCCTATGTCATTAGTCAAAAGCAAGCTCACACTTCCCATTGAAATAGGAATAAGTTTATATTTGTCAAAATTGTTCTTCGTTTTAATTGTATTAAGTGCTTTTTGCACTACAAATAAGATATGTGCAGTGTGCATAGGAATCCATTCATGTTCTTTTCAAATTATAATCCGGCCCTCCAACAGTTTGAGGAACTGTGACCTGGCCCTCTGTTTAAAAAGTTTGAGGAACCCTGGTCTAGATTGAGGGAAACCATAGTGCCTTTGTATTTTGCTTTGGTTAGACCTCACCTGAAATTTCACTGTGTCCAGTTCTGGGAACCACAGTTTAAAAGAGATATTGACAAGTTGGAAGGTGTCCAGAGGAGAGTGACTAAAATGATCAAAGGTCTGGAGACCATGAATAATCCCTATGAGGAGCATCTTAAAGAATTGGGCATTTTTAGCCAGCAGAAGAGAAGGTTGAGGGGAGAAAGAAGAGAAGCCATGGATAAAGATGTGAGGGGAAGTCATAGGGAGGAGGGATCAGGCTTGTTTTCTGCTGCTCTGGAGACTAGGATGCAATGGAACAATGGCTTCAAACTACAGGAAGGAAAGGAGATTCCACCTGAACATGAGGAAGAACTTCCTGGCTGTGAGAGCCGTTCAGCAGTGGAACTCTCTGTCTGTGGTGGAGGCTTTTAAACAGAGGCGGGAAGGCTTTGAATGCATTTTTCCTGCTTCTTGGCAGGGGGCTGGACTGGATAGCCCACAATGTCTCTTCCATCTTTATGATTCTATGATTCATGGCAGAGGGTTGGATTAGATGGCCTATGGAGTCTCTTCCAACTCTATGATTCTATGATGCACCAGCTAAAAAAGCAAATGGGATTCTAGGCTGCATCAATAGGAAAAAAGGGGCCTAGATGGTGGGAAACCACCATCTGGTGGAGTCTCCTTCCCTAGATGTTTTTAAGCAGACGTTGGATGGCCTTCTGTCAGGAGGCCTTTGATTGGGCCTTTCTGCCTGGCAGGGGCTTGGACTGAGTCACTTTCAGCTCTACATTTCAGTGATTCTTGCCTCAGAATGACAGCCTATATCAAAAAAAAGTGGGGCCACTTTGTCTCTTGGATGTGTCAGGTCCAGCCTGTTGGATCTCCAGTCAAAACGGATCAGGTGGCAGGGGTTGTGATGCTGAGCTGAATGGGGGAAAGGTCTAAAACCTGGTTTAAGGCAGTTTCCTCCGTTCCTAGAAAGAGGCCAAGAGTACTGCGTCTTTTCTCTTACTCATTCCTTGGCAGTCTTGAAATGTAGGGCGAAGGGTGAAATTTAAATAATTCCATGGTTGTTGATTTCCAGGAGCGTTAAATTATATTCATCATTCAGGGCAGAGCTGGATGAAGTTAAGGTTTCTCGTGGGTTTTTCTTAGGCAAGGGGTGGTTTTGCAAATTCCTTTCAGAGCTTGCCACATCTGATCTACCTTGGTGGCCTCCCATTCAAGTCCTAACCAAGGCTGGCTCTGCTTAACTTCCAGGATTAGACAGGATCTGGTGTCTTTTCGGCAAAGAGTGCATTGCCTCTCTTGAACGCCCTTAGAGGAGACAGTTCATCTTCTCAACTGTTTACAGATCTCCTAAATACAAAAGTTGGGAGAAGATCTCATGGGGGAAAAGTCCATTCCTACCCTTTCAAGACCTGTCAGACTGGACCTAAGAACATTTTGGATCCTGACCTGACCTCTGTTATATTAGCTCTCCCTCCCAATTCAGTGCCATCTGCAAATTTGATCACCAGCCCCTCTATTCAATCAACATATTTATCTTATTCTATTTGTTTCATGTCAGGAGCTACTTGAGAAATTGCAAGTCACTTGTGTGAGAGAATTGGCCATCTGCAAGGACGTTGCCCAGGGGATGCTGGATGTTTTGATGTTTTTACCATCCTTGTGGGAGGCTTCTCTCATG
>NW_026846588.1:276257313-276389865 GCF_025583915.1 Anolis sagrei ordinatus | reverse complement strand
GGAAGGAAGGGGAAGGGAAGCTACACTCCATTAACAGCCCAGTACTCCTTGAAGTGGTTTGTTCCCACTGCAAGAGGCTCCCGCCAGTTGCCCTTCGTACAGCGAAGGGATGGCTTGTTGACGAGTGAGCCACTCTCCTGGGCTGCCCAGGGCGGCCTCAGAGCCAAAGGCAGCTGCCCTCGCTGGCGGTCAGCCAGGTGACCAGTCTTCAAAGGACCCAGAAAGCAAGCGGAGGCTGAAGAACAGGCCGGATCCTGTCTGCCCCGCTTGGGCTGAAGGCACCTGGTGTTGAAAGTGAACACAGGCTGGGCCTGGAAGTGAAAAGGTGGGAGACCCCAGGGGCAAAGGAGCATTTGGGGAAAGCCTGCGCTTGCCAATCCCATCATTTGCTGACTCAAAGCTGTACAGAGGTCAACAGGAGGAGGAGGAGAGGAGCCGGCTTGAGCCGGTTGCTGAGTGTTGTCAGCTGCCCCTTCGGCTCTTGCCCCGGATGACAGCATGGAAAGGGAACAGGATGCCTCTTTACCTGTCCTTTAGGAAACCTAAGAGCAGAGGGAATCCAAGTTCACTCTGCTCACTAAACTGAAGGCTGGCGAGAGCTGCACATGTTGGCTTTCTAACCCATTCTTTTCAGCGTAGGGCAAGTGGCCGTATTTGGAAAACACTACTAGAATCATAGAGTTGGAAGACAACCCAATGGCCATCCAATCCAACCCCATTCCACTATTCAGGAACACCAATCCAAACCTTCCTGACAGATGGCCATCCAACCTCTGTTAAAACAAAACCTCCAGAGAAGGAGACCCCACTCTCAAAGTTTGTACCAACAGAACATTCTTACTAATGGGTTGTTGTACATTTTTTCGGGCTATATGGCCATGTTCTAGAGCAGTGGTTCTCAACCTGGGGTCCCCAGATGTTTTTGGCCTACAACCCCCAGAAATCCCAGCCAGTTTACCAGCTGTTAGGATTTCTGAGAGTTGAAGGCCAAAAACATCTGGGGACCCCAGGTTGAGAACCACTGTTCTAGAGGCACATATAGCCTGAAAAAACCTACAACAACCCATGATTCCAGCCATGAAAGCCTTCGACAATACATTGAATGTTCTTACTAATGTTTAGGTAGAACCTCTTTTCCTGCTATTTGAATCCATTATGTCCTGGTTCCTGGAGCAGCAGAAAGTAAGTTGACCATCCTTAA
Organism: Anolis sagrei ordinatus; assembly: GCF_025583915.1. NCBI lineage: Eukaryota > Metazoa > Chordata > Lepidosauria > Squamata > Anolidae > Anolis > Anolis sagrei. Next base: position 276,388,664 of record NW_026846588.1, on the reverse strand, counting down.
TGGGACATCCTTTCATATCAGGGCTATCATGTCCCTTCTCCGGTCTTAACATACCTACTCTCTATTGTCAAAGGCTTTCATGGCCGGAATCACTGGGTTGTTGTAAGTTTTTAGGGCTGTATGGCGATGTTCCAGAAGCATTCTCTTCTGACGTTTCGTCCACATCTATGGCAGGCATCCTCAGAGGTTGTGAGGTCTGTTGGAAACTAGGAAAATGGGGCTTATACACCTGTGGAATAATGTCCAGGATGGGAGAAAGAACTCTTGTCTGTTGGAGCTAGGTGTGAATAATTCAATTGTCCACCTTGATTAGCATTTGATGGCCTGACAGTTTTAAAGTGTGGCTTGTTAGTGCCTGTGGGAATCCTTTGTTGAGAGGTGATTAGCTGTCCCTGATTGTTTCTTCTCTGGAGTTGAGAAGTTCATGGTTTCCTCAGAAAGGAGGAAACCATGAAAATGAACACAGTATTTAAAAAAACCCTCTAAAATTATAATATAAAATTATAACAGTAAATAAAGAACAAAACTCAAACACAGGGGAACTCCAGACAAGGAACAATCAGAGACAGCTAATCACCTCTCAACAAAGAGTTCCCCCAGGCAGTAACAAGCCACACCTAAAAACTGCCTGCCATCAAATGCTAACCAAGGTGGCTAGTGGAAACATTCACACCTAGCTCCAACAGACATGAGTTCTTTCTCCAATCCTGGACCTTCCACAGATTTAGGTAAAGGTAGTCCCCTGACATTAAGTCCAGCCGTGTTCGACTCTGAGGTGTGGTGCTCATCTCCATTTCTAAGCCAAAGAGCCAGTGTTGTCCGTAGACATCTCCAAGGTCATGTGGCTGGCATGACTGCATGGAACGCCGTTACCTTCCTGCTGGAGCGGTACCTATTGATCTACTCACATTTGCATGTTTTCGAACTGCTAGGTTATTTATTTATTTATTTATTATTTAGAGCTTTTATAACCCGGTCTTCTTAACCTCCGAAGAGGGACTCAGGCCGGCTAACAACAGGAAATTCATACACAAATGAGCTAAAACATATTAATATCATAATACGTTAATACATTAAAACACATTAAAATACAGATTAAATAATTACATAAATCACAAATTCATCACTATCCGTCAGTGTGGTCAGCAGTTATTGATTCGATCATCATTCTGAGAATGCTATGTTCCAGAGCCAAGATTTTACCAGCTTTCTGAAAGTCAGGAGGGAAGGGGCAGATCTAATCTCCATCGGGAGACAGTTCCAGAGCTGAGGGGCTACCACCGAGAAGGCCCTGTTCCTCGCCCCCACCAGACGCGATTGCGAAGGTGGTGGGACCGAGAGCAGGGCCCCTCCAGAAGATCTTAACAACCTTGATGATTCATAGGGGAGAATCCGTTCGGAAAGGTAAACTGGGCCGGAGTCGTTTAGGGATTTATAGGTCAACACCAGCACTTTGAATTGTGCTCGGAAGCTAATTGGCAGGCAGTGGAGCTGGCGCAACAGAGGAGTAGTATGCTCCCTGTACCCCGCTCCTGTTAGTAATCTGGCTGCCACTCGTTGGACTAGTTGAAGCTTCCGGGCAGTCTTCAGAGGCAACCCCACGTAGAAAGTGTTGCAGTAGTCTATACAGGATGTAACCAGAGTGTGGACCACCGTGGCCAAGTCAGACTTCCCAAGGTACGGGCGCAGCTGGCTCACAAGTTTTAATTGTGCAAATGCTCCCCTGACCACCGCCGAGACCTGGGGTTTCAGGCTCAGCGATGAGTCCAGGTTGGCAGAAGCTGGGGCTGACAGCGGAAGCTCACGCTGCTCCACGGAATCGAACCTGTGACCTTTCAGTCAACAAGCTCAGCAGCTCAGCGCTTTAACCCACTGCACCACTGGGCACTCCTCCACAGATAGAGAAACTCAATTTTCCTAGTTTCCAACAAACCTCCCAACGTCTGAGGATGCCTGCCATAGATGCAGGCGAAACAATAGGAGAGAATGCTTCTAGAACATGGCCATACAGCGTGAAAAACCTACAACAACCCATACCTACTTTGGGTTGTTGTAGGTTTTTTCGGGCTGTATGTCCATGGTCTAGAGGCATTCTCTCCTGACGTTTTGCCTGCATCTATGGCAAGCATCCTGAGGATGCTTGCCATAGATGCAGGCGAAACGTCAGGAGAGAATGCCTCTAGACCATGGCCGTAGAGCCAAAAAAACCTACAACAACTCAGTGATTCCGGCCATGAAAGCCTTCGATAATACATCATACCTACTTTGTTTATGCAAAGGAAGAGGTTTTCCAAAAGGACAATTGCACTGCTGTACCATTTGTGCAAATCTTTGGGTCCTGCATCAAATTCAATGTTGTGTTATTCTCTTTCAGCCTGGAACCAGTGGCAGTTGTGGCGGAGGGGATGCTGCTGCTGCTCCGGGAACCACTTCCGGAAGGCAGAGCCGCCAGAAGCTGAGCCTGATGCCGGCCGAGCTGCCAGAAGAGGAGACGAAAAGGATAGCGAGAATATTTTCCATGCAGTTCTCCAAAAGGACATAGCAGCCGGCGGAGAGAGACCCACGCTGTGGAACCTTCAGCAGAGTCACCATCTGGGGCTGGATGCAAAGGCAGATTGGTTTGAGTTGTGGTTGGGAGCCCAGTGCTTGCAAAAGTGGTGCTTGCATCCGCCTAGGAGCCCTCCATTGGTGATTCTTCCATCTCAAAGAGATGCCGTCATTCACTATGTAAGGAAGAGGGATTCTTTTCTCGCATTGGCGAGGTCTGTCTGTCCTTTCTAGACAGGGACTCTGGATTAGTCAGATGCAAACTGGGTAAATCGGTCAAAGGGACCTGGCTTGAGTTTTGCTCTGGACTCAATGCAATACACCTTCTTCCGGTCAGGTTTCGCTCCCCGTTGGTGGCATTATTTCCACTTCATAGACCAATTCTGTGCCTTACTCTATCCATAACACATTTCCAAGTATCCTTAAAGGCATTGTCAAAGGCTTTCATGGCCAGACTCACTGGGTTGTTGTAGGTTTTTTCGGGCTGTATGGCCATGTTCTAAAGGCATTTTCTCCTGACGTTTCGCCTGCATCTATGGCAAGCATCCTCAGAGGTAGTGAGGTCTGTTGGAACTAGGAAAAAGGGTTTATATATCTGTGGAATGACCAGGGACAAAGGACTCTTGTCTGTTGGACACTCTCACAAACTGACCACCTTGATTAGTATTTGATGGCCTGGCAGTTTTTTGGTGTGGCTAGTTAGTGCCTGGGGGAATCTTTTGTTGAGAGGTGATTAGCTGTCCCTGATTGTTTCCTCTCTGGAGTTTCCCTGTGTTTGAGTGTTTTATTGTTATAATTTTAGAGTTTTTTTTAATACTGGTAGCCAGATATTGTTCATTTTCATGGTTTCTAAGATCTACAGAGACACTAGCTGGAATACCTCAGCAAGCAAGAGTCCAAAAGTGGCAGTCTGACACATGGTGATCGTTACATGGAACACAGAAATGCTGGACCACACTAACAACCACCATGTCACAGTACACAGAGAAGCCACTGAAATCCACAACCATGTGGACAATTACAACAGAAAGGAGGAAACCATGAAAATGAACAAAATCTGGCTACCAGCATTAAAAAAAACTCTAAAATTACAACAGAGAGGAAACCATCAAGGACATCTAATCACCTCTCAACAAAAGATTGCCCCAGCAACTGCCAGGTCATCAAATGCTAATCAAGGTGGTCAGTGGAAACATTCACACCTAGCTCCAGCAGACAAGAGTCCTTTGTCCCACCCTGGACATTCCACAGATATATAAACCCAATTTCCTATTTCCAACAGACCTCGCTACCTCTGAGGATGCTTGCCATAGATGCAGGCGAAACGTCAGGAGAGAATGCCTCTAGAACATGGCCATATAGCCCTAAAATCCTACAACAATCCTTAAAGGCCTTGGCCCACTTGGGAGGAGCCTTCCAGTCCTTGTTTAACCAGTTTCCCATTGTGGAAAACAGAAGTTCATACTATGCTTCCGTTATGACATGAGCACCAATGCAACTGAAATGCAGCATCTTCCAAACGCCCATTTCCTTTGATCCCATCTCTAATCTGCAGCCCTACAACTCCCATAATCCCTCACTATTGTGTTTGCCGACTGGTGGGAATCATAAACCAAAAACATCTGGAAAGTCAGTCACACAGATGTCACTATATACACCCAGCATGGGAACTGTGTGGCCTTCCAATGTGGGATATTACTCCCAGCATTCCTCACCACTGACTGCGGTTGATGGGAGTTGCAGTTCAACATTTCCTATATTGACCTATATTGTTGTGTGTGTTCTTGACACCAATTTGGCTTTCTTCTTCCCACCTCTCAAATAAATCATGCCAGCTTGTACATAAAATCTTGCCTCTCTCGAAGGAAATGGCATAACAACAGTGTTGCTCTTGCTCTTGTTACACGTGCAGTGTTGTGTTGTGTGTGCAGGATTGTGTTGTGTAACAATCCGGAGTGAAGCTGGAGGTGATGAGCGGGAATCGGCTTTGCATTTCTTCCTTCCTCAAGATAACCATCTTCTCCTTAAACACAGGACTCTTGTTTATTTGGACAACCTGCAAAATGTCGATGTGAAGCTTTAGATTAAAGCTGTGCAGGAATACTAATGAGTACAACCTTTTGCACAGAATGGGCTGCCCTATAATCACTACTCACATTCAACTGTGAATATCTTCTTTTTATTTTTTGTTTAAGGTATGTAACTTTGTGAATATAAATTATTCCACTTTAAGACCCGTTTTTAAAGACACATCAAGCCTTGAAAAGGGTTGTTTACAAATGGAACTGTATTGATATATTTATAAGTATTTTTTTACCATCGTGATTCACTTTTTTTTACAATAAAAATGCATGTATATTTTTATGATTTTGCATTTCTCATAATATCTCATGGAGGGTGTGTGGCTCGAGAGCAATACGTGTGAAAAAGATCTTGGAGTCCTCGTGGACAACAAGTTAAACATGAGCCAATAATGTGATGTGGTGGCAAAAAAAACCAATGGGATAGCATAGTGTCTAGATCCAGAGAAGTCATGCTCCCCATGCTCTGTTCTGCCTTGGTTACTTACTTAGGCGATCCCTCATTGTCCGAGTAGGATAATCTTCCAGGGTGGGTCCGTAGGTGACCGTGGAGCCCTGTTCTTGATCCGCATCTTCTCCCGCAGTGAAGGCATCGGTTTCCAGGTGGAAGGCGGTCCCATTCAGGGTTGGCTTGACGCACCTTCCTCTTGGCACATTTCTCTCTTTCACCCTCCATTCGTGCCTCCTCAAATTCTGCAGCACTGCTGGTCACAGCTGACCTCCAGCTGGAGCGCTCAAGGGCCAGGGCTTCCCAGTTCTCAGTGTCTATGCCAAAGTTTTTAAGGTTGGCTTTGAGCCCGTCTTTAAATCTTTTTTCCTGCCCACCCACATTCCGTTTTCCGTTCTTGAGTTCGGAGTAGAGCAACTGCTTTGGGAGAAGGTGATCGGGCATCTGGACAACGTGGCCGGTCCAGCAGAGTTGAAGGCAGAGGACCATCGCTTCAGTGCTGGTGGTCCTTGCTTCTTCCAGCATGCTGTCTGCTTGTCTTCCCAAGAGATTTGCAGGATTTTCTGGAGGCAGCGCTGACCCTTGGTTAAACCACACCTGGAATACTGTGTCCAATTCTGGGCACCACAAGTGAAGGGAGAGGTTGACTTTAAGCTGGAGGGCGACACAAAGGATAAAGGGTCTGGAAAACAAGCCCTATGAGAAGCGGCTTAAAGAGCTGGGCATGTTTAGCCTGAAGAAGAGAAGGCTGAGAGGAGACATGATAGCCTTTTATAAATACATGAGAGGAAGCCACAGGGAGGAGGGAGCAAGCTTGTTTTCTGCTGCCCTGCAGACTAGGACACAAAACAATGTCTTCAAACTACAAGAAAGGAGATTCCATCTGAACATGAGCAAGAACTTCCTGACTGTGAGAGCTGTTCAGCAGTGGAACTCTCTGCCCTGGAGTGTGGTGGAGGCTCCTTCTTTGGAAACTTTTAAACAGAGGCTGGATGGCCATCTGTCAGGGATGCTTTGAATGCAATATTCCTGCTTCTTGGCAGAATGGGGTTGGACTGGATGGCCCATGAGGGCTCTTCCAACTCTACGATTCTATGAGACCCCAAAAAGGAAGAGGTGCAAAGCCCTTGGAAGCATGAAAGGCTGCCTTTCTCCCTGGACGGATGCCCACCTGAGTCCAGCAAAACAATTCCCTTTTGTTCCTCTTTTGCCACACTGTGCTCCTTGACCTAGAAAAGGGCAGAGCTCTGTGAAGAATTGGTACATTCTCTCAACACGACTTAATTTTCCAAATCGCTGAGTGCTGACATTGTGGGTCCTCCGCAAGGTCTTGTGTAAGTCTGAAATCAAGACCTGCAGATGCTCAACAATGGCTGTGGCGCTTGGCAATGTTTTCCTTGCCATCCTTGGCCTCTTTTTCTCCCTTCCCAGTTGCAAACGCATTGTCCGAGTCCCTCGGCTCCAACAATGGGGCAGTCTTTGAATCTGCTGCTTCATCTGACCCGCAACTGGGTTTTGGCACCCATCCTATCAGAGAGCTCGGAGTCCCATAAACAAGCAACATGCTGCCTCTGAACTGGACGTCCTGGCAACCCAAGAAGGGTCCCTCGGTTCAACCCCTTCCCAGGCTTTCCATTACAAAATCACGATCCAAAGAACAACCTTGCAACACTGTGAAGGGGATGGAAAAAGCCAGATAAGCTTGTTTCCAGGGAGAATGCCAGCTGTGATGTATTTTGCAGCCCTTCGTTTTCCTTCTCATCCATTGTTTATCATCAGCAGCTGCAATTTTGCAAAAATATTTGCATTTCCTGGGGCAGAGATGTACCTTTTTACAAACTGCAGGGTCTATCATGGAGTGGATATAAATCAGCATATATTTGCAGGAGTTATGGGAGCTGTAGTCCAACATGTCAGGAAGATAAGAACAGACTAGAGAAATGAGCTGGGAGTTGTAGTCCGAAAAGGAAAGATTGCTGAGGCCTTTGCAATGGCTTGGAGGTGCCTTCTAGCAAAAGGAATCAAAAGGATTTTTGCCTAGGCACTGGGATATTTGGATGTGGCTGGTTTGAGGGAGATGGGAGTTGTAGTCCAAAATGTAAAGTTAACCCATGGTCTAGCAAGACAGATAAAGCTAATTTTCTCTAAAGCAGACACTTTAGAGAAAATCAAAAAATGCAAACTAAATGTACTTTGAGTGCATCTGCTTGTAATGTCTTTGCAACAGAATTTCTCAACCTGGGGGTCAGGACCCTGAGGGGTCACGAGGGGGTGTCAGAGGGGTCACCAAAGACCATCAGAAAATACAGTGTTTTCTGTTGGTCATGGGCATTCTAGCAATTCTATTGCTGGTGGGGTTCAGAGTGCTCTCTGATTGTAGGTGAACTATAAATCCCAGCAACTATAACTCCCAAATGTCAAGGTCTATTTTCCCCAAATTCCACCAGTATTCGCATTTGGACATAGTGAGTATGTGTGCCAGATCCATCATTGTTTGAGTCCACAGCGCTCTCTGGATGTAGGTGAACTACAACTCCAGAACTCAAGGTCAATGCCCACCAAACCCTTCTAGTATTTTCCGTTGGTCATGGGAGTTCTGTGTGCCAAGATTGGTTCAATTCCATTGTTGGTGGACTTCAGGTATGCTCTTTCATTGTAGGTGAACTATAAATCCCAACAACTACAACTCCCAAATGTCAAGGTCCCCAAACTCCACCAGTGTTTGCATTTGGACATAGTGAGTATATGTGCCAGATCCATCATTGTCTGAGTTCACAATCCTCTCTGGATGTAAGTGAACTACAACTCCAAAACTCAAGGTCAATGCCCACCAGACCCTTCCAGTATTTTCTGTTGGTCATGGGAGTCCTGTGTGCCAAGGTTGGTTCAATTCCATTGTTGGTGGACTTCAGCTATGCTCTCTGATTGGAGGTGAACTATAAATCCCAACAACTACAACTCCCAAATGACAAAATCAATTCCCCCCACTCCACCAGTATTCAAATTTGGGTGTATAGGGTATTTGTGCCAAATGTGGTCCAGTGAAGTGGGTCAGAAGGGTGGCTGTCAAGAGGAGTAGGACATGCTAGGTTAGATGAGTTATCCATCCTAAAGCTGATATTTTTCATCCAAAGGTCTACCAAATATTCCGACTCCTTTCTGAAGTCCAGAAGCCACCAGAGCTTTGTTGTGGAGTTTTTTGATCTGGAAGCAAGAGGAGCAGCAACAGTTGAGATTGCAAACAGAAATTTCCACAAGGCTTGCAGAAAAATATTTGTGTGTTATGGTAATCTAGTGGTATTGTCCTCTTGTTTTGTTCCTGCGTTCAAGGACAGTGACTTCACGGTGCACTGTTACCTTAAGCATGGTCCAAACTTCAAAATCCTCACACCTTTGTGCAATTCAGCGGCAGGCTTGCATTAAGAGCCCTGCCAGAGAGCATTCTACAACTCAGATCCTTTGTGCAAAACAATTCTATGTAGATACCAAAGATCTTATTGTCTGCTCATAAGGAAAAGCGTAGTACACAACGGATCCCACTATTATTATTAAATTATTAAACTTTATTTGTACCCCGCTAGCATCTCCCGAAGGATTCGATGCGGCTTACACAGGCCGAGGCCTCAACACACAACACAACAATACAATCTAAGCAAATCAAACAATTAAAAACAGAATAAAGCAAAATAAACAACAAGCACAATACAGTAAACACAATAAAACTGGGCCGGGCCAGAGCAATGGGTACAAGATTAAAAGTGCTGATGTGACAGGAGGTGTATATAGGGCTTCCAGGGCAAGTGCGATGTGCGATGTGCAGCAATCATTGGTTCTGATAAAGTGCTTATGGGACTTGGTGGTGGAGATTTCCTAATCTGGGAAGGCGCATCGGAAAAGCCAGGTCTTCAAGTTCTTTCTGAAGACAGCCAATGTAGGGGCCTGTCTAAGGTCTTTGGGGAGGGTGTTCCAGAGTCGGGGGGCCACCACGGAAAAGGCCCTGTCCCGCGTCCCCACCAAGCGCGCTTGCGACGCCGGTGGGATCATGAGCAGGGCCTCTCCAGATGACCGAAGTGAACGTGTGGGTTCGTAGATGGAAATGCGGTCACGCAGGTAGGCTGGTCCCAAACCGTTCAGGGCTTTGTAGGTAAGCACCTGCACCTTAAATTGGGCTCGGAAAATAAATGGCAGCCAGTGGAGCTCCTTAAACAGGAGGGTTGACCTCTCTCTGTAATGGGCCCCAGTTAACATCCTGGCTGCTGATCGTTGGACCAGTTGGAGCTTCCGAGCCGTCTTCAAGGGCAGCCCCACGTAGAGCGCATTGCAGTAATCCAAGTCTGGAGGTGACCAAGGCATGGACCACTCCGGCCAGATCCGCCTTCGCGAGGTACGGTCGCAGTTGACGCACGAGTCTCAGTTGTGCGAAAGCCCTCCCAGACACCGCTGACGCCTGAGCCTCAAGCGTAAGCGTTGAATCCAAGAGGACTCCCAAACTGCGGACCTGTGACTTCAGGGGGAGTGTAACCCCGTCCAGCACAGGTTGCCACCCTATACCCCGGTCAGGTTTACGATCAACCAGAAGGACCTCTGTCTTGTCGGGATTGATCTTCAGCTTGTTCCTCCTCATCCAGATAGACACAGCGGCCAGGCACTCGTCCAGCACCCGAGAGGCCTCCTTGGAATTAGGTGGAAAGGAGTAGTAGAGCTGTGTGTCATCTGCATAGAGGTGGCACCTAGCTCCAAAACTCCGGATGACCTCTCCCAGCGGTTTCATGTAGATGTTAAAGAGCATGGGAGACAGAATAGAGCCTTGCGGGACCCCACAGGTCAAAGGCCAGGGGGCCGAGCAGGCGTCTCCCAGCTTCACCATCTGGGATCGACCCTCCAGGAAGGATTGGAGCCACGACAGAACCGTGCCCCCGAGACCCATCCCAGAGAGTCATCCCAGAAGGATACCATGATCGATGGTATCGAAAGCCGCTGAGATGTCCAAGAGAACCAAAGGTCACACTCCCCCTGTCCAGCTCTCTACGGAGGTCATCCACCAAGGCGACCAAGGCTGTCTCGGTGCCGTGACCAGGCCTGAAACCAGACTGTGACTGATCTAGGTAGTTGATGTCATCTAAAAAGCCCTGGAGCTGGGAGGCAACCACCCGCTCCAGCACCTTGCCCAAGAAAGGGAGGTTGGAGATCGGTCTGAAATTGTTCAGCACCGTGGAGTCAAGGGAAGCCTTTTTAAGGAGTGGACGAACCACAGCTTGTTTCAGGAGAGATGGAAAAAACCCCTGCTCCAATGATGCATTGATGATCAACCCAAACCAATCAACCAAACCCTCCCTGGCCGATTTAATTAGCCAGGACGGGCAAGGGTCCAGAGCCGAAGTGGTTGCCCTCACAGCCCCAAGGACCTCCTCCACAGTCTCAGGAGGAACAAGCCTAAAAGAATCCCACAAAGTTGGACAAGCAGATGCCTCAATCACCTCCTCTGGCACTGCGGTGAAATTGGAGTCGAGCTCAAGGCGTATCTGAGCGACTTTGCCTGCAAAATGGTGTGCGAAATCGCTACACCGAGTTTCCGGGTCGTCAAAAACCTCCTCCACCACAGGTGGCTGAAGGAGCTCCCCAACGACCCGGAACAACTCCGAAGATCTATTTGCTGCAGACGCTATACGGGTAGTCGTATAGGACTCCTTGGCTACCCGTATAGCCACAGTATACACCCTAAGAGAGGCTGTAGCCCGTGCTCGATCAGACACGTCCCGAGATCTCCTCCAAGTGCGCTCTAGCCCCCTCCTCGCATGCTTCATCGCAGCCAGCTCCCCGGTGAACCAGGGAGACGGCTTGTCATGACGCAACGTGATGGGGCGTTCGGGAGCGATCGTATCTATCGCCCTGGTCATTTCCCTATTGTAGAGATCGACCAAGACGTCGACAGGATCGCCAGGCTCCATGGCAGAAAGAACCCCAAGATTCCTCAGGAAACCATCCGGATCCATCAGTCTCCTGGGGCGGACCATCTTAATTTGTCCTCCACCCCTGCGGAGGTTAAGGGTCGCAGAAAGTCTAAAACTGATCAGATAGTGATCAGACCATGACACAGGAAGGATGTTTTGTTCTTCCACTCTGATCATTCCACTGTCCGCCACAAAAACTAGGTCGAGTGTGTGTCCAGCCTGATGGGTAGGGCCAGATATAATTTGTGATAGCCCCATGGTCGTCATGGCGGCCATGAAATCTTGAGCTGCACCAGTCAAGGAGGTCTCAGCATGAATATTAAAGTCTCCCAGCACAACCAGGCGCTGGGAGACCAAAGCCGAATTGGAGACCACCTCTGCTAGCTCAGACAGGGAATCTACTGGGTCGCGGGGTGGGCGGTACACCAGCAGAAACCCCACGCTATCACGGTTCCCCACCTTCAGGTGGACACACTCAAACCCAGATGCTTGCGGAACAGAGCATCTGACCACGGCGATGGATTGCCGATAGACAACTGCGACCCCTCCTCCCCCCCCCCAGCCTGGCCTGCTGATGCACTCCGAAGCCCGGTGGGCACAGCTGAGTGAGATTTACTCCCCCCAGCTCGTCCAACCAGGTCTCGGTAATGCAAGCCAGATCCGCCCCCCCATCCAGGATCAAGTCCTGAATGGCAGCAGTCTTACCATTGACGGATCTGGCATTAATCAGCAGGATCTTAAGACCAAGGGGACTGCCATGGGGCCTACCATTTCCTACCTTCTCCAGGGTCGCAAGAACTCTGTTGCGCTTCTCCCTGGGATGCTGGTGACCTGCAAATCTCCTCCCCCACACGACCTGAATGGCGCCCCCCTCCTCCGGTCCCCCCTCCCCCCCTACATGGTTGGAATCTGTGGCTAGTCAGCTTTCAGAAGAAGAATGGCTGGAGTATAGTCTCCCTTGAATTTCAGGTAGGGGTGCTTCCGATGTTAAACTAGAAAGGGAGTCATCAAGGGAGCTGAGTGGGCTGAACAGGGGAAGTGTTATTGGGCGGGAAAGTGTGGCTGATTGTGTAGGGACAATGGGTGACACCTGACTTGAAAACAGTCCATGTTATTTATTTATCGTTTCAGGAGCAAACCAAACAGTTGTATTGCATTTTTTAACAAACAAACAAAAAACCACAAAGTTTGCAAGGTTGGTAGTTGATTAAATGTCCTTTGAGCAGTATCTGGCCACTTGGAGTGCCTCTGGTGTTGCCGCAAGGAGGTCCTCCATTGTGCATGTGGCAGGGCTCAGGTTGCATTGCAGCAGGTGGTCAGTGGTTTGCTCTTCTCCGCACTCGCATGTCGTGGATTCCACTTTGTGGTCCCATTTCTTGAAGGTTGGCTCTGCATCTCGTGGTGCCAGAACGCAGTCTGTTCAGCGCCTTCCAAGTCACCCAGTCTTCTGTGTGCCCAGGGGGAGTCTCTCATTTGGTATCAGCCATTGATTGAGGTTCTGGGTTTGAGCCTGCCACTTTTGGACTCTCGCTTGCTGAGGTGTTCCAGTGAGTGTCTCTGTAGATCTTAGAAAACTATTTCTAGATTTAAGTCATTGATGTGCTGGCTGATACCCAAACAGGGGATGAGCTGGAGATGTCTCTGCCTTGGTCCTTTCACTATTGGCTGCTACTTCCCGGCGGATGTCAGGTGGTGCAATACCGGCTAAGCAGTGTAATTTCTCCAGTGGTGTAGGGCGCAGACACCCCGTGATAATGCATGTCTCATTAAGAGCCACATCCACTGTTTTGCGTGGTGAGATGTGTTCCACACTGGGCATGTAGACTCAGCAGCAGAGTAGCATAGCGCAAGGGCAGATGTCTTCACTGTGTCTGGTTGTGATCCCCAGGTTGTGCCAGTCAGCTTTCGTATGATATTGTTTCTAGCACCCACTTTTTGCTTGATGTTCAGGCAGTGCTTCTTGTAGGTCAGAGCACGGTCCAGAGTGACTCCTAGGTATTTGGGTGTGCTGCAATGCTCCAGTGGGATTCCTTCCCAGGTAATAATCCTCAGAGCTCAGGATGTTTGTCTTTTCTTAAGGCTAAAGGCACATGTCTGTGTTTTAGATGGATTAGGGATCAGCTGGTTTTCCCTGTAATAGGCAGTAAGAGCACCTAGAGCTTCGGAGAGCTTCTGTTCAACCATCTCAAAGCTCCCTGCTTGAGCGGTAATGGCACGATCATCAGCATAGATGAAACTCTCTGTCCCTTCTGGCAGTGGCGGGTCATTTGTGTAGATGTTGAACATGGATGGAGCAAGCACGCTCCCCTGAGGCAGGCCGTTCTTCTGTTTCCGCCATCTCCTTCTCTGGCCCTGGAACTCAACAAAAAAGCTCCTGTTTTGTAGCAGGTTTTCTATGAGGCGGGTGAGGTGGTCGTCCTTTGTGATATTATATATTTTTCTCAGGAGGAGGCGGTGGTTTAAAGGAGCCGCTGACAGGTCTATGAAGACGGCTCCTGTGATCTGCTGCCTTTCAAAGCCAACAGTCCATGGGAAAGGGGATCAGCTTGTGTGGACCACAAGCTGAAGATGAGCCAAGAGTGTGATGCAGCAACCAAAAAAGGCCAATGCAATTCTAGGCTGCATCAGGAGAAGTATGGAGTCTAGACCAGTGTTTCTCCACCTTTCTAATGCCGTTACCCCTTAATACACTTCCGCATATTGTGGTGACCTCCAACCATAACATTGTTTTTGTTGCTACTTCAGAACTGTCATTTTGGACTGTTCTGAATCATAATGTAAATATCTGATATGCAGGATGTATTTTAATTCACTGGACCACATTTGGCACAAATACCCAATATGCCCAAATCGGAATGCTGGTGGGGTTGCATGGGGGTTGATTGTGTCATTTGGGAGTTGTAGTTGCTGGGATTTATAGTTAACCTACGATCAAAGAGCATTCTCAACTCCAACAATGATGGAATTGAACCAAAATTAGTACACAGAACTCCCATGACCAACAGTAAATACTGGAAGGGTTTGGTGAGCATTGACCTTGAGTTCTGGAGTTGTAGTTCACCTACATCCAGAGAGCACTGTGGACTCAAACAATGATGGATCTGGACCAAACTTGGCATGAATACTCAATATGCCCTAATGTGAACATTGGTGGAGTTTGGGGAAAATAGACCTTGGCATTTGTGAGTTGTAATTGCTGGGATTTATAGTTTATCTACAATAAAACAGCATTCTGAACCCCACCAACATTGGAATTGAACCAAACTTCATACACAGAACTTCCATGACCAACAGAAAATACTGGAAGGGTTTGGTGGGCATTTACCTTGAGTTCTGGAGTTGTAGTTCACCTACATCCAGAGAGCACTGTGGACTAAAATAATTATGAATCTGGACCAAACTTGGCATGAATACGCAATATACTCAGATGTGAATACTGGTGGAGCTTGGGGAAAATAGACCTTGACATTTGGGGGTTGTAGTTGCTGGGATTTATAGTTCACCTACAATCAAAGAGCATTCTCAACTCCAACAATGATGGAATTGAACCAAACTTGGTACACAGAACTCCCATGACCAACACTAAATACTGGAAGGGTTTAGTGGGCATTGACCTTGAGTTCTGGAGTTGTAGTTCTGGACTAAACTTGTTTCCAGGATGAAGAGAAGGAACTACTAGTGAGGAACGCCCAGAGGCGGCCTTAGGTAATTTTCAACAGTAAGCAAACAGTATTTTGGCGGGGGGGGGGGGGGCAACCAATCACTGATATATATTTTCTGTTTGTCATGGGAGTTCTGTGTGCCATATTTGGTTCAATTCCATCATTGGTGGAGTTAAGAATGCTCTTTGATTTTAGGTGAACTATACATCCCAGTAACTACAACTTGCATATGTCAAGGTCTATTTTCCCCAAGAGCGCCTCAAGTGCCCCTGGGCAAAATCAACTATACTGCGAATGCTTACTTTGCGTAATGGGTTGAGCCGCCCCTGGGAACGCCCTTTGCGTTCGGTCACTTAACCAATTCCAGATCCACCTCACGGTAGCATTGCCTAGCCCACATCGGACTAGTATGCTTGCAAGAAGGCCACGGGGGACTTTGTCAGAGGTTTTCCTGAAATCAAGATATACTACATCAAGAGCATTCCCTGCATCTACCATGCTTGCAACTCTATCAAAGAAAGAGATGAGTCTGGCATGACTTGTATTTGAGAAAAGATTAGTCATTAGCCATTGAAACTAAGGTTTGATGGAGCTTTGCCTGGCTGCTCTTTTCTCCCTTGAGACCACCAAGGTCCAAGAATATAGAATCATAGAGTTGGAAGAGACCTTGTGGGCCATCCAGTCCAACCCCCTGCCAAGAAGCAGGAAAACCTCATTCATAGAATCATAGAATTACGGAGTTGGAAGAGACCTCGTGGGCCATCTACTCCATGAAGTGAAGAGAGCTGTTGATAGATTACACCGTGCTAGTCAAGCTGTCAGCACTCAAGCTGAGCAACCTGGCTATCGAGCATACATGCTCCAGGTTTACTTCATAGTCACAACATATAGCTAAGCACAGAAGGATATGGGCGATCCCTAAGCCCATCTTAACCTTTCCTTTCACGCCATTGCGGCCCCGGCATGTGCTGCCCCAGAGCACATGGCACGAGGGATGTGCTGTGCACAAAAGCTACTTACACCCAGGGAGGGAGGGAGGGAGGGAGGCCTTCCTTCCGTCAGCTCCTTTCCCCTTAATCTCCTCTCCGTACAGTTCGTGGAAGCCACTTCCATCTCTAAATAGCCGAAGCAGGTGCGGCATGGTTGAACCCTGGGTGGAATCCAGGCCTCCTTAATGTGTCAAAGGTCTATTTTTAAGGCCGACGGTGACCGGACCCCTTGGGTCTTAAGCTTCGGAGGAAAGGTGGGTTGTGTAAGGCAAGGCTGCAGTCTTTGGAGTCAGCAAATTATGTCAGTGAACTGTTCGGTGCGGAGTCAAAGGGGGACACCGGGACTCTTTATTATTATTATTTAAAACTTTTATTTCCCAATCTTCTCAACCTCCGTAGGAACCCAGACGCCTTAAAGAGCCAGACTCAGGAATGTGTCCAAAAGAATAGTTTATTAATACAAAGTAAGAGACTCAGAGACACTTGCTTCAGTGCCTCTGGTCAAAACTCAAAAGTAGCAGCAATTATTAGCTTGAAAAGTAAACTAAAGCAATAATCCGGATTATCCAGGCAAAAAATCCGGATTAAACTGGAGTACTTCCAAAATCCCGCAAAATCACACAGCAAAAGGAAAACAAACAAAGAACCGTGAAGAAGAGCCGTCGTCTAAGTCAAAGAAAACCAAGTCCAAAGTTGCAAGTTTCCAAAATCCACGAGGCAGAGTCGTCGTCAAAAGCAATCCGAAGTCAAGGAGAGGGGAAATCCGCATTTACGAGAATCCAAGCCGAGTTGTAACACGAAGATAAACAGCAACCTGCAGATCCAGGACCCAAGCCCAACAGGAAAGCGGCAGCGACAAGACCCAAGGCACGAAACCAACACTTTGCCTACTGCAAAAGTTCTATCACTTCAGTACCTACTTTTATCTTCCAACTCATCATCCGATGATGAGCTGCCCTCCACCCCGACCTCATCACTCTCAGCTGGCTTAGCTTCTACAGCTGAACGCCAACGCTCATCCCTCCAACAATTCCACCTCTTGTCAAGACTTAGATCTCCCCAAGATCCCACAGTAGCACCCCATTGCCAATCCCCTCTACCAGAAAACCCTGCAAACATGTCACTAGACGTTGGTTGAGTACACACATCCTGAACCTCTTGCACCTTGGTCCATTCCAGTTATTCATCCTCATCCCCATCACTCATAGACCCATCATTCCCAGAAAAACCCATGAAATCATCTTCTTCTGTGGGAGCAGTAAGTATATCCCGAATCTTCTTCCTCTGTCGCTCCTCATCCAATTCCTGCTCCCGAGTAATCCTCTTAGCTCCCCATTCACATCCACTGTATCTCCTTCCTCCTCCTCACACATTTCACTTTCAGAAAACCCTTCGAAGTAAACTTCATCAGTGGGTGACCCAGAGTGTGGTGGAGGCTCCTTCTTTGGAAGCTTTTAAACAGATGGCCATCTGTCAGGGGTGATTTGAATGCAATATTCCTGCTTCTTGGCAGAGTGTTTGAGGACCGGGATATCCGTAGGGATACCAAGGGGCTTGTTTATAAAGCTATTATCCTCCCAACCCTGCTATATGCCTGCGAAACATGGACTGTCTACAGACGCCACATGCAACTCCTGGAACAATTCCATCAGTGCTGCCTCCGGAAAATCCTGCCTGGGCTGCAAGCGTTAGCAATGTGTCTAGGAGGACACCCAAGCTGTGTACCTGTGACTTCAGGGGGAGTGCAAACCCATCCAGAACAGGTTGCCACCCTATACCCCGATCCAGCTTATGATCGACCAGGAGGTCCTCTGTCTTGTCAGGATTGATCCTCAGCTTATTCCTCCTCATTTAGACAGCTACAGCGGACAGGCACTCATCCAATACCCGAGGGGCTTCCTTGGAATTAGGTGGAAAGGAGTAGTAGAGTTGGGCGTCATCCGCGTAGAGATGGCACCTAACTCCAAAACACCAGATGACCTCTCGCAGCGGTTTCATGTAGATATTAAAAAGCATGGGAGGAATGGGATGCTTTGGAGGGTCTTATGGATACTCCTTCTTTGGAGGTCGTTTCAGCATCCATACTGTGGAATACAGGTAGTCCCCGAGTTACAAACACCCGACTTAGAAATGACTCCAAGTTAAGAACGCAACAGAGACAACAAGAAATGAGGCTGAATGGGGCTGGAATAGATGGCCCCTGGGGTTCCCCTCCAACTTAATGATTCTCAATGGTACGCATCTACATCATGGGATGTGGATGTTTGCAAATGTGAGAAGCCAGCCTGGCCCTATTTTAAGCATCCAGGGCAGAGAGGTGGGGTATGTATATATGTGTGTGTTCTTGCACTCACTGAACCTGTGACCGATCTCTGTTTTCATCCGTCCGCACTCAGCTCAAATTCCACCCAAGAGTCTTATATAAGCAAGGGTCCAGGAAAGATGCGGAGTGGTTTAGAGAAGCAAGAGAGAGATGCGGAAACCATTGCCACAGATTGCTTAGCATCTTCTAATCCAAATAAGACTTCGGATAGTATTTTCTATCAGGAATACTCTCCAAGCGGCTCCGATTGCAAGCTTGAAAAGCCGGGATCAAGTAAGGAATGTTTATCTTCTTTGCCGCTGGTGGGTTCAAAGGTTGAATTGGTATCAAAGTGCATTAATTCCACAGTGTAGATGCATCCTATAATTTTGTTGTAGGGAATGTAGGAGGCTGCTTGACACCACTTTGGGATCTGTTTTTTTTTTTGCAAAGTTTCACAATTAGCCTTATTTTGAAGGCTTGATGGGGAAACAGACCAATAATAATAATAATAATAATAATAATAATAATAATAATAATAATAATAATAGGGATGTTGTAGGTTTTGTCAGGCTATATGGCTATGTTCTAGAGGCATTTTCTCCTGACGTTTCGCCTGCATCTATGGCAAGCATCCTCTGAGGAAATCATCATTTCCAAGGTCAAGGAGTGACTTTATTCTCTATTCAGCTTCAAAGCCGGACTGCTTCTTGTCTGGGGAAATCCTTTGTTGGAAGGTGTTAGCTGGCTCTCATTGTTTCTTGTCTGGAATTCCTGTTTTATGAGTGTTGTTCTTTATTTGCTGTCCTGGTTTTGGAGATTTTGAAAATACTGGTAGCCAGATTTTGTTCATTTTCATGGTTTCCTCCTTTCTGTTGAAATTGTCCACATGCTTCTTGTGGATTTCAATGGCTTCTCTGTGTAGCCTGACATGGTGGTTGTGAGAGTGGTCCAGGATTTCTGTGTTCTCAGATAATATCCTGTGTCCAGGTTGGTTCCTCAGGTGCTCTGCTATGGCTGATTTCTCTGGTTGAGTGAGTCTGCAGTGCCTTTCATGTTCCTTGATGCATGTTTGGGCAATGCTGCTGCATTTGGTGGTCCCTACATAGATATTTCCACAGCTGCATGGTACATGGTAGACTCCTCTTGTCCTTTGCTGAATGTAACTGATGTCCCCCCAGGCGGCAGAATCTCCCGCCTTCAAGCTAGTCTGAACCGCAGCAGGGAGTTCCGCAGTTCCGGAAAGCCAAGTTGGGTCTGACTGATGGAATGTGCCCCAGCGAGCAGCTCAAGCTAAACTCAAGGCTGCAAGAAGCCTTTCTTTCACTTTCCCCTCTCCCTCTCTTTGTAACAAAGCCCCTAATAAAACACTTAAGATTTGAAACTTTAAATCCTTTCCGCTTGATACTTTGTGTCCTTTACTGACTGAAACTTTTCTAACATAAAATAAGCCTTTTTCTGAGCTCCGGGGAACCGTGAGCTCACCGGGGATGCCTTCCCGGCCTCCCCGGGCCCCCAAATCTGCGTTAGTTAAAACCGCGGATACGGAGGTTTTCCTAATGGGCCCCCTTATCCGCCAAAACAACAACATGGCGGATCGGCCCCGTTCAAATTTCATATTTTTCTACATTAAATTCTAAGACTAACTGCCATCTTGGTTTTTTCATTTTGGACTCCTGCACCCGGGAAATAATTGTTTTTGTTTAAATATTAAATCTGGCCGAGTCAACAGCTGATTGTCAAATTTTTGCCGGCTTTTCCGGACTGCTTCATCCCGCTCGCTGCCGCTTGCTCCTGCATGGCCCCCGCTGCCGGGGACCCACCGCCGTTGCCCAAGGGGGAGCCTTGGGAGAGGAGGGTCGGGCAGGGAGGCCCGATCCTCGGTTGGGAGCGCTAGTTTTACCAAGGACAGAGCAGTGGAACCCAGCTCCCCCTTCAGCTCCAGCTCCTGCTTCAAGGAAGAACCGATCTTCTGTTGGCCAGCCCGGGCCATGGGCTGGCCTCCACCTCCAAGCCCCTTCGCCCGGACTTTGGGATTTCCAGTTTTCCTTTTCTTTTTTATGAAATAAATAAAATATTTTCCTACTGTAATGAACTGGGGTTGGGATGGGTTGTAAAAATATGAAATGCCTGTAAATTAGTGATGCCTATGCCTTATGATTATGATATATGTAACCCTTATGAATTCCTCTGTATCCTCACCCCCCTTGACCTTCGCCCCACAAAACCGGCGTGACCAGGAACTGCCTGAGGAAAGAGCCCCAGCCTCTTCCTCAATCACCTATTGATTGACTCATCAGCATGGACAATGCTGCTGATCCCCAACCCTAGCCATCGGAGCAAGGCCAGCGAGGGAAGGGGGTCAGCAGAGCCCCGGAAAAAGAGACTGATTAATTCACCCAGATGTCGTTGACCCCCCGGGAGGCCCGATTTCGAACCAGCCCATTCAAAATCACTCGCCAGACCCATCAAGGGCAGGAAAGCTCTTTGTTTGCCAATTATCACCCTTTTCCCGCCCAAGACAAAGCCCGCATTCCAGCGGGCAGGAAATCCAAATCCCATCATCTTTCCCCTTTGTCTGCGGCCATCCCGCCTCCGTGCTCCTGATTGGTCCAAACTCAGAAGCGAGCAGAGGGCGCCCATTGGCCCTCCCGAGGCGCAGGAACGCTCTGATTGGCTGGAAGCAGAGGCGGGCTGCCAAGCCTCCTCCCAGCTGTTCCAGCCCCAGCCAATCAGTGTCAAGCCGGCCGGCAAGGGGTGGCAGGAGTTTCAAACTGCTTTCTTTTGTCCTGTACTGTATAAAAATGCCTGAAAACTTTGTATCAGCATGCTTGTAGAGGAACTATCCCTACAATTGCATCCGACTCAGCTGAATCGCAAATAAACCTCGATCGCTGGACTTCTTCTGCCTCTGGTGAGCTGATTATATTTTAAAATATTCCTGCGCTCTTGGATTGGCTTCCGGAAAATCTCACCAAGGTATCCAGGACTCTCTTTGGTGTAGTCCTAGGGCTCTCCCCCCTGGAGAGACCCCCCAAAAGAGCTCGATATCATTTGGCTTTACCACGAAGGGACCCTGCTTGAAGGCCCCGATTCAATTATAGCCCAAATTTTCAAGCAGGCGCCTTGGTCTGATTCTTTGGGCCAGAGCGAAGGAGGAGCGGCTTGGGAACAGAGGCGCCTCTCCTGATTTGGACCTTTATTTTACCAGCTGACCAAAACTACAAATTCTCCTGCAGCCACTTCCTTCCAAGCTCTGACCTGGAGTTTCAGCAAAAAGGAGCATAAGGGAAGCCTTGATCCAAGGACTTCCAGGAAGAAGCGCGACCGACGTGAACGGGGAAGACGTCTGAAGGGTNGCCAATTGCAACATTCACACTTGCCTCCAACAGACAAGAGTTCTTTCTCCCACCCTGGACATCATTCTACAGACAGATAAACCCCATTTGCCTAGTTTCCAACAGACCTAACAACCTCTGAGGGTGCCTTATAGATGTGGGTCAGTAGATAGTTTGTAGGTTGTGCTTCTTCATCAGCTTCCCTATACGGTCAACAAAGGATTCCCCCAGGCAAGAAGCAGCCAGGCTTTGCAGCTGCCAGGCTATTCAATACTAATCAAGGTGGCCAATTGCAACATTCACACTTGCCTCCAACTGACAAGAGTTCTTTCTCTCATCCTGGACATTATTCCACAGATATATAAACCCCACATGCTTAGTTTCCAACAGACCTCACAACCTCTGCCACAACCTCTGTTTGAAATGCAGTAGCTATGTGCCGAGTGTATTCCTGTGTGAAAAGAGTTAACTGAGCCATGGAGGGATTCCTAAAGAGGTCTTAAATCAAGTATATAGAACAAATGGATTCAGCGTCGTGCATCGTACATTATACGTCACTCTGGAATGCAGGAGGTGTGGACTAGTGCTGATAACAGACTGTTCATGTGTTCACGATGCTACAAACTGGACGGGAGGAAGCAAGTTTTACGATGTGCTTAGTGTTAAGTAGCTTCTAATGTATATAGCTGTAAATAAAGTAGTTTGTAGCCTAAGGTGGCTGTGATCGATCTGTTTCCTGCCTTGCTGTGCAGACAATGCCACTGACAGGCAAAATGTCAGGAGAGAATGCTTCTAAAACATGGCCATACAACTCGAAAAACCAACAACAACCCAGACAAAGAGTTCTTTCGCCCACCCTGGACATTCCAGAGATATATAAACTCCACTTGCCGAGTTTCCAACAGACCTCACAACCTCTGAGGATACCTGCCATAGATGTGGGTGAAACGTCAGGAGAGAATGCTTCTGGGACATGGCCAGGCAGCCCGGAAAACTCACAGCAACCCATTGATTTTGGCCATGAAAGCCTTCAACAACACAATGACACTACAGTATTCTCAATCAGAGGTCCTCTTTTTCAATAGGGATTGCAATTTTTCATGATTTCACACAAAACCAGGAAACTTTTCCCTGCAGATCTGGAGCTATACTCTACTGATAATGTATATTTTCTCCCTTCCCAGACGTATTGCCAGGATAAAGCTATTTCTTAACACAGCAGCCGCAGACTGAATGTAGCTCCGGCTGAGTCCCTTCAGTTCAGGAGACCAGGATGGTTGGCTTAAAACCCACGGAGATCCCTCCTTCGGCAGCAGTCAAGTTTCTCAGCGCTGGGACGGCGGCCTGCATCGCTGACCTCTGCACCTTCCCTTTGGACACGGCTAAAGTCCGGCTCCAGGTAAGGTTTATTATACAGCGGAAAAATGCAGAATTCCTGCTGCTTGAGACCACTTTATGTGCCAAAGCACCATGCTTGGAAACTTTCAGAGTAAGGATGTCCATTTGTCAGGGATGCTTTGATTGTGTACTGTCAAAGGCTTTCGTGTCTGGAATCACTGGGTTGTTGTAGGTTTTTTGGGCTGTATGGCCATGTTCTAGAAGTGGGTTGTTGTACGTTTTTTTCGGGCTATATGGCCATGGTCTAGAGGCATTCTCTCCTGACATTTCGCCTGCATCCACGGCAAGCATCCTCAGAGGTAGTGAGGTCTGTTGGTCATGTTCTAGAAGCATTCTCTCCTGATGTTTTGCCTGCATCTGTGGCAGGCATCGTCAGAGGTTTTGAGGTCTGTTGGAAACTAGGAAAATGGGATTTATATATCTGTGCAAAGTCCAGGGTGGGAGAAAGAACTCTTGTCTGTTGGAGACAAATGTTAATGTTTCAGTTGGCAACCTTTATTAGTATTTGATGGCCTTTCAGTTTTAGGGGTGCCTTGTTACTGCCTGGGGAAATTCTTTGTTGAGAGGTGATTAACTGTTCCTGATTATTTCTTGTCTGGAGTTCCCATGTGTTTGAGTTTTGTTCTTTATTTACTGTTATAATATTCCTAGTTTCCAACAGTTAGGGGCTCTTCCTGAGGCCTTACTTACTTAGGCGATCCCTCATTGTCCTCCAAGTGTGATGTTTTGGCGTTGGGTCTGTAGGTGACTGTGAAGCCCTATTCTTGACCTGCATCTTCTTCCGCAGTGAGGGCATTGGTTTCCAGGTGAGAGGCGGTCCCGGTCGGGGTTGGCTTGACGCGCCTTCCTCTTGGCACGTTTCTCTCTTTTGCCCTCCATTTGTGCCTCCTCGAATTCTGCAGCGCTGCTGGTCACAGCTGACCTCCAGCTGGATCGCTCAAGGGCCAGGGCTTCCCAGTTCTCAGTGCCTATGCCAGAGTTTCTGAGGTTGGCTTTGAGCCCATCTTAAAATCTCTTTTCCTGTCCACCAACATTCCATTTTCCGTTCTTGAGTTCGGAGTAGAGCAACTGCTTTGGGAGACGGTGGTCGGGCATCCAGACAATGTGGCCAGTCCAGCGGAGTTGATGGCAGAGGACCATCGCTTCAATGCTGGTGGTCTTTGCTTCTTCCAGCACGCTGATGTTTGTCCGCCTGTCTT
Source organism: Anolis sagrei ordinatus (assembly GCF_025583915.1). Classification (NCBI taxonomy): domain Eukaryota; kingdom Metazoa; phylum Chordata; class Lepidosauria; order Squamata; family Anolidae; genus Anolis; species Anolis sagrei. The sequence continues at coordinate 276,364,749 of NW_026846588.1, read as the reverse complement.
CCCAAGAGATTTGCAAGATTTTTCAGAGGCAGCACTGATGGTATCATTCCAGGAGTCACTTATGACACCTGTAGACAGTCCATGTTTTGCAGGCATAGAGCAGGGTTGGGAGGACAATAGCTTTATAAACAAGCACCTTGGTCTCCCTACAGATGTCCTCAAACACTCTCTGCTTCATTTGGAAAAATGCTGCACTCGCAGAGCTCAGGCGGTGTTGTATTTCAGTGTCAATGTTGACTTTGGTGGAGAGGTGGCTGCCAAGGGAGCGGAAATGGTCCACATTTTCTAATGAAGCCATGAAGCTGTATTTCTGGCATTGGAGGGGGATTGGCTGCTGACTGCTGGAAGAGCACATTGGTTTTCTCGATGTTCAATGACAGGCCGAGCTTCTCGTATGCTTCTGCGAAGGTGTTTAGAGTGGCTGGTAGGTCTTCTTCTGAATGTGCACAGACGACGTTGCCAGGTCAGTTTAGAATCAAGTGGTTTGGAGTTACAGCTGAAGCTTGAGAGGCAAAATCTTATTCCAGAAAGCCTACCAAGGAAGTAAAAGTAACTGGACTTCAAAATATTAATAACCAGGGCTGTGGCGCAACTGTCTGAGTTTCAGCTGCATTAAGATCACTTCTGACCACAAGGTCATGAGTTCGAAGACAGCTCGGGTCAGAGTGAGCTTCCGACCAATTGTGTAGCTTGTTGTCAACCTTTGCAACCCGAAAGACAGCTGCATCTGTCAAGTAGGAAAATTAGGTACCACCTATGTGTGGGGAGGCTAATTTAACTAATTTACAAGGCCATAAAAAAGACTCCAGCAAAAGCATGCAGGGAATGCAGAAGTACTTCATCAGTGTCGCAGATGGACAATGAAAGCGACATCTCCTCTGGCGACCAGAAAAAGTTAAATAGCCTCTGACTGTCTGTCTATATGTGTTGTGTGTCTATGGCATTGAATGTTTGCCATATATGTGTACATTGTAATCCACCCTGAGTCCCCTGCGGGGTGAGAAGAGCGGAATATAAATACTGTAAATAAATAATACATAAATAAATATTTCAGATTATGTACTGTATTATATATTTGTGTATTGGTATGCAGTTTTCCTTAACTCTATGTTGTGGGAGGGGCAGCACACCATGTGATCAGATCTGGGACTATTCAGACTCAGACTCCATTGTAGAAACAATATGCTTTTAGAAGTCAGTAGGAACAGAAGATTATAAACAATCAATCAAACATATTGCAACTAGTTGGAGATGCGATTCTGTAAGCCCTAACATGCTTTCAAAGGGAACCAGTAAGGTCGACCAACTGGTTCACTGCACCAAGGAAATATTCAGACGTGACCTCCCAGAATATCGGAAGTAACAAATCATGCTATATGCTACAGCAGGATAATGTCCCTCCCATAAACACAAAAGTTTTTTTGCAGTTGAATCAACTCTTCCCATGTTTTTGTGATAGAACCAATTAGTAAATGACATTGATAACCCAGGGGCAAAAACCGTATTACGTAGTAGTGTAATCTCTATCTTCCTTGAAGATCCAAGGAGAATCCAAGTCCTCCAGAGCAGTCAAGAATGTCAAGTACAAGGGCGTCTTTGGCACCATCGCCACCATGGTCAAGATGGAAGGTCCCAGGAGCCTGTACAACGGCTTGGTGGCCGGCCTCCAGCGCCAGATGAGCTTCGCCTCCATCCGCATCGGGCTCTACGACTCCGTGAAGCAGTTCTACACCCCCAAGGGGTCCGACAGTAAGTCTGGGACAGCCTGGGCCCATAACCTATGGCTAGCATTGCATTCAGAACAAGAGGGAGCTTCCAAACAATGTCCTAATGCTTGAAAGTAAGGTCACCAGGTCACACCTGGGATTGGCAAGCTGGGATGTGTCCAGAGAAAGGCGACCAAAACGGTCAAAGGAATTGTAGCCCTATGAGGAGCTCTTTAGGGAGATGGGGATGTTTAGTTTGAAGAAGAAGGTTGAGAGAAGGAACATGAGAACTGTATTGGAATGATGTCTCCTATTTAATGGGATTTTGGCCTGCATCAATAGGAGCCTAGTGTCTAGGTCCAGGGAAGTCATGCTTCCCTTCTATTCTGCCTTGGTTAGACCACACCTGGAATATTGTGTCCAATTCTGGGCACCACAATTTATTTATTTATTTTATTTACTGTATTTGTATACCACCTTTCTCAGCCAATCGGCGACTCAAGGCAGTTTCCAACAAAACAGTACACATAATATCATAAAACAAGTTAAAACATTAAAACAGTGTAAAACAACAACAACAATAACATCATTAGTGTCTCCTTATTATCAAGCATTGTCCAGTTCCATCATCAGGTGATTCAATTTCCTATGTCGTTTACTCTGCATTTGTGAACACTTGTTCAAACAACCATGTTATAGGGTTGTTGTAGGTTTTTTCGGGCTATATGGTCATGGTCTAGGGGCATTTCTCCTGATGTTTCGCCTGCATCTATGGCAAGCATCCTCAGAGGTAGTGAGGTCTGTTGGAAGTAGGAAAAGGTAAGAGGTGTGGACTAGTGCTGATATCAGTTAGTGAGTTGTAGGTTTTCCGGGCTATATGACCATGTTCTAGAGGCATTCTCTCCTGACGTTTCACCTGCATCTATGGCAAGCATCCTCAGAGGTAGTGAGGTCTGTTGGAACTAGGAAAAAGGGTTTATATGTCTGTGGAATGACCAGAGTGGGACAAAGAACTCTTGTCTGCTGGAGCTAGGTGTGAATGTTCAAAGAGACCTCACAACCTCTGAGGATGCTTGCCACAGATGCAGGCGAAACGTCAGGAGAGAATGTCTTTAGACCATGGCCATATAGCCCGGAAAAAACCTACAACAACCCAGTGATTCCGGCCATGAAAGCCTTCGACAACCATTTTATAACTTGCCTCCGAAACGTTAGTAGGGAGGGAGCCAATCTGATCTCCCTAGGGAGGGCGTTCCATAGCCAAGAGGCCACCACTGAGAAGGCCCTGTCTCTCGTCACCGCCAGACGTACTTGTCAAAGTCAAAGGCGAGACCAAGAGCAGGAGCCTCCCCAGATGATCTCAGGGTCCTCAATAGTTCGTAAGAGGAGATACGTTCAAACAGGTAGGTTGGGCCAGAATGGTTTAGGGCTTTAAATGCCAAATTGAAGAGAGATGTTGACAAGCTGGAATGTGTCCAAAGGAGGGTGACTCAAATGATCAAGTGTCTGGAGAACAAGCCCTATGAGGAGTGGCTTGAGGAACTGGGCATGTTTAGCCTGAAGAAGAGAAGGCTGAGAGGAGACATGTTAGTCGTGTATAAATATGTGAGGGGAATATGTCATGGAGGGGAGGGAGCAAGCTTCCTTTCTGCTGCCCTGGACACTAGGATGCAGAACAATGGCTTCAAACTACAGGGAAGGAGATTCCATCTGAACATGAGGAAGAACTTCCTGACTGTGAGAGCTGTTCAGCAGTGGAACTCTCTGCCTCGGAGTGTGGTGGAGGCTCCTTCTTTGGAAGCTTTTAAACAGAGGCTGGATGGCCATCTGTCAGGGTTGATTTGAATGCAACATTCCTGCTTCTTGCAGAATGGGGTTGGACTGGATGGCCCAGGAGGTCTCTTCCAACTCTTTGATTCTATGATTCTATGAAGAGTCATTCTATGAACCCTCATCTGTCTGATAACAATGCAAGCCCTTCCAAATAATGGCCAGCCAGTGTCATTTAAAAGGCTCCAGAAAAAGAGACTCCATCAGACTCCCAGAAGTCTATCTGCTGGATGGACAGCTGTGACCATCAGGACGTTCTTCCCAATGTTTAGGTGGAATCTCTTTTCCTGCAGCTTGGATCCATTGCCCCGTGTTGTAGCCTCAAAACAAGATTGCCTTCTTCTCTATATGGTATCCTTTCAAATATCCAAGCATGCCTATCATGTCCCCTCTTCATCTCTCAGCTCCTCAGAGGGATTTCTGGTCTCCAGGCCTTTAACCATTTCACCCACCTTTCTTTAGACACATCCCAAGAAGTCCCAGGTCTCACCAGAGACCAGTACCAATATGCAGTATATCTAAATGTCTTTCTCTCTTTCCTACCCATTTCTCATTGCAGATGCCAGCATCCTCACCCGGTTGCTCGCTGGGTGCACCACTGGAGCCATGGCGGTCACATGCGCCCAGCCCACGGATGTGGTCAAAGTGCGCTTCCAGGCACACATCAGCCTCGCAGGGGGGCCCAAGAAGTACAACGGGACCGTGGATGCCTACCGGACGATCGCCAGGGAGGAAGGATTCAGAGGCCTCTGGAAAGGTAAACTACCTCCCTTCAGTCCCATCACTTTCCCTGGCATGTTTGCAGGAGGGGTGCAGGGGGAGGCCTCCTTGGTAGCTTTGCAACGCCTGCCTGTCATGATGTCAGGGCTCTGCCAGTATACAGGCAGAGGTGAACCAAACACACACCCAGTTTATATCAAACTGTTTGATATAAACTGGGTGTTTGTTTGGTTCAACTAGTCCAGCGGGAGGCAGCCAGACTGCTCACCGGGGCGTCATACAGGGAGCATACCACCCCCCTGTTATGTCAGCTCCACTGGCTGCCGATCCAGTTACGAGCACAATTCAAAGTGCTGGTTTTGACCTACAAAACCCTATACGGCTCCGGCCCAGTGTATCTGTCCGAATGCATATCTCTTTACGTCCCATCTTGGAGTCTGAGATTCTCTGGGAGGCCCTGCTCTCGACCCTGCCTCTGTCACAAGTGAGATTGGCGGGGACGAGGAGCAGGGCCTTCTCAGTGGTGGCCCCTCACCTATGGAATTCACTCCCCGGGAGATCAGATCAGCAACATCCCTCCTTTCATTCAGAAAGAAATTAAAGACGTGGATGTGGGACCAGGCATTTGGGCAATCTGGCAGATGAATAAGGGACTGTGACGATGGATAGGAATTGGACAAGGTGGAACGAAATATGAACTCTGAGTTGGCGAACGCTGTGTCTGAGATTGGCTATTGATTGTGTGATATATTGTTGTTTTAATTGTTTTAATTGTTGACCATTTAATTGCTGGTTTTATATGTTATTGTATTTGTGTAGGCACCAAGATGTGCCTTTTGTAAGCCGCCCTGAGTCCCCCCTCGGGGGTTGAGAAGGGCGGGGTATAAGTACACGAAATAAATAAATAAATAAAATTTAATTAAAGCAGCACTTACTTTCTGGCTGTTGTAATTGTTGGAAACAATAAACATTGACAAAATCACAATCTGTCCACTGCAAAAGGCCACCTGACTTGGATCTGCGCTCATCATTCGAAAATACATCACAGAGTCCTAGACGCTTGGGAAGTGTTCGACTTGTGATTTTGTGATATGAAATCCAGCAGAGAGATCTCGTTTGCTGTGACATACTGTGCATTTGTGTCAGTAAAATAATAGTAATAATAATAATAATAATAAGTTTAAACTCCAAAGATTAATGACATTATATAGAAACATAGACTATTGCTGTGAGTTTTCCGAGCTGTCTGGCCATGTTCCACAAGCATTCTCTCCTGATGTTTCACCCACATCTATGGCAGGCATCCTCAGAGGTTTTGAAGTAGACTATAGAGTTGGAAAAGAACACATGGGCCATCCAGTCCAACCCGCTGCCATGCAGGAAAAGCACAATGAAAGCAGCCCCAACAGATGGCCATCTAGCCTCTGTTTGAAAGTTTCTGAGGAGCTTCAAAGGTAGAAGGTTCCACTGTTGAAAAGCTCTTCTTTCCATCAGGAAGTTCTTCTTGGTGTTTAGATGGAATCCCCTTTCCTGTAATTTGAACCTTGTGTATATATGTGTGTGTGTATCTTGTATGTATAGATTATATGTTTTCTAGGAGCCAGCACAGTAGTTTGAGTGTTGAGCTTGCCACTGTTGAACAGTTCTTATTTTGGTTAAGAAGTTCTTCCTGATGTTCAGGTGGAATCCCCTTTCCTGTAATTTGAACCTTGTGTATATATATATGTGTGTGTGTGTAATTATATATATAATCTTTTATATATATATATAGATTATATGTATTCTGAGAGCTGGCATAGTGTAAGGCTATGATTCTGGAGATCACCCATGGAAGCCCATTGGGGGATCTTAGGCAAGTCACATTCTCTCAGCCTCAGAGAAAGGCAAAAGCAAACCTGCTCTGAACAAATCTTGTGACGAAAACCTCACTATAGAAATCTCCGTGTTGTAAACAACTTGATGGCACTCAACAACAACTATTACAAATCTGTGCTGATGTTCTCTGAGTTGCATTGGGTCTCCATGATGGCTATATATATATATATATATGAATAAAATAATAGAAACTGCCACAACCATCGCAATGAGGATGTTGATGGTGGAAGGAGGATTGTGCTGGTGCGGCTGTACTAGGAGCTCCAACTCTGTTTGCTTTGTTTTAAATGTTTGCTTGCAGTACAAGGTTTCAGGGCTCTGCAGATAAGTGGCTTCTTTTGGTTGCAGTCATAGGGCAAGTCACCTGTCCATTATCGTTAAGTTTTGGTTCCGCCCTTTGCGCAGGGCAATTGGGAAGGGAAGGGAGCCATTTTTAGTTAGTCTCAGCAAGGAAAACTAATGTACAGGACGTGTGCAAGCTTCCCCTGTACAAAAGCTTCAACCCTTAAGACTTTCCGGGGGGAAACAGTCTTAAGAGCATCAAAAGATCTCCAAAGATTTCCAGGGAAACATCCCCAAAGCTTTGAGGAATTTCGGAGGTGAACAGTTTGGAAGACCAAAGAACTCCAGCTGGAGAGTCTACTGGCCTTACTGGTAGGTCCACTCGGTGATCGAGACGCAGTTCGACCCAGTAGTGGAGCCCACATCAGTAAGGATTAGATTACAGCCAGCCTGGGAGAAGTTAAAAAGGGGTTTTTCCTTTAAAGTAAAGAATCAGTTATTGAAGACAGTTGCCTGTCCTTCGTGGACAAGATTAGGAAGCCACCAGTTGCATAAAAGCCTGGAATCATTTGTTTAACTTTACTGAAGACAAGAGAAGTTTCTGTTTGATTGTTCATTAATAAAGGACTTTGTTATACTTCACAAGCCATCTAAAGATCATTTGTGGTGGAAAACCTCTGAGAACTTCTCTTCGGGGGGCCCTGGCTTCCCGCTGGGCTCAAGTCACACGTACTATTTAAAGACAATTATTTACAGGCCCAGCACACGACAGAACAAGGATGATGATGATGATGATGACGTCTCCCTAATCTTGGTGGCAATCCCACAATTAATCCTTTTGCTTCTGATCCTTGTAGGAACATTGCCAAACATCACTCGTAATGCCATTGTCAACTGCGGGGAGATGGTAACCTACGACCTTATAAAGGAGACACTTCTCAAATACCATCTCATGACAGGTGAGAAGATCTCTGCATGGAGATGTTTCCTAGGGCGAGATGCCATCCAGATTTGACGTCCCCGAACCCTTAAATTCCATGTTTTCGTGTCTCCGACAGACAATTTTCCATGCCATTTTGTTGCTGCCTTCGGAGCCGGTTTCTGCGCGACGGTGGTGGCATCTCCCGTGGACGTGGTGAAAACGCGGTACATGAACTCCAAGCCGGGACAGTACAAGAACGCCCTGAATTGTACGCTGACCATGGTGATGAAAGAGGGACCCACAGCTTTTTACAAAGGGTGAGCAAGACTGAAAGGCCCGAACTTTGATAGTGTAACCACTAAGCAATACTACATGCTTTGAGTGTTGTGACTCTTTTCCTAATGTACCATCTAAAGCATGCATGTAAGATTGTCCTCCAAGATCGGTGTCCTGGCAGTGGGTACGCAGGAGACTGTGGAGCCCTATTCTTGACCTGCGTGTTCTCCCACAGTGAGGGCATTGGTTTCCAAGTGGAAGGCGGTCCCGGTTGGGGTTGGCTTGACGCGCCTTCCTCTTGGCACATTTCTCTCTTTCGCCCTCCATTCGTGTCTCTTCAAATTCTACAGCACTGCTGGTCACAGCTGACCTCCAACTAGAGCGCTCAAGAGCCAGGGCTTCCCAGTTCTCGGTGTCAATGCCACAATTTTTAAGATTGGCTTTGAGCCCATCTTTAAATCTCTTTTCCTGCCCACCACCATTCCAATTTCCATTCTTGAGTTGGGAGTAGAGTAACTTCTTTGGGAGACAGTGGTTGGGCATTCAGACAACGTGGCCAGTCCAGCGGAGTTGATGGCGGAGGACCATCGCTTCAATGCTGGTGGTCTTTGCTTCTTCCAGCACGCTGACATTTCCCCACCTGTCTTCCCAAGAGATTTGCAGGATTTTTCGGAGGCAGCGCTGATGACTCCCCTCAAGGAGAAGGACCAAGTTTGGTTCAATTCCATTGTTGGTGGACTTCAGCTATGCTCTCTGATTGTACGTGAATATAAATCCCAGTAACTACAACTCCTAAATGTCAAGGTCTATTTTCTGGTGTAGAGACTCATATAATAAAGTTATTATTATTATTATTGTTGTTGTTGTTGTTGTTGTTATTTGAAACACAACAAGATGAGTCCACAGCAAGACACTCTGCTGGCTGTTGTATTGGATCACACGTCGGACACTTCCCAAGTGTCTAGGACTGTGTGATGTATCGGCAAATAATGCGTGCAGATCCCAGTAAGGTGGCCTTCTGCAGCTGGCAGATGGTAATTTTGTCAGCGCTGATTGTGTTTAAGTGCAGGCCAAGGTCTTTAGGCACTGCACCCAGTGTGCCAATCACCACTGGGACCACCTTGATTGGCTTGTGCCAGAGTTTTTGCAGTTCGATCTTTAAATCCTTGTATCTTGTCAGCTTTTCCAGTTGATTTTCTTCTTAGAAGGCAGGATCATCAAGTTTGCAGACGACACCAAATTGGGAGGGATAGCCAATACTCCAGAGGAAAGGAGCAGAATTCAAAACGATCTTGACAGATTAGAGAGATGAAGGGCCAAAACTAACAAAATGAAGTTCAACAGGGACAAATGCAAGATACTCCACTTTGGCAGGAAAAACAAAATGCAAAGATACAGAATGGGGGACGATTCCTCGCTCAAGAGCAGTACGTGTAAAAAAGATCTTGGAGTCCTCGTGGACAACAAGTTAAACATGAGCCAACAATGTGATGTGGCGGCAAAAAAAGCCAATGGGATTTTGGCCTGCATCAAGAGGAGCATAGTGTCTAGATCTAAGGAAGTCATGCTACCCCTCTATTCTGCTTTGGTTAGACCACACCTGGAATATTGTGTCCAATTCTGGGCACCACAATTCAAGAGAGATATTGACAAGCTGGAATGTGTCCAGAGGAGGGCGACTAAAATGATCAAGGGTCTGGAGAACAAGCCCTATGAGGAGCGGCTTAAAGAGCTGAGCATGTTTAGCCTGAAGAAGAGAAGGCTGAGAGGAGACATGATAATCATGTATAAATATGTGAGAGGAAGCCACAGGGAGGAGGGAGCAAGCGACTGTTCTGCTTCCTTGGAGACTAGGACACGAAACAATGGCTTCAAACTACAAGAAGGAGATTCCATCTGAACATGAGGAAGAACTTCCTGACTGTGAGAGCCGTTCAGCAGTGGAACTCTCTGCGCCGGAGTGTGGTGGAGGCTCCTTCTTTGGAAGCTTTTAAACAGAGGCTGGATGGCCATCTGTCAGGGGTGCTTTGAATGCAATATTCCTGCTTCTTGGCAGAATGGTTGTTGGACTGGATGGCCCAAGAGGTCTCTTCCAACTCTTTGAGTCTATGATTCTATGATTCAATCCTGCTGTCACCTGGGATTGCGACATCAACGATCCATACTTTGTTTTTTAACATGATCGTGAGATCAGGACTATTTTGCTCCAAAACTCTGTCTGTCTGAATTTGGAAGTCCCAGAGTAGCTTGACGTGTTCATTTTCTGTAACTTTTTCCGGCTTGTGATCCCACCAGTTCTTTGTCGCAGGCAGATGGTGTTTGTGGCACAAGTTCCAATGAATCATCTGAGCAACGGTGTTGTGCCTCTGCTTGTAGTCTGTCTGCGCGATCTTCTTGCAGCAGCTGAGGATGGGATCTATTGTTTCATCTGCTTCCTTGCAGAGTCTGCATTTGGGATCTGTCATCGACCTTTCAATTCTGGCTTTGGTATTTGTGGCACAAGTTCCAATGAATCATCTGAGTAAGGGTGTTGTGCCTCTGCTTGTAGTCTGTCTGTATGATCTTCTTGCAGCAGCTAAGGATGGGATCTATTGTTTCATCTGCTTCCTTGCAGAGTCTGCATTTGGGATCTGTCATCGACCTTTCAATTCTGGCTTTGGTATTTGTGGCACAAGTTCCAATGAATCATCTGAGTAAGGGTGTTGTGCCGCTGCTTGTACTTTGTCTGTATGATCTTCTTGCAGCAGCTGAGGATGTCATCTATTGTTTCGTCTGCTTCCTTGCAGAGTCTGCATTTGGGATCTGTCATCGACCTTTCAATTCTGGCTTTGGTATTTGTGGCACAAGTTCCAATGAATCATCTGAGTAAGGGTGTTGTGCCTCTGCTTGTACTTTGTATGATCTTCTTGCAGCAGCTGAGGATGGGATCTATTGTTTCGTCTTCCTTGCAGAGAATAAACTTGGGATCTGTTGTCAACTTTTCGATTCTGGCTTTGATGGATTATTATTATTATTATTATTATTATTATTATTATTATTATTATTATTATGGTGGTTTCCATGTCAGAATCCACTCCAGGCGCTGTCCAGGTGCTGAACTCTGTGTTTTAATGGGATTCCTCCTTTGTTTTGTCTTCCTCCTCCTTCAGCTTCATCCCTTCATTCCTGAGACTGGGGTCGTGGAACGTGGTGATGTTTGTGTCCTTTGAGCAGCTGAAAAGGATGATGGTTCTGGCTCAGGTGGCCTGGGAATCCCCTTTCTGAGCACAGGCGTTGACTTTGGGGTGGCCGGATTTCTCCAAGGACTTCTCAAGGGGCGCAAAGAAGTGAAAATGCTTCGGATGGAAAGCCTTGAGGAACTGATCTTGCCATGGGAGCAAGAGGTGAAATGAATCAATTATATTAATTGCTTCGCCGCAGGCTTCAGGGTCCAATGATGTGTAATATTTGAGCTAAAAAGAGGAGACTGTCAAAAAAACAAACGAACTGGTAATAATAGCCAAAAAAAAAAAAGAGAGGTAAAGAAACTAAGATAAAGAATGAAGAGTTGCAGTTTATTTTGACTTTCAACCACATTCAGACTGAGCAGGCCAAAGGATTCCAATTGATGGGTAAGTGTGTGTGTGTGTGTGTGTTTATGTGTGTGTATGATATTGTAATGTAGTACAATATAATACTAACAATAATACAGTATAATAATATATAATATGAATATTGTGCTTGGCTAATCATATATATATAAAAATGCTCAGTGCATAATGAGTACCTTAAAAACAAAAGAACCAATGAATGAAATCACACCAAATAGGGCAACAAAACATCTCACAACACAAGGAATGACCATCACTCAAAAAATTATGATTTTGTCATTTGGGAGTTGTAGTTGCTGGGATTTATAGTTCACCTACAATCAAATAGCATTTTGAACTCCATCAACGATGGAATTGAACCAAACTTGGCACACAGAACTCCCTTGACCAACAGAAAATACTGGAAGGGTTTGGTGGGCATTGACCTTGAGTTTGGGAGTTGTAGTTCACATTTGGGAGTTGTAATTGCTGGGATTTATAGTTCACCTACAATCAAATAGCATTTTGAACTCCATCAACGATGGAATTGAACCAAACTTGGCACACAGAACTCCCTTGACCAACAGAAAATACTGGAAGGGTTTGGTGGGCATTGACCTTGAGTTTGGGAGTTGTAGTTCACATTTGGGAGTTGTAATTGCTGGGATTTATAGTTCACCTACAATCAAATAGCATTTTGAACTCCATCAACGATGGAATTGAACCAAACTTGGCACACAGAACTCCCTTGACCAACAGAAAATACTGGAAGGGTTTGGTGGGCATTGACCTTGAGTTTGGGAGTTGTAGTTCACCTACATCCAGAGAGCACTGTGGACTCAAACAGTGATGGATCTGGACCAAACTTGGCACAAGCACTCAATACGCCCAAATATGAACACAGATGGAGTTTGGGGGAAATAGACCTTGACATTTGGGAATTGTAGTACTGGGATTCACAGTTCACCTACAATCAAAGAGCTTTTTGAACCCCACGAATGACAGAATTGGGGCAAATTTCCCACACTTGAACCCCCATGACCAACAGAAAATACTTAAGGCCATCAAATCCAACTCCCTTCATCAGGGCAAGAAAACATAATCAAAGTTATCCTGACGAAGAGCCATCTTGCCATAGATATAGATAGGATATAGATAGATAAATAGATAGATAGATAGATAGATAGATAGATAGATAGATAGATAGATAGTTGTAGTTGCTGGGATTTATAGTTCACCTACAATCAAATAGCATGATAGAATTGAACCAACCGGGTCATACAGGACTCCCATGACCAACAGAAGGGTTTGGTGAGCATTGACCTTGAGTTTGGGATTTGTAGTTCACCTACATCCAGAGACTACCATGGACGCAAAGAATGATGGATCTGGACCAAACTTGGCATGAATATTCCATATGTCCAAATATGCACACAGATGGAGTTGGGGGAAATAGACCTTGACGTCTGGGATTTCCTGGGGTTTATAGTTCACCCACAATCAATGAGCATTCTGAACCCCACCAACGACAGAATTGGGGCAAACTTTCAACACAGGACCTCCATGACCAACAGAAAATAGGGCCATCCAGTCCAACTCCCTTCACCAGGGCAAGAAAACGTAAACAAAGCCCTCCTGACAAAGAACCATCCAGCCATAGATATAGATAGATATGATTCACACACACAGATATGGTATCATAGATTTGAAAGGGACCCCTAAAGAAGGACAATTATATGTTGTATGTTCCAGAGTAGGAAAACCAGACAATCTCCACATCAACACTGACAAGGAAACATCAAGAAACAGCAAGAAACAGCAAGCAGAAAGACATTACATATATTAGAAACCAACACTTTCTCATTACTTTATTTTCCAGATCAACAGACTAGGCCACAGCAACACCTGGCAGGGGACAGCTAGTAATATAATATATTGTATATACATATAATATTAATGATATTGTAATGTAATACAAAATAATACTGGCGATAATGCAATATAACATGAATATTGTGCTAGGCTAATAAGATAATATATTGTATAGACATATAATATTAATAATGTTGTAATACAATAGAATATATTACTAATAATAATACAATATAATAATATACAATACTACTATTGTGCTGTGCTAAAAATGTAATATTAATGATATTGTAAATCAATACAATATAATACCAATATTAATACTGTATAATAATATATAAAACTAATATTGTGCTATTGCTAATAATATAATATATTGTATGTACATATAATATTAATGATATTGTAATGTAATACAAAATAATACTAACAATAATACAATATAAAATGAATATTGTGCTAGTCTAATAATATAATATATTGTATATAGATATAATATTAATACTGTTGTAATACAATAGAATATATTACTAATAATAATACAATATAATAATATATCATTCTAATATTGTGCTATGCTAATAATATAATATTAATGATACTGTAATGCAATACAATATAATACCAATAATAATATTGTTTAATAATATATAATATTAATATTGTGCTATTGCTAATAATATACTATATTGTATATACATATAATATTATTGATATTGTAATTTAATACAAAGTAATACTAACAATAATACAATATAATACGAATATTGTGCTAGACTAATAATATAATATATTGTATATACATATAATATTTATAATGCTGTAATACAATAGAATATATTACTAATAATAATACAATATAATAATTATCATTCTAATATTGTGCTTGGCTAATAATATACTATATTGTATATACATATAATATTATTGATATTGTAATATAATACAAAATAATACTAATGATAATACAATATAATATGGATATTGTGCTAGGCTAATAATATAATATATTGTATATACATATAATATTAATAATGTTGTAATACAATAGAATATATTACTAATAATAATACAATATAATAATATACAATACTAATATAATGCTATGCTAATATTGTAATATTAATGATATTGTAATGCAACATAATATAATACCAATAATAATATTGTATAATAATATATAATATTAATATTGTGCTATGCTAATGATATAATATCTTGTAAATTCAATGCAATATATTTTCTTTCTCTTTGCTTAGAGGCAGTTTCCATGAAACACAAAGACAAATCTCTCTAGCAAACGAAGAAACCTTCGCTATAGAGAAAGACAGCAATAAGGACAGCAATTCCTCTTTCTCTCTCATCCAAGACCTTCAACAATAGCCCTGGGTTATTTTTTAGTATTGTTGTTCCATTTTCAATAAAGTTATTCTTTTCTATTTTGCAAGATGTCTCTTTGATATTAGAATGTGATGGTCTAGAACAGAGTCTAGGGGTGCATTTGCACTGTGGACTGAATGCACTGGAGTGCACTGGCACAGTAGAAATAATGGCATCTCCAGGGTTCAATGCTATGCAATACTGAAAGTTGTAGTTTTGCAAGGTCTTTAAGCCTTTTCTAGCAAAGTGGGCTGGTGCCTTACTAAAGTACGTCTCCCAGAACTCAAAGCTATTAAAGCGGGGTCAAACTGCATTATTTCCATCGTGTACATTGTGACGTAATGTAAAATAAACCACATGGAGTTCACGTTTGATCAGCCCACACACTGCCTTGCCAGGGAAAGAAAATACGCCTTGCCAGGGAAAGAAAATATGCCTTGCCAGAGAAAGAAAATATGCCTTGCTGGAGAAAGAAAATATTCCTTGCCAGAGAAAGAAAATATTCCTTGCCAAGTAAAGAAAATATGCCTTCCTGGGGAAAGAAAATATTCCTTGCCAGGGAAAGATAATATATCTTGCCAGAGAAAGATAATATGCCTTGCCAGAGAAAGAAAATATGCCTTTCCAGTGAAAGAAAATATGCCTTGTTGGAAAAAGGAAATATGCCTTGCCGGAGAAAGGAAATATGCCTTGCCGGGAAAAGGAAATATGCCTTGCCGGGGAAAGATAATATTCCTTGCTGAATAAAGAAAATATTCCTTGCTGGAGAAAGAAAATGTGCCTTGCCAGGGAAAGAAAATATGCCTTGCCAAGTAAAGAAAATATGCCTTGCCGGGGAAAGATAATATTCCTTGCCAGAGAAAGATAATATGCCTTGCCAGAGAAAGATAATATGCCTTGCCAGAGAAAGAAAATATGCCTTGTTGGAAAAAGGAAATATGCCTTGCCGAGAAAGGAAATATGCCTTGCCGGGGAAAGAAAATATGCCTTGCCAGAGAAAGATAATATGCCTTGCCCGGGAAAAAAATATGCCTTGCCCGGGAAAGAAAATATGCCTTGCCAGAGAAAGAAAATATGACTTGCTGGAGAAAGAAAGTATGCCTTGCTGGAGAAAGAAAATATGCCTTGCCAGAGAAAGAAAATATTCCTTGCCGGAAAAAGAAAATATGCCTTGCCAGAGAAAGAAAATATGCCTAGCCGGAGAAAGAAAATATGCCACGCAGGTAAACAATAAAGAACATGTAGTTTACTCTTCCTAATTCAGAACAACATATTTACAACCATGTGATCAGTTGCAGTGACTCAAATAATGCCCTTTTATGGAAGATTTGAAATGATTTTTTTCTTTTTCCGTGTGGATGAACTCCTTTAGCAGCTCATGAAGCAAGGGCACGCTTCAAACTCTGTTTCTCTCTGCTTCTCTCTCCAAGCACCTGCATAGCTTGAGACTGAACAAAAATGTAACAGCATCCAAAAGTCCCAGGCTCAGCCTGCTCCCCAGGCATAGCCTGATCAATCAGCTTTGTGTATCTTATTTTACAGTTGACACACAATAACTGATTTCTCACATGCTCCGACATACATGCATCCCAGGATAATGTCAGTCATCTCTGGGGAGCATCATGGGTTGCTGCATCGGTTTAGATATCTTCCAATAGCTCAAGAGAAAGCTGCAGGTTTGCTTTCTGCTGCCCTTAAGAGTTGGATCAGGTCTAATGGATTTAAATAACGGGAGGGTAAATTTCGACGGAACATTAGAAGAAACGCCTTGACCAAAGCCATCAATAAAAGCACTCCTTGATGCTATGAAGGTCACTGATTTCTTGCAAAACACTGGCCACTTGGTTATTTTCCAGGTCCTACAACGGAACGGACTCCAACAGTGATAAGAACAGACTAAAAAATGTTAACTTGGGATTTTCACCTAGGATCATGGAAAAATATGCGTTCCGATACTCATGGGCCCAAGATGGCACACAGCGGCCAAAGAGACTCCTTTTGGCATACTAAGCAATCCGTTTTAAACTGAAGTCCATTATTGTTACAGTATGTGTGCATCTACACTGCAGAGTGAATGCAATTCAACGCCACTTTATCAAACATGGCTCCATGCAAAGGAAGCCTGGGAGTTGTAGTTTGGGGAGGCACGAGCAGTCTATTGAAACTCGTGCAAGTTTCAATAGCTTGCAAAAGTCCAGCTTCTAGGATTCTGTAGCGTTCAGCCATGGCACTTAAAAGGGTACCAATCTGTATTAGTTCTATAGCAGCGTTTCTCAACCTGGGGGTTCATTGGGGGGGGGGTCTGAGGGGTCACCAAACGCATTTGGGCATATTGAGTATTTGTGCCAAGTTTGGTCCAGATCCATCATGGTTTGAGTCCACAGTCCTCTCTGGATGTAGGTGAACTACAACTCCAAAACTCAAGGTCAATGCCCACCAAACTCTTCCTGTATTTTCTATTTGTCATGGGAGTTCTGTGTGCTAAGTCTGGTTCAATTCCATCATTGGTGGAGTTCAGAATGCTCTTTGATTGTAGGTGAACTATAAATCCCAGCAACTACAACTCCCAAATGTCAAGGTCTATTTTCCCCTAACTCCACATCTGGGCATATTGTGTATTCATGCCAAGTTTGGTCCAAATTCATCATTGTTTGAGTCCACAGCGTTCTCTGGAGGTAGGTGAACTACAACTCAAACTCAAGGTCAATGCCTACCAAACCCTTCCAGTATTTTCTGTTGGTCATGGGAGTTCTGTGTGCCAAGTTTGGTTCAATTCTATCATTGAATTGAGTTCTTTGATTGTAGGTGAACTATAAATTCCAGCAACTACAACTCCCAAATGTCAAGGTCTATTTTCCCAAAACTCCACCAGTGTTCACATTTGGGCATATTGAGTATTCATGACAAGTTTGGTCCAGATCCATCATTGTTTGAGTCCACAGTGCTCTCTGGATGTAGGTGAACTACACCTCCCAAAATCAAGGTCAATGCCTACCAAACCCTTCCAGTATTTTCTGTTGGTCATGGGAGTTCTGTGTGCCAAGTTTGGTTCAATTCCATCATTGGTAGAGTTCAGAATGCTCTTTGATTGTAGGTGAACTATAAATCCCAGCAACTACAACTCCCAAATGTCAAGGTCTATTTTCCCCAAACACCACCAGTGTTCACATTTGGACCTATTGAGTGTTTGTGCCAAGTTTGGTCCAGATCCATCACTGTTCAAGCCCACAGTGCTCTCTGGATGTAGGTGAACTACAACTCCCAAACTCAAGGTCAATCCCACCAAACCCAGTATTTCCTGTTGGTCATGGGAGTTCTATGTGCCAACAATTTCATTGTTGGTGGACTTCAGCTATGCTCTCTGATTGTAGATGAACTATAAATCCCAGCAACTACAAATCCTAAATGTCAAGATCTATTTTCTGGTGTAGAGTCTCATATAATCCAGTTCAAAGAAGCTAATCTGCATTCAGAAACTGGATTATATAGCATCTTAACTTCTCTCATCCAGTGTATCCATGTTAGAGGAAGGATTCTGGGATCTGCAATCCAAGGAAAACTATATTTCCCAAGCTATTTTTATGAATCAGTTATCGGTAGAATTCCAGTCGCGTCTGCAACCCAGGCAAATGGTTGGGAATAATGGAAAAAACACAAGTTTACTATTGATCCGTGACTATTTGCATAGGTTTGTGCAATGCAAGAGGAATGCAAAACTTTCCAGATATCTCAGGGCTTCCAAAGGATTTTGCTCACAACAAACAACAGACTCAGGCTGGATCTACACTTCAGATAATCCAATTTGAATCTGCATTATATGGCCAGTGTAGATTGCATATACTACAGTTCAAACTGTATTATATGGGTCTACATTGGCTACACAATGCAGATTCAAGCTGCATTATGTAGCAATGCAGATCCATGCTTTGACTAATGGATCTGCATTTCAGAAAGCCACTCAGTCCACATCATTCTCCCAATGATGTGGGATTGCAACTCCCATCATCCCTAAAAACTGCACCAAACAAGTACAAGAAGATGGGAAATCCAATTACATGATGGCATATGGACGGGTCTTCCATCCCTATCTTGCAGCATGCTGGGTGCAATCTCTACTTAAAAAACACAAGTTGGATGGGATTTGTAGTCCCACTGTGTCTGAAAGGCAGTGTGTATGTGTATATATGTGTGTGTGTGTGTGTGTGTGTGTGTGTATATATTGTTGAAGTCTTTCATGGCCGGAATCACTGGGTTGTTGTAGGTTTTTTCGGGCTATATGGCCATGGTCTAGAGGCATTCTCTCCTGACGTTTTGCCTGCATCTGTGGCAAGTATCCTCAGAGGTAGTGAGGTCCTCAGGCGTTATATATCTGTGGAAAGACCAGGGTGGGACAAGGAACTCTTGTCTGTTGGAGCTAGGTGTGAATGTTTCAACTGACCACTACCTCTGAGGATGCTTGCCATAGATGCAGGTGAAACGTCAGGAGAGAATTCCTCTAGACCAGGGGTAGGGAACCTTTGGCCCTCCAGCTGTGGTGGACTTCAACTCCCACAATTCCTTGAGGCTCGGCATTCGCCCCAAAGGCTTACCTTGGCCCAATGCCGAGCCTCAAGGAATTGTGGGAGTTGAAGTCCACCACAGCTGGAGGGCCAAAGGTTCCCTACCCCTGCTCTAGAACATGGCCATATAGCCCGAAAAAACCTACAACAACCCCTAGTATATATATATATATATATATATATATATATATATATATATATGTGTGTGTGTGTGTGTGTGTGTGTATAACAACATAAATAATAACATAAATAAATCCCTCCACGGAGGTAGAGAAGAATGGGATATAAAAGTTCTAACTTAATAATAATAATAATAATAATAATAATAATATGAGATAATACAAATGGTAATCATACAAATAAATATGTCTATATAATAAATATAATAAAATTAACAAATGTGTGTGTGTGTGTATATATGTGTGTGTGTGTATATATATATATATATGTGATAGTATTTTATTTAGATATAAATATAATATAATTAATATAATAAACATTAATAACATTATTATTATTATTATTATTGGTATTATTATTATTATTATTGTATTGTTGAAGGCTTTCATGGCAGGAATCACTGGGTTGTTGTAGGTTTTTTCGGGCTATATGGCCATGTTCTAGAGGCATTCTCTCCTGACGTTTCGCCTGCATCTATGGCAAGCATCCTCAGAGGTAGTGAGGTCTGTTGGAATAGGACAATGGGTTTATATATCTGTGGAATAAAATAACATTTATTATCTCTTTTGAGAAAATTAGTTTTTCATAACAACTTTTGCCCACCAATGATGCCTTTACCTATAGATTTCCTTCACTGGTCTTGACGCTGGACTAGATGACCTCTGGGGATCCCTTTCCAAACCTGTTTCCCATGCTTTCAGGTGTCCTCTGACCTGCAAAAGGCGAGCAGGTGTAAAGGATGAGAAGCCCAACAAGGACTAATAGTCCTTAAGGAGAGAAGAGCCAGCTGGGTATATAATTCTCATAAGAGGAATCAGGTGGTTCCCTCTTCTGTTTTGTTTGAAGGTCCAAAAAGAAGGCGAGAAGGGAAGGTCCCAGCTTTGTGTCGTAGCCACAATTTGTGGTGGGAAGTTCAGGAACTTTGCAAAAAGGAGGCTGGAAATTGAGCAGCTGAATACACGTAAGTAAAACCCCGGGGAAGAAAGAAAGAGGGTTTGTGAGCACTTAAAAAATGTCCCCGTCCCGACTTACATACAAATCCAACTTAAGAACCAACCTACAGAACCCATCTTGTTCGTACCCTGGGGACTGCCTGTATTTGTTTGTTGCAAAAGGAACAATGTGGAGTCTTACTCTGCTGTCTTATAGTAGTAGTAGTAGTAGTAATAATAATAATAATAGTGGAGTCTTACTTTGCTCTCTTATAGTAGTAGTAGTAGTAGTAATAGTGGAGTCTTACTCTGCTCTCTTATAGTAGTAGTAGTAGTAATAATAATAATAATAATAGAGTCCTACTCTTCTCTCTTATAGTAGTAGTAGTAGTAGTAATAATAATAATAGTGGAGTCTTACTC
Organism: Anolis sagrei ordinatus; assembly: GCF_025583915.1. Taxonomy (NCBI): domain Eukaryota; kingdom Metazoa; phylum Chordata; class Lepidosauria; order Squamata; family Anolidae; genus Anolis; species Anolis sagrei. Next base: position 276,344,224 of record NW_026846588.1, on the reverse strand, counting down.
TGCTCTCTTATAGTAGTAGTAGTAGTAGTAATAATAATAATAATAATAATAATAATAATAATAATGGAGTCCTACTCTTCTCTCTTATAGTAGTAGTAGTAGTAGTAATAATAATAATAATAATAATAGTGGAGTCTTACTCTGCTCTCTTATAGTAGTAGTAGTAGTAGTAATAATAATAATAATAATAATAATAATAATAATGGAGTCCTACTCTTCTCTCTTATAGTAGTAGTAGTAGTAGTAATAATAATAATAATAATAATAGTGGAGTCTTACTCTGCTCTCTTATAGTAGTAGTAGTAGTAGTAGTAATAATAATAATAGTGGAGTCTTACTCTGCTCTCTTATAGTAGTAGTAGTAGTAGTAGTAATAATAATAATAATAATAATAATAGTGGAGTCTTACTCTGCTCTCTTATAGTAGTAGTAGTAGTAGTAATAGTGGAGTCTTACTCTGCTCTCTTATAGTAGTAGTAGTAGTAATAATAATAATAATAATAGTGGAGTCTTACTTTGCTCTCTTATAGTAGTAGTAGTAGTAGTAATAATAATAATAATAGTGGAGTCTTACTCTGCTCTCTTATAGTAGTAGTAGTAGTAATAATAATAATAATAATAATGGAGTCCTACTCTTCTCTCTTATAGTAGTAGTAGTAGTAATAATAATAATAATAATAATAGTGGAGTCTTACTCTGCTCTCTTATAGTAGTAGTAGTAGTAGTATAATAATAATAATAATAATAATAATAATGGGGTCTTTGCTCTCTTATAGTAGTAGTAATAATAATAATAATAATAATAGTGGAGTCTTACTCTGCTCTCTTATAGTAGTAGTAGTAATAATATTAATATTATTATTATTATTATTAATAATAATAATAATAATAATAATAATAGGATTGTTGTAGGTTTTTTTGGGCTATGTGGCCATGTTCTAGAGGCATTCTCTCCTGACGTTCTACCTGCATCTATGGCAAGCATCCTCAGAGTTAGTGAGGTCTGTTGGAAGTAGGAAAAATGGGTTTATATATCTGTGGAAGGACCAGGGTGGGACAAAGGACTCTTGTCTGCTGGAGCCAGGTGTGAATGTTTCAACTGACCACCTTTATTAGCATTTGATAGCCTGGAAGTGCCTGGAGCAATCTTTTGTTCAGAGGTGATTTTTCCTAGTTCCAACAAACCTCACTACCTCTGAGGATGCTTGCCATAGATGCAAGAGAAACGTCAGGAGAGAATGCCTCTAGAACATGGCCACATAGCCCGAAAAAACCTACAACAACCCAGTGATTAATGTATTGTCGAAAGCTTTCATGGCCGGAATCACTGGGTTGTTGTAGGTTTTTTCGGACTATATGGCCATATTCTAGAGGCATTCTCTAATATTAGCATTTGATGGCCTGGCAGTGCCTGGAGCAATCTTTTGTTCAGAGGTGATTTTTCCTAGTTCCAACAGACCTCACTACCTCTGAGGATGCTCGCCATAGATGCAGGTGAAACATCAGGAGAGAATGCCTCTAGAACATGGCCATATAGCCTGGAAAAACCTACAACAACCCAGTGATTCCAGCCATGAAAGCCTTCGACAATACAATAATAATAATAATAATAATAATAATAATAATAATAATAATAATAAAATATCAACCCTCACAATCTCTGAGGATGCTTGATATAGATGCAGGTGAAACAACAGGAGAGAATGCTTCTAAAACATGGCCATATAGCCCAAAATACCTATATATGGCTGATTTCTCTGGTTGACAGGAAATAAAAAGCAACACTCAGAAAACTGGAATTCCAGACAAGAAACAATCAGGGCCAGCTAACCACCTCCCAACAAAGGATCCCCTCTAGGCAGGAAGCAGCAAAGCTTTGAAGCTGCAAGGCCATTCAGTGCTAATCCAGGTGGCCAATTGCAACATTCACACAGACAAGAGTTCTTTCTCCCACCCAGGACATTATTCCACAGATATATAAACCCCCTTTTCTAGTTTCCAACAGACCTCACAACCTCTGAGGATGCCTGCCATAGATGTGGGTGAAACGTCAGGAGAGAATGCTTCTGGAACATAGCCAGACAGCATGGAAAATGCACAGCAACCCAGTGTGGTTGTTGTTATTGTTATTTCTATATTATAGTTATTTATTTCTTTTTGTCGAACCTGTTTTGGCTCAGTTAGCCGTGATATATATGTGTGTGTGTGTGTGTGTTTCACACACACACACACATAATACACACACACACACACACATATATATGTAACTAATAAATTAGCTCAGGAGATGGGTGAGAAAACTTGAGTTTGCTCAAGTCAAAGACCCAACTACAATTTAATTAATTTCTGTTAGAGGTCCTTAAATAGTCTCTGCCTGGTTCAATTAAAACTCAGCCTGGCTGCATGCTTCTTGGATCCAATTAAGAGATTATTAGCACATGCTGGTCAACAGGCCTTAATTAACAAGCCAGTCTTGCAAAGGGACTTTATCCTGAGTCAGACTGTTGACCTGTCTAGACCAGGATGGATTTCTATCTATCATTGTTTGATAGACCTGGATGTAGGTGAACTACAACTCCCAACTCAAGATCAATGCCCACAGAACCCTTCTAGTATTTTCTGTTGGTCATGGGAGTTCTGTGTGCCAAGTTTGATTCAATTCCATCCTTGGTGTAGTTCAGAATGCTCTTTGATTGTAAGTGAACTATAAATCCCACCAACTACAACTCCCAAATGTCAAGGTCTGTTTCCCCCAATCTCCAGTGTTCACATTTGGGCATATTGAGTATTTGTGTCAGGTTTGGTCCAGATCCATCATTGTTTGAGTCCCCACTGCTCTCTGGATGTAGGTGAACTACAACTCTAAAAACACAAGGTCAATGCCCACCAAATTCTTCCAGTATTTCCTGTTGGTGATGGGAGTTCTGTGTGCCAAGTTTGGTCCAATTCCAATGTTGGTGGCCAGTCCAGCGGAGTTGATGGCAGAGGACCATCGCTTCAGTGCTGTTGGTCTTTGCTTCTTCCAGCACGCTGACATTTTTCCGCCTGTCTTCCCAAGAGATTTACAGGATTTTCCGGAGGCAACGCTGATGGAATCGTTCCAGGAGTTGCGTGTGACGTCTGTAGACAGTCCACGTTTCACAAGCATAGAGCAGGGTTGGGAGGACAATAACTTTATAAACGAGCCCCTTGGTCTCCCTAAGGATGTCCCGGACCTCAAACAGTCTCTGCTTCATTCGGGAAAATGCTGCACTTGCAGAGCTCAGGTGGTGTTGCATTTCAGTGTCAATGTTGACTTTGGTGGAGAGGTGGCTGCCAAGGGAGCGGAAGTGGCTAACATTTGCTAATGTGACACCATTAAGCTGTATCTCTGGCATTGGAGAGGGGTTGGCTGGTGCCTTTTTCTGGAAGAGCACTTTGGTTCATGTTCAATGAAAGGCTAAGCTTCTCGTATGCTTCTGCAAAGGTGTTTAGAGTGGCTTGTAAGTCTTCTTCTGAATGCGCACAGACGACGTTGTCATCAGCATACTGGAGTTCTATAACAGATGTTGATGTAACCTTGGTTTTGGCTTTCAGTCTGCTGAGGTTAAGTAGCTTACCATCTGTCCGATAGATGATTTCCACTCTGGTGGGAAACTTCCCATCAACATCCTCCAAAAACTCAGGTGCCCTAACAAATTTGTGAACATCCTGCGGCTCCTCCACGATGACATGAAGGCAACAGTCTTGGACAGCAGTGGCTCCCAAAGTGGCCCATTTTAGGTGGAATCGGGTGTCAAACAGGGATGTGTTATTGCCCCAACTCTATTCTCCATCTTCATCGCTCTGATACTTCACCTTGTTGATGGGAAGCTTCCCACCGGAGTGGAAATAATCTATTGAACCAAATTGGGAGGGAGAGCCAAGACCCCAGAGGATAGGAGCAGGATTCAAAACGATCTTGACAGATTAGAGAGATGAAGGGCCAAAACTAACAAAATGAAGTTTAACAGTGACAAATGCAAGATACTCCACTTTGGCAGGAAAAACGAAATGCAAAGATACAGAATGGGGGACGTGGCCTGGCTCGAGAGCAGTACGTGTGAAAAAGATCTTGGAGTCCTCGTGGACAACAAGTTAAACATGAGCCAGGAATGTGATGTGGCGGCAAAAAAAGCCAATGGGATTTGGGCCTGCATCAATAGGAGCCTAGTGTCTAGATCTAGGGAAGTCATGCTCCCCATGCTCTATTCTGCCTTGGTTAGACCACGCCTGGAATATTGTGTCCAATTCTGGGCACCACAATTCAAGAGAGATATTGACAAGCTGGAATGTGTCCAGCGGAGGGCGACTAAAATGATCAAGGGTCTGGAGAACAAGCCCTATGAGGAGCGGCTTAAGGAGCTGGGCATGTTTAGCCTGAAGAAGAGAAGGCTGAGAGGAGATATGATAGCCATGTATAAATATGTGAGAGGAAGTCACAGGGAGGAGGGAGCAAGCTTGTTTTCTGCTTCCCTGGAGACTAGGACGCAAGGGAACAATGGCTTCAAACTACAAGAGAGGAGATTCCATCTGAACATGAGGAAGAACTTCCTGACTGTGAGAGCGTTCAGCAGTGGAACTCTCTGCCCCAGAGTGTGGTGGAGGCTCCTTCTTTGGAGGCTTTTAAACAGAGGCTGTATGGCCATCTGTCGGGGGTGATTTGAATGCAATATTCCTGCTTTTGGCAGAATGGGGTTGGACTGGATGGCCCAGGAGGTCTCTTCCAACTCTTTGATTCTAGGATTCTATGACTATGGTCTGGTTGCCTCTGACACGATAAATAAATAAATAGTATGCTGATGACAACGTCGTCTGTGTGCATTAAGAAGAAGATGTACAAGCCACACTAACTACCTTTGCAGAAGCATAGGAGAAGCTTGGCTTGTTGTGGAAATGAGTGGAAATCATTGAACTGTATTAAGGAGTCACGGCAATAGGAAGATTGAGAAATCCTGCTCAAGGACATCAAAATTGGACCAAATATGACTCTGATAAGAGTCAGAGGAGGTTTCCTGAGACTCGCTCTTGTGAAAGCAGGACAAGTGCCTTGCAAAAGGGAGAAATGGCCTCATAAGGAAGTCCTTTGGCTCCAAAGTTCACCTGCAAGGCTTTCCTTATCTACTGATCGATGGGCACCTTATCCAAGTGCGCTTATCTGGCTCGCTTATCGTGATGCTGAAGATGAGTCTGGATTTCCTCCTGGCCACTTTTGCTGAAAGGGGCCAATCTTTGGCCAGCCTGAACTGGTTCTCTCTCTCTCTCTCTCTCTCTCTCTCTCTCTGGAGTGCAATCAGCTGTGAGTGCCTAATTGGCTTTGCATGCAAATGAGGGTGTGGGAAGGCCAGGCCAGAGCTGCAGCCATTGGTTGGCGCCTTGCGAATCCTGACTCGGCATCATCCCTGGGAAGAAGGCTATAAGAGAGCGCAGCTGCTCTGCTGCCTCTGCATTCTGGCCTTCCTTTCCTTTCTGTGTTCCTTTTTTGCTTTCGTAGGATCAGTAGTATGGTTATTCGGTGCACCCTTTCAGCCCGTCTTTCTATGGAAAAGCAAAGGACCGCGGTGGTGGTGCTGCTGACCAAATTTGAAGAACGGGACGCCTTTAGAGAATCCTGAACCCACGGACAGCATCCTGCCAGACTTGAACAAGGTAATGCTTCCTTGCATCCTCCTTTAAGCAACAGCACTAGGATATGGTTGACTATAACGCAGGCAGGGGCAAATTCGGGCCAAAACTACACTCCACCTCATTCAAAGCACACCCAACAGATGGCCATCCAGCCTCTGTTTCAAAGCCTCCAAAGAAGGAGCCTCCACCACACTCCACCACATTCAAAGCACCCCTGACAGATGGCCATCCAACCTCTGTTTCAAAGCCTCCAAAGAAGGAGCCTCCACCACACTTCACCGCATTCAAAGCACCCCCAACAGATGGCCATCCAGTCTCTGTTTAAAAGCCTCCACCACAAAGCCTCCATCGCATTCAAAGCACCCCCGACAGATGGCCATCCGGCCTCTGTTTCAAAGCCTCCAAAGATGGAGCCTCCACCACACTCCACCACATTCAAAGCACCCCCAACAGATGGCCATCCAGCCTCTGTTTCAAAGCCTCCAAAAAAGGAGCTGCCTCCACACTCCACCTCATTCAAAGCACCCCCGACAGATGGCCATCCAGCCTCTGTTTAAAAGCCTCCAAAGAAGGAGCCTCCACCACACTCCACCACATTCAAAGCACCCCCGACAGATGGCCATCCAGCCTCTGCTTAAAAGCCCCCATAGAAGGAGAGACTGCCACATTCCACCTCATTCAAAGCACCCCTGACAGATGGCCATCCAGCCTCTGTTTCAAAGCCTCCAAAGATGGAGCCTCCACCACACTCCACCACATTCAAAGCACCCCCGACAGATGGCCATCCAGCCTCTGCTTAAAAGCCCCCATAGAAGGAGAGACTGCCACATTCCACCTCATTCAAAGCACCCCTGACAGATGGCCATCCAGCCTCTGTTTCAAAGCCTCCAAAGATGGAGCCTCCACCACACTCCACCACATTCAAAGCACCCCCGACAGATGGCCATCCAGCCTCTGTTTAAAAGCCTCCAAAGAAGGAGCCTCCACCACACTCCACCACATTCAAAGCACCCCCAACAGATGGCCATCCAGCCTCTGCTTAAAAGCCCCCATAGAAGGAGAGACTGCCACATTCCACCTCATTCAAAGCACCCCTAACAGATGGCCATCCAGCCTCTGTTTCAAAGCCTCCATAGAAGGAGCCTCCACCACATTCAAAGCACCCCCGACAGATGGCCATCCAGCCTCTGCTTAAAAGCCTGCAAAGAAGGCTCCACTACACACCACACAGCAATCACAGTCAGTTTTTCCTCATTTTCTGGTGGTATCTCCTTTCCTGTAGTTTGAAGACATTGTTCTGCATCCTTGTCTCCAGGGCAGCAGAAAACAAGTTCACTCCCTCCTCCCTATGATTTCCCCTCACATACTTATACATGGCTATCATATCTCCTCTGTAGGCTCAACATGCCCAGCTCTTTAAGCCGCTCCTCACAGGGCTTGTTCTCCAGACCCTTAATCCTTTGAGTTGTCCTCTTCTGGACACATTCCAGCTTGCCAACATCTCCCTTATTAACATGGCCCAACACCGGCCGTTAGGAATTGTGGGAGTTGAAGTCCAAAACACTTGGAGGGCCCAAGTTTGCCCATGCCTGCATTAGTGACTAGGCTCAGGTTTCCTTGGTGGAAAAAGCAAGAACGTAGTCTAGAAAAGCTGTGGTTTTGCTCTTTCGCATGGAAGTAATGACTCGGAGAGTTCCCAGTATTTTGCTGATTCAGTTTGAGCAAGGAAGTGATAACTCCGGGTGGGACATCTTGCATGATGAGCGTCTTTGCTCAAGGTCAGTGTAGTAGATGCAAAAGTAGCCCTTGTCAGCAAAAATCACTCAACACTCACAGAAGTATTTTCAGATATTGGAAATCCTTTTCTCCAGCCAATCCAACCCTACAGTAGTGGCTGTGTAATGGAGCACACTCCCTCTTTTCCCTGAAAATAAGACCTAGTAGAGGTGAAGTTCAAGGGAGAATGGACCATGGATGATGGGATTTGTAGTACCTTCACTCAATTCCCTTTCCACACAACACAGCGGCCCTCACAAATCACAGACCTGGACCAACCTTGGCACACAGACTCCTGATGACCCACTTTACGTCCTGGTGTGGTTTGGGCGAGGGCAGACCATGGATTATGGGACTTGCAGTACCTTCACTCACTTCCTGAGACCACTGCCACCCTCATCCAATGGCTGATCAAGACCAAACTTGGCACACAGACCCCTGATGACCCATTTTACCTCCTGGTGTGGTTTGGGTGAGGACAGACAATGAATTATGGGACTTGCAGTACCCTCACTCACTTCCTGAGACCACTGCCACCCTCATCCAATGGCTGACCAAGACCAAACTTGGCACACAGACCCCTGATGACCCACTTTATGTCCTGGTGTTGTTTGGGTGAGGACAGACCACAGATTATGGGACTTGCAGTACCTTCACTCACTTCCTGAGACCACTGCCACCCTCTTCCAATGGCTGATCAAGGCTAAACTTGGCACACAGACTCCTGATGACCCATTTTACTTCCTGGTGTGGTTTGGGTGAGGACAGACAATGAATTATGGGACTTGCAGTACCTTCACTCACTTCCTGAGACCACTGCCACCCTCTTCCAATGGCTGATCAAGACCAAACTTGGCACACAGACCCCTGATGACCCACTTTACGTCCTGGTGTTGTTTGGGTGAGGACAGGACCACAGATTATGGGACTTGCAGTACCTTCACTCACTTCCTGAGACCACTGCCACCCTCTTCCAATGGCTGATCAAGACCAAACTTGGCACACAGACCCCTGATGACCCACTTTACGTCCTGGTGTTGTTTGGGTGAGGACAGACCACAGATTATGGGACTTGCAGTACCTTCACTCACTTCCTGAGTCCACTGCCACCCTCATCCAATGGCTGATCAAGACCAAACTTGGCACAAAGAGCCCCCATGACCCACTCTACACCCTGGTGCAGCTTGGAGGAGGAGGGGGCATGGATGATGAGACTTAAACTATGGCTGAGACCAGAGGCAGCCCTAGGTAATTTTCAACGGTAAGCAAACAGTATTTTGCCCCCCCCCCCAAACCAATCATTGATATATATTTTCGGTTCGTCATGGGAGTTCTGTGTGCCATATTTGGTTCAATTCCATCATTGGTGGAGTTCAGAATGCTCTTTGATTGTAGGTGAACTATACATCCCAGTAACTACAACTCGCATATGTCAAGGTCTATTTTCCCCCAAGAGCGCCTCAAGAGCACCTCTGGGCAAAATCAACTATACTGCAAATGCTTACTTTGCGTAATGGTTGAGCCGCCCCTGCTCACAAAGGATGGAGGAAATGGAGATAATTTGGGTGGCACAACCAAGTTTATCGCTGACTCACGGGTGAAAGGGTCTTGCGCACTTGCTTCTGCTTTTTGGGAGTTGCCGCTTTCCATCACGTGTGATATAATTATGTATCACTAATGGGAAGTCTCTTTACTGTCTTATTTTTGGGGAAACTAGTTATTCGATGCAGTGAAGCAATTGCCCTGAATTTGCAAATTTGGGGGATGAGGCAACAGAGAAAGCCTCGGCCATATTTGATGAGCTCCTTCATCTCCCCAAAAAGTTTATTTTTTATGCCCAAACTACTCTTTAGAATGGTCCAGGTTTCTGAAATTAGTGAGACCTTCCATATGAAAGTACCCTCAAATCTGTGGGAATGCACATTGGTAGGGAGGAGTATTTTGACGAAACAGTGACAGGACAGGTGTGTGGAAACTTACCAAAAAGCTGAAATGTCTACTATGCGCCACTGAGCATAATTTGGGTGGCACAACCAAGTTTATCGCTGACTCACGGGTGAAAGGGTCTTGCGCACTTGCTTCTGCTTTTTGGGAGTTGCCGCTTTCCATCACGTGTGATATAATTATGTATCACTAATGGGAAGTCTCTTTATGCAATGAGGCTGGACTGCAGCTCCCATCAGCCCCAGGCACTATAGTTCAGGTATGGTCAAACTGGGGCCCTGCAGGTGTTTTGGACTCCAACTCCCACCATTCCTAACAGCCTCAGGCCCTTTCCTTTTCCCCCTCAGCCGCTTAAGCGGCTGAGGGGGAAAAGGAAGGGCCTGAGGCTGTTAGGAATGGTGGGAGTTGGAGTCCAAAACACCTGCAGGGCCCCAGTTGACCATACCTGAACTATAGTTGAAAGATACTTTATTGCATTATCTGTGGTTTCCCACGTCCACACAAAGTCCTGGCACATATTCTCCAGAGATATGGGAGTATTACACTATGTAACAGGCTTTTTGTTCCTGGGTTATAAGTGTCGTTTCCTAATTGGTTCTATCATAAAAAAACATGCCCAAACTTTGTTTCTGCAAGAGGGGCATCCTGCTTTAGCACAAGTTTTTTGATGAATATCCCATGGAGTCTCAGCTAAGTTTGTGGCAGCCACAAAAACAAAGTTTCTGGGATAGAACAATTACTTTCAAAGTATGGAATGCACAGTTAAACAGGAAATAACACCTCTTTCTTTCTTTCTTTCTTTCTTTCTTTCTTTCTTTCTTTCTTTCTTTCTTTCTTTCCTTTTGTTGTTTCTTTATTTCTTCTTTCTTCTGTTCCTTCTTTCTTTCTTCCATTCTTTCTTTCATTCCCTCTTTTGTTCCTTCCTTCCTTTTCTCCTTTCTTTCTTTCTTTTCCCCTTCCTTTCTTTTTTCTTTCCTTCTTTCCGTGTTTCCATCTTTCCTTCCTTCCTTCCTTCCTTCCTTCCTTCCTTCCTCCTTCCTTCCTTCCTTCTTTCTTTCCTTTTCTTTCTTTCCTTCTTACTTTCCTTCTTCTGTTTTTTCCTTCCTTCCTTCTTTCCGTCCTTCCTTATTTCTTTTTTCTTTCTTACTTTCTTTCTTTCTTTTCTTTCGTTCCTTCCTTCTTTCTTTCCTTCTTTCTTTCTTTCCTTCTTCCTTTCCTCTTCCATTCTTTCTTTCTTCTTTCTTTCTTTCTCTCTTTCTTTCTTTCCTCCCTCCTTCTCTTCATTCTTCTTCATTCCCTTCTTCCTTCTTCCTTCATTCTTTCTTCCTTCCTTCCTTCCTTCCTTCCTTCCTTCCTCCATTCGTTCTTTCCTTCTTTTGTTCTTTCCTTCCTTCCTTTTCTCCTTTCTTTCTTTCTTTTCCCCTTCCTTTCTTTTTTCTTTCCTTCTTTCCGTGTTTCCATCTTTCCATCCTTCCTTCTTTCCTTCCTTCCTTCTTTCTTTCCTTTTCTTTCTTTCCTTCTTACTTTCCTTCTTCTGTTTTTTCCTTCCTTCCTTCTTTCCTTCCTTATTTCTTTTTCCTTTCTTTCTTTCTTTCTTTCTTTCTTTTCTTTCCTTCCTTCCTTCTTTCTTTCCTTCTTTTCTTTCTTTCCTTCTTCCTTTCCTTCTTCCATTCTTTCTTTCTCTTTCTTTCTCTCTTTCTTTCTTTCTTTTTTTTTCTTACTTTCTTTCTTTCTTTCTCCTTCCTTCCTTCCTTCCTTCTCTTTTCTTTCTTTCCTTTCTTCTTCTTTTCTTCTTTCTTCCTTTTCTTTCTTCCTTCCTTCTCCATCCTTCCTTCCTTCCTTCCTTCCTTCCTTCCTTCCTTTCCAGACAGGCCCAGAGTTCATTTGTCTCGTCTTTTGCTACATCTGCACCCAGCAGTTTTCTGCTTTTGGCTCCTTCATCTCTTCCATATAACTTGAGGGAAGCTTGACAAAGATGGTTGGATTCAAGCCCACGGATGTCCCTCCCACGGCCACAGTGAAGTTCGTGGGGGCCGGCACAGCCGCCTGCATTGCGGACCTCATCACCTTCCCGCTGGACACCGCCAAAGTCAGGTTGCAGGTGAGCTTTGCATTCCTGCGGGGTTGGTTGTCTTCAGGTGTTTTGGACTTCAACTCCCACCATTCCTAACAGCCGGTAGGCTGTTAGGAATGGTGGGAGTTGAGTCCAAAACACCTGGAGGGCTGAAGTGTTTGCCAGGTCAGTTTGAATCCTCTGTTCCCCTATTTTTTACGAAACATTGCTGCAAGCTTATTGTTATGAGCCATCCCAGGACCTGGATTCATTTCCCTGTAAGTTCCCAGAAGCAGTGATTTCAGCATTGCCAGCATTGTCAGGAGATGTGATTCAACACGGCCTGGCCTTATCTTCCTTGCCTTTGGCTATGATGACAAGGAGGTTTTGGAACAACATTCAACTCTGACCTAGAAAGAGGGACTCAGTCTGCCCTCTGGTCTTGCTTGTCTTATTTGCACAGAAGTCAAGGGCCCAACTTTCACAAAGGAGCCTTCCTCCAAGTGCTGCTCTTGTTACAGAAGCTGTAATGCAGGAAAGCAAAGAGGAATGTGGCGTGGCATTTCTTGGCAAGTTTTGTTTAGTGGGACCTTGGCATTGATTGCTTGCTTGCCTGCCTGCCTTTTTCCTTTCCTTTCCTTCCCTTCCCTTCCCTCTTTTGTTCCTTCCTTTTCTTCTTTCTTTCTTTCTTTCTTTCTTTCTTTCTTTCTTTCTTTCTTTCTGTCTGTCTGTCTGTCTTTCTGTCTTTCCTTCTTTCTATGTTTCTTTACTTCCTTCTTTCTTTCCTTTTCTTTCTTTCTTTCCTTCCTTCTTTACCTTCTTTCCTTCTTTCTTTCTTTCTTTCTTTCTTTCTTTCCTTTCTCCCTTCTTTCTTTCTTTCTTTTGTTCTTTCCTTCCTTTCCTTCTTTCTTTTTCTCTTTCCTTCTCTCTTTCCTTTTTTCTTTCTTCCTTCCTTCTTTCATTCTTTTTCTTCCTTCTTTCTTTCTTTCCTCTCTCCCTTCTTTCATTTCATTTTCCTTCCTTCCTTCCTTCCTTCCTTCCTTCCTTCCTTCCTTCTTTCCTTTTCTTTCTTTCTTTCCTTCCTTTCTTTCTTCTTTCTTTCTTTCTTTCTTTCATTCTTTCCTTCCTTCCTTCCTTCTTCCTTCCCTTCCTTCCTTCCTTCCTTCCTTCTTCCTTTTTCTTTTTCTCTTCCTTCCTTCTTCTTTCCTTTTCCTTCTTCTTTCTCTCTTCTCTTCTTCTTCCTTCTTTCTTTCCTCTCTCCCTTCTTTCATTTCTTTCTTTTTCTTCCTTCCTTTCCTTCTTCCTCCTTCTTTCTTCTTTCTTTCTTTTTCTTTCTTTCTTTCTTCTTCTCTTCTTTCTTTCTTCTTCCTTCCTTTCTTCTTCTTTCTTCTTTCTTTTCTTCTTTCTTTTCTTTCTTTCTCCTTCCTTCCTTCCTTCCTTCCTTTCCTTCCTTCTTTTTCTCTTTCCTTCCTTCTCTCTTTCCTTTATTCCTTCCTTCTTTCATTCTTTCTCTTCTTCCTTCCTTCTTTCTTTCCTCTCTCCCTTCTTTCATTTCATTTCTTTCTTTTCTTCTTTCTTTCTTTCTTTCTTTCTTTCTTTCTTTCTTCTTTCTTTCTTTCTTTCCTTTCTCTTCCTTTCTTTCATGTTCTTTCTCTCTTTCTTCCTTTCTTTTTCCTCTTCCTTCTTTCCTTTCCTTCCTTCCATCTTTCCTTCCTTCCTTTCTCCCTCCCTCCCTCCCTTGCCATTGCTTTCCTCTGAGGCGAGTGTGACTTACCCAAGGCCATTCAATGCATTTTTATGACTAAGAGGGGATTTACACTCCCTCATGGAACCATAGAATAATAAGAGTTGGAAGAGACCCCATGGGCCATCTAGTCCAACCCCCTGCCACAATCAAAGCACCTCCAACAGATGGCCATCCAGCCTCTGCTTAAAAGTTTGCAAGGAAGAAGTTTCCACCAGACTCTAAGACAGAGAGTTCCACTGTGGATGTGCGAGCCATTTTGGAAAATGCAAACAAACACACATACCTATACATTTTTATTTTTGTAGGTAGTAGATGGATGGATAGATGGATAGATAGATAGATAGATAGATAGATAGATAGTAGGTAGGTTAGTAGATGGATGGAATAAAAAGCGGTCCCTTGGCTCCATTCTGCTGCTTGCTCACTCTGAAGCATCTCCTTCTCTTTGTGTTCTTTCCTGTCCAGATCCAAGGAGAGAAGAAGCAGGCGGTCACCACCAGAACGGCCCAGTACAAGGGGGTCTTTGGCACCATGGCCACCATGGTGAAGAACGAGGGGCCCAAAAGCCTTTACAATGGCCTGGTGGCCGGCCTCCAGCGCCAAATGAGTTTCGCTTCGGTCCGCATTGGACTCTATGATTCGGTGAAGCAGTTCTACACCAAAGGCTCAGAGCGTAAGTTGGTTGAGCCCCCTTGTATGCTGCACTCCACCAAGGCAGAAAGGACTATCTATGTTATCCTTCTATTATCTGCCCATCGCTCTCTCACTGACTCACTCATCCATCTAGTTCCACTGTCTGCCTATCTATCCATCTATCCCATCCATCCATCCATCCATCCATCCACCCAGGTTGGATAGTCATCTGTTGGGAAGACTTAGACTGTATCTTCTTGAATGGCAGAAGGAGGTTGTACTGGATGGCCTTCCAACGCTAGGAGTCTGTCTATCTATCTATCTATCTATCTATCTATCTATCTATCTATCTATCTATCTATCTATCTATTGTTGCTCTCTCTTATACATCCATCAATCTACACAGGCTGGATGGCCACCTGTTGGGAAGGCTTGGGTTGTGTCTTCTTGCATGGCGGAACAAAGTTGAACTGGATGCCCTCTGGAGATCCCTTCTGATTCGAGGAGTCTCCAATTCTATCTATCAATCCATGATTCTATTTATCTGTCATCATCACCTCTCTCTCTCATCTATATATCTGTCTACCTGTCTATTGGTCTATGCATCCACCATCCACCCACTCATTGTTAATCTCTCTTTCACTCTATCCATCTCCTTATCTGTCTATCCATCCATCCACCTATCTAACCACCTATCCAACCACACACCCATCCATCAACTATCCCTTTCACTCTATCCATCTGCCTGTCTGTCCATCCATCCATCCATCCATCCATCCATCCATCCATCAACTATTTCTTTCACTCTATCCATCTACGTATCTATCTAACCATCCATCCACTATCTCTTTCACTCTATCAATCTGCCTATCTGTCTATCTATCCATCCCTCCATCCACCTATTCCAACCACTCAGCCACCCATTAACTATCTCTTTCACTCTATCCATCTACCCATCTGTCCATCCATCCACCTATCCATCCACCCATCCATCAACTATCTCTTTCACTCTATCCATCTGCCTGTCCATCCATCCATCCATCCATCCATCCACCCAGGTTGGATAGTCATCTGTTGGGAAGACTTAGACTGTATCTTCTTGAATGGCAGAAGGAGGTTGTACTGGATGGCCTTCCAACGCTAGGAGTCTGTCTATCTATCTATCTATCTATCTATCTATCTATCTATCTATCTATCTATCTATCTATTGTTGCTCTCTCTTATACATCCATCAATCTACACAGGCTGGATGGCCACCTGTTGGGAAGGCTTGGGTTGTGTCTTCTTGCATGGCGGAACAAAGTTGAACTGGATGCCCTCTGGAGATCCCTTCTGATTCGAGGAGTCTCCAATTCTATCTATCAATCCATGATTCTATTTATCTGTCATCATCACCTCTCTCTCTCATCTATATATCTGTCTACCTGTCTATTGGTCTATGCATCCACCATCCACCCACTCATTAATCTCTCTTTCACTCTATCCATCTCCTTATCTGTCTATCCATCCATCCACCTATCCATCCACCTATCCAACCACCCATCCACCTATCAACTATCTCTTTCACTCTATCCATCTGCCCATCCATCCTTCCATCCATCCATCCACTTATCCAACCACCCATCCACCTATCAACTATCTCTTTCACCTATCCTTCTGCCTATCTATCCATCCACCTATCCAACCACCCATACATCTATCAACTATCTCTTTCACTCTATCCATCTGCCCATCCATCCATCCACACATCCATCAACTATCACTCTATCCATCTGTCCATCTATCTCTCCATCCATCCACCTATCCATCCACCCATCCATCAACTATCTCTTTCCCTCTATCATTCTGCCTATCTGTCTATCCATACATCCATCTACCTATCCAACCACCCACCCATCCATCAACTATCTCTTTCACTATATCCATCCGCCCATCCATCCACCTATCCAACCACCCACTCATCTATCAACTATCTCTTTCACTCTATCCATCTACCTATCCATCTGCCTAGATCTATCTATTCATCCACCCACCCAACCATCAATCCATGAACTATACAAACAGAAAAGATAGATTTCTGTAGATCAAGCATGGGCAAACCTCCAGGTATTTTGGACTTCAACTACCACAACTCCTAGTAGTCAGTAGGGTTTAGGAATTGTGGGAGTTAGAGTCCAAAACACCTGGAGGACCCAAGTTTGCCCAGGCCTGGTCTAGGAGATGCTTAGAGAGAATGTATGTTTTCCCATGTGGGTAAGCGAGTGGGTTGTGATCCTGTGCTGCCTATTCGTAACCAAATGGTTGTCTCTTTAACTTGGCCAGATGCTGGGATCGGCAGCCGCCTCCTTGCAGGATGCACCACAGGAGCCATGGCGGTGGCGGTGGCCCAGCCAACGGACGTGGTGAAAGTGCGCTTCCAAGCACAAGCCCGGATGGAGGGCAGCAAGCGCTACCAGGGCACGCTGGATGCCTACAAGACCATCGCCAGGGAGGAGGGCATCCGAGGCCTTTGGAAAGGTAGGCGAAGGAGAGCAATTGGATGCACTGAGTCAAGGAGAAAGCTTAAGACGCCCATATGTGGAGTTATTGACTTGCAAAAGGATTCAGAAAAGATCTAGGACTCTTCTTTTTGGGAAGTAGACTGTGCTTCGTGTGATTCCAGTCACTTAGAATGAGTTTTAAAGAAACACAAAGGCCATCTAGTCCAACCCCATGTCATGCAGGAGTGCTACATTTCAACATTCATGGAAAGGTACACACAAATTCAACTATCAAACATCTCTCACTGTCAGGAAGTTCTACTTAATGTTTAGGTAGTATCTCCTTTCTGGATTGGGTTGCTGTGAGTCTTCCATGTTCCAGAAGCATTCTCTCCTGACGTTTCACCCACATCTATGGCAGGCATCCTCAGAGGTTGTGAGGTCTGTTGGAAACTAAGCAAGTGGGGTTTATATATCTGTGGAATGATGTCCAGGGTGGGAGAAAGAACTCTTTGTCTGGGTTGCTGTAGGTTTTTTGGATTGTATGGTCATGTTCTAGAAGCATTCTCTCCTGACATTTTGCCTGTCAGTGGCATTGTCCGCACAGCAAGGCAGGAAACAGATCAATCACAGCCACCTTAGGCTATAAACTACTTTATTTACAGCTATATACATTAGAACCTATTTAACACTGAGAACATCGTAAAACTTGCTTCCTCCCATCTCGTCGTAGCATCGCGAACACACGAACAGTCTGTTATCAGCACTAGTCCACACCTCCTGCATTCCAGAGTGACGTATGACATACGGCACACAATGCTGCGTCCATCTGCTCTATACACTTGATTTATGACCTCTCTAGGAATGCTGTTCCCTCCATGGTTCATTTAACTCTTTCCACACAGGAATACACTCGGCACATAGCTACTGCATTTCAAACATGCATACATACTTTGAAATCTACATTACAAATTGCAAACAGCTCCAGCATAGAAATAGGACATCTGTTTCTGGATTCTTGGCTGCTGCTTCTGTGTTTCTTCTCCTCAAGTCAAGACGTTTGGAATCTTCGCTTTGAAAGCGACCAAAGAAATTGAGGCTTGGTAAATATTCATGTGTGTCAAAAAAACCCCACTGAGTATTGTCGAAGGCTTTCATGGATGGAATCACTGAGTTGTAGGTTTTTCAGGCTATATGGCCATGTTCTAGAAGCATTCTCTCCTGACATTTCCCCTGCCTCTATGGCAAGCATCTTCAGAGGTTGTGAGGTCTCACAACCTCTGAGGATGCTTGCCATCGATGCAGACAAAACGTCAGGAGAGAATGCTTCTAGAATATGGCCATATAGCCCGAAAAACACTGAGTAGTTCTTGACTTAGGGACTGGGATCTTCTCCTTTGCCTGAATTCAAGACTGTGGCTGTTAACTGCATAAACAATTAGCTTATTTTGACATGTCCTGTTTCTCCCCATTTTTTGGTTTTAGGTACTTCACCTAATATCACTCGGAACGCCCTTGTGAACTGTGCCGAACTAGTGACCTATGACCTGATCAAGGATATGATCGTGAGATACAACCTAATGACAGGTGAGGATGACGGACAGATCAAGGGTTGCACCTAAAGCAGTGGCAACAAACCTGTGGCCCTCCAGGTGTTTCCTCCCTTCCCTTCCTTTCCCTCCCTTCCTCCCTTCTTTCTTTCTTTCTTTCTTTCTTTCTTTCTTTCTTTCTTTCTTTCTTTTTCTTTCTTTTCTTCCTTCCTTTCTTTACTTTCTTCCTTCTTTCCCCCCTCCCTTTCTTTCTTTTCTTCCTTTCTTTTTTCCATCCTTCTTTCTTTCCTTCCTTCTTTCCTCCCTCTCTCCCTTTTCTTCCTTCCTTCCTTCTTTCTTTTTCCTTCCTTCCTTCTTTCCTTCCTTCCTTCCTTCTTTCTTCCCTCCCTTTTCCTTTCTTCTTTCCTTCCTTCCTTCTTTCATTCATTCATTCATTCATTCATTTCTTCCTCCTCCTTCCTTCCTTCCTTCTTTCCTTTCTTCCTTCCTTCTTTCCTCCCTCCCTCCCTTTTCTTTTCTTCTTCTTTCCTTCTTTCATTCATTCTTTCTTTTCTTCCTTCATTATTTCCTTCCTTCTCTTTCTTTCTTCCTTTCCTTTCTTCCTTCCTTTTTTCTTTCCTTCCTTCCTTCCTTCTTCTTACTCCCTCCTTCTTTCTTTCCTTCTTCCTTCTTCCTCCCTCCCTTTTCTTTCTTCTTTCCTTCCTTCCTTCTTTCCTTTCTTCTTTCTTCTTCTTCTTTCCTTCTTTCTTTCCTCCTTTTCTTTTCTCTTCCTTCCTTCCTTCTTCTCCTTTCTTCTTCTTCCTTTCCTTCCTTCCTTCCTTCTCCTTTCCTTTCTTCTTTCTCCTCCCCCTTCCTTCCTTTCTTTTCTTCTTTCCTTCCTTCCTTCTTCTTCTTTCTTTTCTCCTTCTTCCTTTTCTCCTTCTCTTCCTTCCTTCCTTTCTTCCTTCTTTTTTTCTTTCTTTTTCTTCCTTCTTTCCTTCCCTCCCTCCTTTCTTCCTTTCTTCCTTTCCTCCCTCCTTTTCTTTCTTCTTTCCTTTCCTTCCTTCCTTCCTTCTTCTTCTTTCCTTCCTTCCTTCTTTCTTCCTTCCTTCCTTCCTTCTCTTCCTTCCTTCCTTTTTTCCTTTCTTTCCTTCTTTCCTCCCTCCCCTTCCTTTTCTTTTCCTTTCTTTCTTCATTCTTCTTTCTTTCTTCCTTCATTATTTCCTTCCTTCTCTTTCTTTCTTCCTTTCCTTCCTTCTTTCTTTCCTTTCTTCCTCCCTCCCTCCCTCCCTCTTTCTTTCTTTCTTTCTTTCTTTCTTTCTTTCTTTCTTTCTTTCTTTCCTTCCTTCCTTCCTTCCTTCTCTTTCTTCCTTTCCTTTCCTTTTCTTTCTTCCTTTCTTTCTCCTTTCTTTCCTCCCTCCCTTCCTCCCTCCCTTCCTTCTTTGCCATTGCTTTCCTCTGACGCTAACTGAGTGCGGTATGTTTAAAGAAAGGGCCACAGTGACACGATGAGTTAGACCAGTGATTCCCAACCTGTGTTCCGTGGACCACCAGAACGAAAATATGGTCTGCAGACACACCATTACTACACCGTTGCCTCGATACTACACGGCAACAGGAGGGACTGGACTGGCAAAACCCTCTTATAGTGCCGGGGCAACAGGGATGTCGGGAGGGGAGAGGCTGACTACCCACAAAGATTACTACCACCACATCAACTCTAGATGATTAAATATGGCTTAATAACATTCAAAGCGATGTTTACATATTAGAGATATGATTGGCTCCTTTCAGTAACCCTGTGAATGGTGGATGATGGGTTCTCCTTCTCTCTCCCTTGCAGACAACCTCCCTTGCCACTTTACCTCTGCGTTTGGAGCCGGCTTCTGCACCACCGTCATCGCCTCCCCTGTCGATGTCGTCAAGACCAGATACATGAACTCTGCGCCCGGTCAATACGGAAGTGCCGTGAAGTGCGCTCTGACCATGCTCCAGAAGGAAGGGCCACTGGCTTTTTACAAAGGGTAAGCAGGAATCTTTTCCATGATGATGTAGGATGTCAACATTTGGCTGTTCGGCAACATATATAGACAGACACACAGAGGCTGTTTAACATTCCAGCTTCATGAGGGTTTGCTCTTTTAATTCCGGCCACTGGGGGAGCTGTTGCTTCACCTTCCACATGTGACACCGATTGAGTACTTCCTCATTCTGTTGCATGCTGCTGGAGAGTTTTACGGTGTTGTAAATCAGTTAAATTAGCCTCCCCGCATAAGAAATACCTACATTTCCTACTTGACAGGTACAACTGTCTTTCGGGATGTAAAGGTTGACAACAAGCTAGTCAAATGGTCAGGAGCTTACTCCGACCCAGGCTGGTTTCGAATTTATGACCTTTCAGTCAGTAGTGATTTTAATGCAGCTGACTTCCAACCAGCTGCGCCACAACCCAGTTCATTATTATAAGTATTATATTGTATTACATTATAATATTATCAATTTTATATGTGTTTTCAATATATTATACTCTTAGCACAGCACAATATTAGTATTATATATATTACTATATTGTACTATACCACTACACTGTAATATTCTTATCAGTATTATATGTGTATAAATTATATTATTAGTACAGCACAATGTTAGTATCATATTAGTATTAGTATTATATTTTTATAACCTTTTTGAAACTGTTTACACATAACGTAATGTAATATTATGTAATTTTATTTCATATATACACACACACATATATATACTAGCTGTACCACCACGCATTGCTTCCCTCCCTCTTTCTCTCCTTTCTTTCTTTCTCTCCTTCCTTCCTTCTCTCCCTCTTTCTTTCCTTCCTTCTTTTTCTTTCCCTTCTTTCTTCCTACTCTACCTCTTCCTTCACTCTTTCTTTCGTTCCTTCTCTCCTTCCTTCCCTCTCTTTCCTTCCTTTTTTCACTTTTTATCTTCTCTCCTTCTTTCCCTCTTTCTCTCCCTCTTTCTCTCCTTCCCCTTTCTGTGTATATGTGTTTTGCGTGTGTATATATGTGTGTATATATTTCTGTATATATTTCTGTATATGTGTATATATGTGTGCTTGTGTATATATGTGGTTTTGCACATGTATTATAATGCATTCTTTTTTAGCTTTTTAAGTCTCTTCTGTTGTGTTTTTCAGTGTTTTTATGAGTGAGTATCACTCGTTGGCCTGATAGGTGTCTTGTGTTCAAATTTGGTGTCAATTCGTCCAGTGGTTTTTGAGTTATGTTAATCCCACAAATGAAAATTACACACACACACACACACACACACATATCTACTGTAAATTAAAAACAAAGGCGTTATTAATTATTTGAAACCCCTTTCTGACTTTTTTGGCACACCCTGTACTATGAGTTCACTTGAATTGTCATCACTCAATGCTATGGAATTTTGGGAAATCTAGTTTTGCTAGGTCTTAATCTAGGCATGGGCAAACTTCAACCCTCCAGGTGTTTTGGACTTCAACTCCCACAATTCCTAGCAGCCAGTGGGCTGCTAGGAATTGTGGGAGTTGATGTCTAAAACACCTGGAGGGTCAAAATTTGCCCACACCTGCCTTAGAGTTTGAAGAGACTCCAAACCCCTGCCGTGCAGCTACTCCTGATTTAGTAGGCTGTTAGGAATTGTGGGAGTTGAAGTCCGAAACACCTAGTAGGCTGCAGTTTACCCATGCATGCTCTAGAATGTTTTAGGAACGGCATGGTCATCTGTCAGGAGGGCTTAGACTGGGTGTTCTTGAATGGCAGCAGGGGGTTGGATTGGGTGGTCCTTGTAGTGTCTTCCGACCAGGGGCGGCTGAAACAATAGGCAAGATACGCATTTGCGTATAGTGCAAGTCCCCAAGGGGCGCTCTTGAGGTGCCCCCGCAGGGAGGCTTCCCGCCGGCCCTCAGGAAGAGCACGTCCTGGGTTCCAACTCTATAATCCTGTTTATATCCAGTGGACTAACTCTTTTCCTATTGAATATATCTCCCTTTCCATTAGTTTCACGCCCTCCTTTCTACGTCTGGGCTCCTGGAACGTGGTGATGTTTGTGACCTACGAGCAGCTGAAACGTGCCTTGATGGCGGCCCGTGGATCATGGGAATCCCCCTTCTGAGCCAGGAGGAGCCACACTTTGCAGATAGATCTCATCATGCGTCCACACATCGCAAATCTTCGATTTGGATCCTCTCCCAACTCGTCTCTTACGTTCTCTTTACGTCGTCCTTAGAAAACGTCTTGCCATTAGTACGAGACGAGCAGGTGCCCCGGTCGCTCCTTTTAGCGGATTTTTAAAAATTGATGTGCTGCTCTCTATTGTGTTCGTCAAATTTGCCTCTTGTCAAAGCACTTTGTTAAGTTCTGGAATGGGAAACTTGGCTTCGGTACGAGCACCATCCAGATTTTCCATACGCATCCCACGTTCTGCATTCTGTCAAAGCAATGTCGATCATTTGCACAAAAGGATCAGCAGAAAGCACTTCTGGAGAATCGCTTTGCTGTTCATGAGTTTGGACTACAGTTCCCAGAATCCCCAAAATCAGCATGAGAGAATCTGGGAGTTGTTGCAGGGCTTTGATTAGGGCCAAATGAAAGTTTTAGAAAGTTGGGAGATCAAAGTGATTGAGAAGGAAAGGGAGGTCTGTGCCTGAATCTCAAACGATTGGCATTAAATTATTATTGTTGTTTTTAAATTATTATTATTTTATAATTGCACTCTTTAAAGCAGGCCTGGGCCAACTTTGGCCCTCTGGGTGTTTTGGACTTCAACTCCCACAATTCCTAACAGCCTACCAGCTGTTAGGAATTGTGGGAGTTGAAGTCCAAAACACCCGGAGGGCCGAATTTGGCCCAGGACTGCTTTAAACACCTAGTAGGCTGCAGTTTACCCATGCATGCTCTAGAATGTTTTGGGAACTGCATGGTCATCTGTCAGGAGGGCTTAGATTGGGTGTTCTTGCATGGCAGCAGAGGGTTGGATTGGAAGGTCCTTGTAGTATCTTCTGACCAGGGGCAGCTGAAGCAATAGGCAAGATACGCATTTGCGTATAGCGCGAATCCCCGAGGGGCGCTCTTGAGGCGCCCCCGCACGGAAGCCTCCTGATCAAACACACATTGCTGGACTCGATCCCACTTGATAACGAAAGGTCAGCCTTCGCCGGAAGATCATAATCCTGGGAATTAAGTAAATCTCCAGGCGTGGGAGTGTGGATCTCGGCATGCCAGGGGAAGATCAAGTGTGCGGTCATTTTTGCAAAGGATTAAAAGGCGTCCTTCTGCTCATGATACCTATAACCTTGGACCTAGTTGCACTCACTACACAACTATAATGCTATGTATTGTTGAAGGCTTTCATGGCTGGAATCACTGGGTTGTTTTAGCTTTTTCGGGCTATATGGCCATGTCCTAGAAGCATTCTCTCCTGACGTTTCACCTGCATCTGTGGCAAGCATCCTCAGAGGTTGTGAGGACCTCACAACCTCTGAGGATGCTTGCCATAGATGCAGGCGAAACGTCAGGAGAGAATGCTTCTAGAACATGGACATATAGCCCGAAAAAGCTACAACAACCCTATAATGCTATGATTCTGCTTCACTGCCAATGGCAACTCCTGGGATTTGCAGTTTAGGAAGCGGTCCTTGGAACACTCAGCCGGAAAGCTGTAGTGTCTCGCCAGACTGCAAACCACAGCATCCCAAGGGAAGGAAACGTGGTTGCTAAAATGAAATAATAGCATGATAACTCTGTAGTGAATAGCCCTCCTGTTTGGTTATGGAATACGAGTTGCAAGCTTTTGCAAAATTGGAGAAACTTATTTCAGCAAAGCTGACAGAAAATGGAAAGCTGGGTCGTTGTGAGTTTTCCAGGCCATGTTCCAGAAGCATTCTCTCCTGATGTTTTGCCTGCATCTATGGCAGGCATCCCCAGAGGTTGTGAGGATGCTTGCCATAGATGCAGGTGAAACGTCTGGAGAAAATGCTTCTGGACCAGGGCCATACAGCCCCGAAAATTCACAATCTAGGCTGTCTGGCCATGTTCCATAAGCATTCGCTCCTGATGTTTCGCCTGCATCTATGGCAGGCATCCCCAGAGGTGGTGAAGATGCCTGCCATAGATGCAGGTGAAACGTCAGGAGAGAATGCTTCTGGAATATGGCCAGACATCCCAGGAAACTCACACCCCAGTGATATCAACTATTAAAGCCTTCGACAATAAATGGAAAACTGGGTTGTTGTGAGTTTTCCAGGCCATGTTCCAGAAGCATTCTCTCCTGACGTTTCGCCTGCATCTATGGCAGGCCTCCCCAGAGGTTGTGAGGATGCCTGCCATAGATGTAGGTGAAACCTCAGGAGAGAATGCTTCTGGAGCATGGCCATACAACCCCGAAAACTCACAACACAGTGATACTGGCTATGAAAGCCTTCGACAATAAATGGAAAACTGGGTTGTTGTGAGTTTTCCAGGCCATGTTCCAGAAGCATTCGCTCCTGATGTTTCACCTGCATCTATGGCAGGCATTCTCAGAGGTTGCGAGGAACCTCACAACCTCTGCCATAGATGCAGGCGAAATGTCAGGAGAGAATGTTTCTGGAATATGGCCATACAGCCCCAAAAACTCACAACCCAGTGATACCAGCTATGAAAGCCCTCGACAATAAATGGAAAACTGTTTGTCTGTGCAATGCAACTTGCTTTGGAAAGCACTTGGTGTTCTGGCACAAATGCAGCCTCCCAGATAGATGATCCCGGGCTACAACTCCCATCAGCTGGCCAGTAGAGACGTGAAAGGCTGGGAGTTGTAGTTTGGCAACATCTGGATGGTGATATCAGTAAAGTGAGCCATAAAAGTTCCTCCTAAGTTTTGCTTAAGAGTGAAATAAGCAAATGGAAGGAGGAAGTGGCTCTCTCCTCTCTGACCAAAGCAGGTTGTGTTTTTGGAGGCAACGTTCTTCCCTTTGGATTAAGCAATGCCCCTTTGTGTACTATAGTGGACAAATATGTCATTGGTGGTACGAGGAACGGGCTGGATTCAGTAATGTAGGGTGTGAACAAGAGCTACAGTAATTCGTAGCCATTCCAGAAGCAACGGTATCATGTTCCCTCTAAGTCAGTAGTTCGCAACCTGTAGGTCCCCAGATGTTTTGGCCTTCAACTCTCAGAAAAAGCTGGTAAACTGGCTGGGATTTCTGGGAGTTGTAGGCCAAAACACCTGGGGACACACAGGTTGAGAACCACTTGCTTAGAGGGGGCATGATACCATCTCCAGCTCAGTGGGCTGGAGATGAAGAGGCTGAGACAGTGTCATCTGCCTCAGTTAAATGTTAGACCACAGCCTGGCAAACTAGACACTCCTAGTAGGTATTTATTTCTTTTCCACATCCCTGTTTTAATAATGTTTTCTCCAGAGTTTAATGGAGGTTTTATGTGCTGGTAACATATGTGTTTTTCTGTTAGGAATTGTGGGAGTTGAAGTCCAAAACACCTGGAGGGGCCCAAGTTTGCCTAGGCCTAACCTAGAGGTTTCCTATATGTTGTATCCTGCTTCTGTGCTGCTATCTGTGATGGTGCAAAGTGGTGATGGAATTATTTTCCCCCGCCTTTTAAAAAGATTTCTTGTTGTTGCATGACTTGTTTTTTTATATTAAAAAATAAAGCTGAAAGAGAAAGCAAACCTGATGTAGTTTGTGTTGTACCTGCCTTGCACCCTGTAGCTGCGATGAGTAGTAGTAATAATAATATTAAGAAGAGGAAGCTTACACAATATGAGGATTTACAGATCGAACTGCAAAGACTCTGGCACAAGAAAGTCAAGGTGGTCCCAGTGGTGATTAGCACACTGGGTGCAGTCCTGAAAACCCTTGGCCTGCACTTAAAAACAATCAGCGCTGACAAAATCATCACCTGTCAGCTGCAAAAAGGCCACTGTACTTGGAATTGCACGCATCATTCGCCGATACATCACTCCGTCCTAGACACTTGGGAAGTGTCTGATGTGTCATCAAATACAAAAGCCAGCAGAGTGATCTTGTTTGCTGTGTACTAATCTTGTTATATATCATAGAATCATAGAATCAAAGAGTTGGAAGAGACCTCATGGGCCATCCAGTCCAACCGTCTGCCAAGAAGCAGGAATATTGCATTCAAATCACCCCAAACAGCCTCTGTTTAAAAGCTTCCAAAGAAGGAGCCTCCACCACACTCCGGGGCAGAGAGTTCCACTGCTGAACAGCTCTCACAGTCAGGAAGTTCTTCCTCATGTTCAGATGGAATCTCCTCTCTTGTAGTTTGAAGCCATTGTTCCGCGTCCTAGTCTCCAGGGAAGCAGAAAACAAGCTTGCTCCCTCCTCCCTGTGGCTTCCTCTCACATATTTATACATGGCTATCATATTTCCTCCAAACATGCCCAGCTCTTTCAGCCGCTCCTCATAGGGCTTGTTCTCCAGACCCTTGATCATTTTAGTCGCCCTCCTCTGGACACATTCCAGCTTGTCAATATCTCTCTTGAATTGTGGTGCCCAGAATTGGACACAATATTCCAGGTGTGGTCTAACCAAGGCGGAATAGAGCATGGGGAGCATTACTTCCCTAGATCTAGACACTAGGCTCCTATTGATGCAGGCCAACATCCCATTGGCTTTTTTTGCCGCCAGATCACATTGTTGGCTCATGTTTAGCTTGTTGTCCACGAGGACTCCAAGAACTTTTTCACACGTCCTGCTCTCGAGCCAGGCCATGTCCCCCATTCTGTATCTTTGCATTTCGTTTTTCCTGCCAAAGTGGAGTATCTTGCATTTGTCCCTGTTGAACTTCATTTTGTTAGTTTTGGCCATTCATCTCTCTAATCTGTCAAGATCGTTTTGAATCCTGCTCCTGTCCTCTGGAGTCTTGGCTCTCCCTCCCAATTTGGTGTCGTCTGCAAACTTGATGATCCTGCCTTCTAGCCCTTCATCTCAGTCATTAATAAAGATCCTGAACAGGACCGGGCCTAGGACGGAACCCTGCAAATGATGATAGTGATAATTTTCTTACCTGGCCTGACCTCACAGCTTGACGTGGGCTACAACACTGCTAAATCACATAATCAAAATAGCAGGACAAGCTTGGGTCCTCCATGTGTTTTGGACTTCAACTCCCACAATTGGCTGTTAGGAATCATGGGAGTCCAAGTCCAACCCAATTTTGGGAGTCCAAGTCCAAAGCACCTGGAGAGGGAGCCAGAGTTTGCCCATGCCCAAGTTATACCTTTCTCAACCACATTTACACAACGCCTTGTATGAATTCAAGCATCACTTGGATTGAGAGCCTAGTGGAATTATCCCAGTGATGACTCTGAATACACTCCAGTTTTAAGCCTGAATTGTATGCAGAACTATCCAGGTTGGCTGAACCTTGTCTTCCTAAATAGGTTCAAGCCCTTTTAAAAGTTCAGGAGCAGATTAACCACTGCACAGACAAGGGAATTTACACTACATGGAGCCATTGGCAAGGATTTATATAATTAATGGCACACCTCACAACTTCTTGCTTCCAAATTCTGTCCAACATCAAGAGAAGAGAATGGGTCTGGAGAAAATAGATGGCCTTTATTTCTTGTTTGGAGGTGAGATGAAGCAGACGGGGGTCCTCCTCACGTCAGGAGGGCTTCCCGCAGGAGGTCCTTCTTGGCCGGGGTCAGCCTTGCGGGGAAGACGATGTCGAAGTACATGTAGAGGTCCCCTTTGCAGGTGGGGTCGTGGGACAGGGGCATCCCTTCTCCCGGCACTATCTTGAAGTATTTGGGGCTGGAAGGGCAGAAGAGGGACACTTTGAGCAAACCTAAAAAATAAGCCCCTCACTAAACTAGAGTACCATAGACACTCGAGTATAAGCCGAGTTTTTCAGGCCTTTTTTAAGGATGAAAAAGCCCCCTCAGCTTATACTCAAGTCACAGTTATTTAGTATTTTACTCTGTTATTATTAATATGTTTATTACATTTATTATTTTGCTCTATTTATTATTATTATTATTACATTTATTATTTTACTTTTTTATTAGTGTTATCACTTTTATTACTTTATTATTATTACATTTATTATTTTAATCGCCTTCAGGGTGAAAAGGGTGGGATAAAAGTGTGGCAAATAAATATAAATAATCTATTTATTATTATTTCATTTGTTATTTTACTCTATTATTATTATTACATTTATTATTTCACTCTATTGTTACTGTTATTACATTTCCATTATTTACCCTATTATTGTTTTTATTACATTTTTATTTTACTCTATTTTTATTATTACATTTATTATTTTACTCTGTTATTAATACTTTTTATTACATTTATTATTTTGTTCTATTTATTATTATGATTATTACATTTATAATTTTTTATTATTGTTATCACTTTTATTATTTTATTCTATTATTATTACATTTACTATTTTAATCGCCTTCAGGATGAAAAGGGCGGGATAAAAGTGTGGCAAATAAATAAATAAATAATCTATTTTTATTATTTTATTTGTTATTTTACTCTATTATTATATTTATTATTTCACTCTCTTGTTACTGTTATTACATTTCCATTATTTACCCTATTATTATTGTTTTTATTACATTTATTATTTTAATCTATTTATTATTATTATTACATGTATTATTTTACTCTATTATTATTACATTATTATTTTACTCTATTTTTATTATTACATTTATTATTTTACTCTGTTATTAATACTTTTTATTACATTTATTATTTTGCTCTATTTATTATTATTTTTATTATTGTTATCACTTTTATTATTTTATTCTATTATTATTACATTTATTATTTTAATCGCCTTCAGGCTGAAAAGGGCAGGATAAAAGTGTGGTAAATAAATAAATAATCTATTATTATTATTACATGTATTATTTTATACTATTATTATTACATTTATTATTTTACTCTATTTTATGATTACATTTGTTATTTTACTGTTATTAATACTTTTTATTACATGTATTATTTTACTCTATTTTTATGATTACATTTATTATTTTACTCTTATTATTACATTTATTATTTCACTCTATTGTTACTGTTATTACATTTCCATTATTTACTCTATTATTTTTATTACATTTATTATTTTAATCTATTTATTATTATTATTACATGTTTTATTTTACTCTTATTATTATATTGGTTATTTTACTCTATTATTACATTTATTATTTCACTCTATTGTTACTGTTATTACATTTCCATTATTTACTCTATTATTTTTATTACATTTATTATTTTAATCTATTTATTATTATTATTATTACATGTTTTATTTTACTCTTATTATTATATTGGTTATTTTACTCTATTATTACATTTATTATTTCACTCTATTGTTACTATTATTACATTTCCATTATTTACCCTATTATTGTTTTTATTACATTTATTATTTTAATCTATTTACTATTATTATTACATTTATTATTTCACTCTATTGTTACTGTTATTACATTTCCATTATTTACTCTATTATTTTTATTACATTTATTATTTTAATCTATTTATTATTATTATTATTACATGTTTTATTTTACTCTTATTATTATATTGGTTATTTTACTCTATTATTACATTTATTATTTCACTCTATTTTATGATTACATTTGTTATTTTACTGTTATTAATACTTTTTATTACATGTATTATTTTACTCTATTTTTATGATTACATTTATTATTTTACTCTTATTATTACATTTATTATTTCACTCTATTGTTACTGTTATTACATTTCCATTATTTACTCTATTATTTTTATTACATTTATTATTTTAATCTATTTATTATTATTATTATTACATGTTTTATTTTACTCTTATTATTATATTGGTTATTTTACTCTATTATTACATTTATTATTTCACTCTATTGTTACTATTATTACATTTCCATTATTTATCCTATTATTGTTTTTATTACATTTATTATTTTAATCTATTTACTATTATTATTACATTTATTATTTCACTCTATTGTTACTGTTATTACATTTCCATTATTTACTCTATTATTTTTATTACATTTATTATTTTAATCTATTTATTATTATTATTACAATTATTATTTTACTCTACTTTTATTATTACATTTGTTATTTTACTCTATTATTACTATTTTTATTACATTTATTATTTTACTCTATTTTTATTAGTACATTTATTATTTTACTCTATTATTATTATTTCATTTATTATTTCACTATAGCATTACTGTTATTAATACATTTATTATTTTACTTTATTATCAATACATTTGTTACTGTACTTTATTATTCTCTTTCTCTTCTTTCTCCAAAGGCTTGGTGGTTTACAAGCCTTTGGAGAAAGGAGGGAAAAGAAGCACTTCAGAGACTTTATTTCTGTTTTTTAAAAACTGCCTTTGAAGAAGGAAGAAAGGAGCTGCGACCATTATGTGAGGAACATTTTTTTTTATTTTTTTTATTATTATTAACTTTATTTGTATCCCTTTAGCACAGGGGTGGGGAACCTTTGGCCCTCCAGCTGTGGTGGACTTCAACTCCCACAATTCCTTGAGGCTCGGCATTCGCCCCAAAGGCTTACCTTGGCCCAACGAGGTTGTTTGGCTCTTTTTCATGGAGGACGGGCAGCAAAGGGGGAGAGACGAGCGTAACGTAGCTGTGCAGATGGCGAGGAAGGATGCGGAGCCCACAGACTGGCCTCGGAGGGAGAGAGCGGGCGGAAACCCCTGCGGGCAACGCGCTTCCTCGCCGCTTCGGCCCTTAGCACCCGCCCCGCATGGACCCCCTCCCTAGCAACGACGCCGGCTGAGTGACGTCGTGCAGAGCTTGTCGGGGAAAAGGGAAGGCGAAGGCTGGAGGGAAAGGGCTCTGCGCTGTTTAAGCGGCGAGGAGGCGCGTTGCCCGCAGGGGTTTCCGCCCGCTCTCTCCCTCCGAGGCCAGTCTGTAGGCTCCGCATCCTTCCTCGCCATCTGCACAGCTACGTTACGCTCGTCTCTCCCCCTTTGCTGCCCGTCCTCCATGAAAAAGAGCCAAACAAACCTCGTTGGGCCAAGGTAAGCCTTTGGGGCGAATGCCGAGCCTCAAGGAATTGTGGGAGTTGAAGTCCACCACAGCTGGAGGGCCAAAGGTTCCCGACCCCTGCTCTAGCATCTCCCAAAGGACTCGATGTGGCTTACAAAGGCCAAGGCCACAATAAAACAACAATATAACAATTACATATAAACCAAAAGCAAATCAAAAACAAAATACCACACACACCCCACCCCCACAAACGGTGCAACTATTACACAGTGGCAACGATTATGTGATGAAATACTGTAATTAACATTGTAATTCTCCCCTCCGCTCAAGGAAATCTACGTGAATGCCTCCAAGGCATTGTTGTGATTACAGGCCTCCTTGTAGCAGATAAGAGCTGTTCTACCTACAGAAGTCCATGAAACTGAATCATTAACCACTCCTTGGACCAATCATAGAGTTGTTGAAGCTCCTCCACAGTGGCTGTCTGTTAAGAAACACCCAGAAGGCTGAAGTTTGCCCATGCCTGGGCTACCAGGATGTAGAGAGACTATGATGCACCAAGCTTCACCAAGCACAGATTGACCACGAGTGGTGACACACAATAGACACCTGCGTTCATCAGTAGGGCTTGGCTGTTGCCAGGAGTTGTGGAAAGTGTTCGGTTGGTCTCCCTTGATTCACAGCCAAGCCCACCTCCCACTTCCTCACTTACTGGACAATGTCATTGATGGGGATGTTGAGCAGGCGCTCGTCCAGTGTGCTCACGTCAATGGTGCAGCCAATCAGAGCCTGCGGAATGGAAGGAACGAGGCCTCAAGTGAGATTACCGCTCTGCAAATATTTCTGAGACAGGCAAGATCCTGTATGTGTGCTCATATAGCTCTGCACCTGCAACTGGGTAGGCTGCTAGGAAAAGTTTGCCCATGCCTGTTCCAGATGTTGCTGGACTGCAATGTCTTCCAGCCCCAGATAGAATAGCCATGAGGGCTTATGAGAGTATTCAAAGTCCAAGAGTTCGAACACTGTTTCTGTCCTAAATAAAACCCTATACAGCTCCAGCCCAGCGTACCTGTCCAAACGTATCTCCTTCTACGCTGGGCTGGAGCTGTATAGGGTTTTATTTAGGACAGAAACAGTGTTCGAACTCTTGGACTTTGAATACTCTCATAAGCCCTCATGGCTATTCTATCTGGGGCTGGAAGACATTGACCCTCCTTTTGTTTGGTTGCAAATGTGTCCTATTTATTTATTGTGTCAGGAGCAAATTCAGAATATAAGTTAGCAGCACCTCTGAGGATCCTTGCCATAGATGCAGGCGAAATGTCAGGAGAGAATGCCTCTAGAACATGGCCATATAGCCCGAAAAAACTTACAACAACCCAGAATAATGATTCAGTTGCATAAATACCCTAGGTTGGCAGTAGACACTCTGAGATGTAGTGAATGTAGGACGAGGAAACCAAGGTACAGTCTTCCATTTTCACTATGAGGTTACCTTTCATGAACATGACCCTCCTTTTGTTTGGTTGCAAATGTGTCCTATTTATTTATTGTGTCAGGAGCAAATTCAGAATATAATGTATTTTAAAAACCTACAACAACCCAATGCGGTTGCTGTTGCCCATTTTTGGTCAAATGATATTTAGCCACCTGCTCTCCTTCTATTTTTATTAGTTTTATACTAATTTATGCAATGCTTTTGATACAAAATAAGTAAAATAAAATAAACCTGTTGATAGACTCTACAAGCTTGCTGGCATTGCCCCCCCCCCCCTCCGATGTGCAATGGGAAGTTGCTGCTAACTGTGGGAAAAGTAAGTTTGAACACTGTGGAAGCCACCCACTGCATAGCTACCAGCCACCTCCAAGCAGACTTAAATCAAGGAAAAGTTTCATGAGAGCCACCACTCTTCTTAACATTCCTCCAGCAACAATGCCCGCTGCGCTGACCTTTCCCAGGGGGATCTTGGCCACATAGATCAGGTTGTCCTCGTCTCGCTTGAACCGGGGGTGGATCTTCTCCTTGACGATGAAGATGATGTCTGCTGGGATGATATTGGGGCCCTATGAAGGGGGCGGGAAGGAGGCCAGGGGTTGAGTCAGACAGGTGCCATTAAGGACATCCATTACGTGCAGTGAATTTCCACCAGCTCATCAACCAAGACACAGCCTCACTCCTGGGGCGGGGAGGGGGTGTAACACTACAACTGGATGGTGGCAAAAGCTGCAGAAGGTTTAGAATAGCTTTGGGAGAGCCACACAGTCTCTGACAGGGAGGGCAAGAGGTTTTCCCAGCCCCCCTTCCCTCTGCCTTGGACCCCAGGTCATTACCTGGTCCCCTTCTTCTGGAAAGGTGATCCTGGTCCCTTGCTTCCAGCCCGGCTGGACATCAATGGTGAGGATTTTGTCTTTGATGGTGGAGGCGTGGCCATCTTCATTCATCACCTGGAGGGTGTAGAGAGCAATCCCTTGTGTTTCCCAGGGGAGAATAGGATCACAGAATCAGAGAATCATAGAGTTGGAAGAGACCTCATGGGCCCTCCAGTCCAACCCCATTCTGCCAAGAAGCAGGAATATTGCATTCAAAGCACCCCTGACAGATGGCCATCCAGCCTCTGTTTAAAAGCCTCCAAAGAAGGAGCCTCCACCACACTCCGGGGCAGAGAGTTCCACTGGTGAACGGCTCTCACAGTCAGGAAGTTCTTCCTCGTGTTCAGGTGGAATCTCCTTTCTTGTAGTTTGAAGCCATTGTTTCGCGTCCTAGTCTCCAGGGAAGCAGTAAACAAGCTTGCTAGTAGGGGCATGAAGTAACCCTCTCTAGTAAATATGAGTATGGGGAAACAAGGACAAGAGGCTCCTGATGCACATTGGGCTTTACTACTGTACACTGGCTCTCCGAAGCTGGTTCTTGAAGTGCATCAGGAGTAGCCACACGGCAGGGGTTTGGAGTCTCTTCAAACTCTAAGGCAGGTGTGGGCAAATGTTGACCCTCCAGGTGTTTTGGACATCAACTCCCACAATTCCTAGCAGCCTGCTGGCTGCTAGGAATTGTGGGAGTTGAAGTCCAAAACACCTGGAGGACCGAAGTCTGCTCATGCCTGCTCTAAGGTTTGCCCAATGGTGGAGTTCCTTCTCTTACCCTGCGTGAAATCTTGATTTTTTTGGTGCACCCATAGAACAGGTCTTCCAGGGAGAGGTAGAGGTCTCGCTCAATGGGAGGGTCTTGCTTCTTCACTCCCCGCCCTCGCAGGCCCCCAAAGGCCATGTTCACCTCTGCCCCTTCAGCCGTGTAGAATTCTGGAAGAAGGGGATGACAAACACGGAAAACACAGAGGATGAAAATGCTTATCAGCCCTCAAAGTAGCTTGGAAATATATATATATGTCGGAACTCAGACGCCTTTAAAGAGCCAGACACAGTAATGTAACCTAATCAACAGTTTATTAAGTCAAAGTAAACAAGACTCAGAGACACTTCCTCCAGTGTCTCTGGCCAAAACTCAAAGTTTGCAGCAATTTGCAGCTTGAAAAACGAGCTAAGCAAATAAACCGGATTAAACTGGCAAAAAATTCGGATTAAACAAGAGTTCTCGCAAAATGCACCAAAATCACACAGTTCAAAGCCAAAACAAAACGCTGTGAAGAGAAGCCGTTGTCCAAAAGCAGCCCAAAGTCAAAGAAGTCCCAGTTGAAGATATTAAAGTCCAAAAGGCAGCGTCGTCGTCAGAAACAGTTCGTGGTCAAGGAGAGGGGAAATCCGCACTTAAGAGAGTCCAAGCCGGTCAGCACACGAAGAATACAGCAACCTGCAGTTCCAGGACCCAAGCCCAACAAGAGAAGTGGCAGCAACAAACCCAAGGCATGTAACCAACACTTTGCCTACTGCAAAGTTCCATACTTTCAGCGCCTTCATTTATCCTACAACTCATAATCCGTTGATGAGCTGCCCTCCGCCCTTTCCTCATTGCTATCAGCTGTCTTACCCATTACAGCTGAGCGCCAACACCCATCTCTCCAACTCTTCCACCTCTTGTCAGGACTTAAGTCTCCCTATGAATCCCTGGTATCTCCAGACTGCCAATCCCCAGAAAAACCCTCAAACGTATGACTGGATGTGGGTTGCATGCACACATTCCTGACTTGTACTTGAGTACAATCCAATGGTTCCTCTTCATCCTCACTTCATCCTCACTACTCTCAGACCCATTACTTCCAGTAAAGCCCATGAAATCTTCATCTTCAGTGGGAGCACTAAGTATGTCCTGGATCCTTTTCTTTTGACGTTCTTCGTCTGATTCCTGTTCCTGAGTAATCCATTTGACACCTCTACTCCCATCTCCCTCCTCCTCCTCCTCCTCACACATTTCACTCTCTGAGAAACCTTCGAAGGAGTCTTCGTCTGTGGGAGACATAAGTATCTCCCAGATTCTCTTCCTTTGATGTTCTTCTTCTAACACCTGAGCACCTGGTTTCCCTCCTCTACTACTCCCACTAGTAGTAGTATCATTGCCAGCAGACTCTACTACAACAATATATATGGAGCTGTTTGAACAAAAGTTAGGATGTGGACATACCAGCAAAAGGGTTGTCTCCTCCAAAGAAATCCCGGAAGACTTTCTCGGGCCTTCCATGGAATACATAGCCTTCTGTCCAGGGGGTGTCAATCCCAAACTCCAGAGGAATCCCTCCTTTAAGGCCTTCTTCCGCAAATTTATCATAGACTCCTTTCTTTACCGCTAAGGAACAATGGGGGGAAGGCATGGGAAGAGGAGAGGAAAGAAAAGAGTGGTTCCATGGGAATATATATTATTTATTTTTATGTATTTATTTACGACATTTATATGTTGCCCTTCTCACCCCGAAGGGGACTCAGAGCGACTTACAATATATATATATATATATACACAATATATTATATTATTAGCATAGTACAATATCAGTATTAAATGTTACTATGTTGTACTATACCATTATATTGTAATATTATTAGTAATATTACATGTAATATAAATATATAATTATAATATATTATTAGTAGTATTATATTGCATTACATTACAATATTATAAATATTATATGTATATACAATATATTATATTATATTATTACCATAGCATAGAAATATTAAAAATTAACTAGGTATTTTTAATCGCAAAAATGTGAGTCAAGCACTGAAAGGGTTAAATGGATGCAGTGACTCAGCAAACATTGCAGTTCTATGTAAGTAGGTATGGCTGTAGCTTAGCAGGTCTCTGTGTTAGTTTGCCTCAGTGGGAGAAAGGTCTTGGTCTGTGAGAAGGCCTCACAGTGTGAGGTAGACCTTAGTCTGTGAAAGTCTAACACTGTGAGGTAAGTCTTAGTCTTACTAAGCTGACTGGCACAACCTGGGGATCACAACCAGACACAGTGAAGACATCTACCCTTGCGCTATGCTACTCTGCTGCTGAGTACGCATGCCCAGTGTGGAACACATCTCACCATACTAAAACAGTGGATGTGGCTCTTAATGAGACATGCCGCATTATCACAGGGTGTCTGCGCCCTACACCACTGGAGAAATTACACTGCTTAGCCGGTATTGCACCACCTGACATCCGCCGGAAAGTAGCAGCCAATAGTGAAAGGACCAAGGCAGAGACATCTCCAGCTCATCCCCTGTTTGGGTATCAGCCAGCACGTCAACGACTTAAATCTAGAAATAGTTTTCTTAGATCTACAGAGACACTCGCTGGAACACCTCAGCAAGCGAGAGTCCAAAAGTGGCAGGCCCAAACCCAGATACCAGATGAGAGACTCTCCCCTGGGCACACAGAGGACTGGGCGACTTGGAAGGCGCTGAACAGACTGCGCTCTGGCACCACGAGATGCAGAGCCAATCTTAAGAAATGGGGCTACAAAGTGGAATCCACGACATGCGAGTGTGGAGAAGAGCAAACCACTGACCACCTGCTGCAATGCAACCTGAGCCCTGCCACATGCACAATGGAGGACCTTCTTGCGGCAACACCAGAGGCACTCCAAGGGGCCAGAAACTGGTCAAAGGACATTTAATCAACTACCAAGTTTGCAAAATCTGTGGGTTTTTAAAATCTGTTTGTTTGTTTTGTTCTGTTAGAAATGTAATACAATGGTATGGTTGCTGATGAAACGATAAATAAATAGCCATAGTCTGTGAGAAGGCCTCACAGTGTGAAGTAGACCTTAGTCTGTGAGAGAAAGTCTCACACTGTGAGGTAAGCCTTAGTCTGTGAGAAGGCCTCAGTGTGAGGTAAGCCTCGGTATGAGAAGGCCTTGTGTGTAAAGCTTCAGTGTGAAGACTGAACTTTATTTGTGTCACGGAAACCTTGTTCTTGTAATTATTGCAACCATATTATTTTTCTATAAAGAAAAGCCTCCTAAGGAAGATATAACATTAGTCTGTGTGTTTTTGTTCTTTTTATCACTTTGGGTTACTGGTGCTGGGTCACGCTCCTGCTAATAAGTTACTCTGCTGAGCATTTATGAGGCGGGCCTTTTATTAATAAGCTGACTCGCCCCACAGTATATATGTGTTAAACTGTTCTGGTTGAAAATAAATTAGTATCATAGAATCATAGAGTTGGAAGAGACCTCGTGGGACATCCAGTCCAACCCTCTGCCAAGAAGCAGGAATATCACATTCAAATCACCCCTGACAGATGGCCATCCAGCCTCTGTTTAAAAGCTTCCAAAGAAGGAGCCTCCACCACACTCTGGGGCAGAGAGTTCCACTGCTGAACGGCTCTCACAGTCAGGAAGTTCTTCCTCATGTTCAGATGGAATCTCCTTTCTTTCCCATAGTTTGAAGCCATTGTTCCATTGTGACGTAGTCTCCAGGACAGCAGAAAGGAAGCCTGCTTCCTCCTCCCTATGACGTGATATATGGCAGTCATCATGTCTCCTCTCAGCCTTCTCTTCTACAGGCTAAAGATGCCCAGTTCTTTAAGCCGCTCCTCATAGGGCTTGTTACACTATGTAACAAATATTTGAAAAAAATCTGTCCCTGGTTTGAAAGTGTTATTTCCTGTTTAATTGTGCAGACCTTACTTTGAAAGTAGTTGTTCTAGTTCAGAAACTTTGTTTTTGTGGCTGCCACAAACTAGTGTGAATGGGTTGAGGCCCTGTGATTTCTCTGCTTTGATAATCTGGATTGTATGACAGTGTAGAAGGGGCAGGAGACTCTGTGAGATATTAATTGAAAAATTAGAGCAAAACGTGCTGCGTGGAAGGGGCCACAGTGTCATTGACAAGATAGAAAAGATTCAAGATGCTTTGTTCTCATACACATATATAAACACACACATACACACATGTGGGCCTGTTCACTTTCATGCACTAGAGATGGGACTTAGGCCCTTTCTACACTGCCAAATAAAATCCAGATTATCTGCTTTGAATTGGATTATATGGCAGTGTAGAAGGGGCCTTGGTTCACTCTTACAAAGTAAAATTCCCTACATTCTCTAACTGTCCTGTTGCTACAATAGGAGGGAACCAGGTCTTCCTTTTGTGCTGATAATTAGAGGCGGATGAGCTCCCTCTATCAGCTCCAGCTCCTCATGCGGGGACATGAGAGAAGCCTCCCACAAGGATGATAAAAACATCAGTTCATCCAGGTGTCCCCTGGGCAACGTCCTTGCAGACAGCCAATTCTCTCACACCAGAAGCGAATTGCAGTTTCTCAAGTCACTCCTGACACGGCAAAAAAAATAATTAAATAATAAACAGCACTGCCTCTACTCACGGTCGCTCAAAACATCGTAGGCTTCTGCGATTTGCTTGAACTTCTCCTGAGCCCAAGGTGCATCGTTCTTAAAAGGGTGGTACTTCAACGCCAGTTTCCGGTAACTGAGAAACAAAACAGGGGAGCTGCAGTCTTTATTCTCACTCTATTTTCATTCTCTCCCCATCCACCCCACCTCCCAAATTAAGATTTAATGTCTTCTAAGGTACATGACACATTGTAGGACAGAAATCATTAATAAGTTAAGCTACATATGGCCTTTTGTCCCATTAGAAAGTAGAACCTTAATCACATGTTATGTCACAGCTATTTTATGTGAAGGAAGCAGTTGGGGAGCATGGGTTTCATTGTAAGCATCCTTTGGGTTCTTGCAGGGGTTTGTATGTTTTTTCAAAAGCACCAAGGGGCACTATAAGGTTATTATTTTAATAATTTTAATGTGCTTTAATTGATTTTCATTGACATGTGCTTAACTCTATTTTAATATTGTTTATTGTGAGGTTTAAATTGCATTTTGTTAAAGTTGTGAGCTATTTTGCATTTTGGTAAAGAGATAAAGGCATTATATGATCATCATCATCATCCTTGAAGTGACTAGCTTGACCTTGAAGGAGCTGGGGGTGGCGGCAGCCGACAGGGAGCTCTGGCCTGGGATGGTCCAGGAGGTTACGAAGAGTCGGAAACAACTGAACGAATAAACAACAAATATTATATGATGATGATATCATATAATGCTTTTATCTGGTGTGATTACTACTATATATATACACACAGACACATATACATACAAGAATATAATATTCATCTACTATTATTATTAAACATAATAATATGTAACAACACTACTATTATTATACACATATATAATATTATATGATGATGATAATCATATACTTTTATCTGGGGTGATTGTTACTATTATATTATATTATATTATAATAATGAGGATTATTATATAATATTTTCATCTGGTGTGATTACTACTGCTACTGTTTTTAAACACACACACATATATAATATTATATGATGATGATAATATAATGCTTTTATCTGGGGTGATTGTTACTATTATATATTATATGACGATAATGAGGATTATTATTATATAATACTTTTATCTAGTGTGATTACTACTATTATTATTAAACATATATACATATGTATACATATAGATAATATATGATGATATCATATAATGCTTTTATCTGGGGTGATTGTTACTATTATTTATTTTATTATTTTATTTATTTATTTAGTCGTGTCAGGAGCAACTTGAGAAACTATCTAATGAGTTGATGCATTTAAAGAAGGCCCCAAACAGGCTGCTGCCACCACCACCACCAGCAGTGGGAGAGAGTTCCAGAGTCGAGGGGCCACCACCGAGAAGGCCCTGTCCCTCGTCCCCCCACCATCATCATAATAATATAGTGTATTCTGATGATAGACAAAGACTTTTATTTGGGGTGATTACTATGATTTATTTTATTTTTTTTATTTTTTTTGTTGTGTCAAGAGCAACTTGAGAAACTGCAGTTTTAATAATATCCTATCTAATGAGCTGATGTATTTGAAGGAATAGAATCATAGAATCATAGAATCAAAGAGTTGGAAGAGACCTCATGGGCCATCCAGTCCAACCCCCTGCCAAGAAGCAGGAATATTGCATTCAAATCACCCCTGACAGATGGCCATCCAGCCTCTGTTCAAAAGCCTCCAAAGAAGGAGCCTCCACCACACTCCGGGGCAGAGAGTTCCACTGCTGAACGGCTCTCACAGTCAGGAAGTTCTTCCTCATGTTCAGATGGAATCTCCTCTCTTGTAGTTTGAAGCCATTGTTCCTTGCGTCCTAGTCTCCAAGGAAGCAGAAAACAAGCTTGCTCCCTCCTCCCTGTGGCTTCCTCTCACATATTTATACATGGCTATCATATCCCCTCTCAGCCTTCTCTTCTTCAGGCTAAACCTGCCCAGTTCCCTAAGCCGCTCCTCATAGGGCTTGTTCTCCAGACCCTTGATCATTTTAGTCGCCCTCCTCTGGACACATTCCAGCTTGTCAATATCTCTCTTGAATTGTGGTGCCCAGAATTGGACACAATATTCCAGGTGTGGTCTAACCAGAGCAGAATAGAGGGGTAGCATGACTTCCCTAGATCTAGACACTATGCTGTCCAGAGTTGAGGGGCCACCACCGAGAAGGCCCTGTCCCTCGTCCCTCACCATCATCATAATATAGTGTATTATGATGATGGTCATATAAGGCTTTTATTTGGGGTGATTACTATTATTTATTTAATTTAATTTTATTTTTATTTATTTATTTATTTAGTTAGTTAGTTAGTCAGTCGTGTCAGGAATTCTAATAATATCCTATCTAATGAGCTGATGTATTTGAAGGAGGCCCCAAAGTGAGAGTGCTGCCACCACCACCACCTCCACCATCATTCCTCCTCCCCTCAGGCCGGGGATGCTGGGAGCTGCAGTCCCACCCCGCCTTCATAGAGAGAGAGAGGCCCTCACGCCTTCTTGATCTGGGCATCGGTGGCGCTGCGGGTGAGCTCCAGGATGGCGTAATAGTCCTGCCCCATCGCGGCCGGCCTCCTCCTCCTCCTCCGCCTCCTTCTCCCGCCTCGGGCCTACTCCGCCTGGCTCAGGCCTCCCGTTGCTAGGGACGCGCGGCCTTAGCAACGAAAGGCCGCCTTCCTCAGCCCAGGCCGCCGCAAAGCATGACGGGGCGGCCTCTCGTTCCTATTGGTCGAGGCTTGAAGGGGCGTGGCCTCAAGCTCCTTGCCATGCTTTGACTAAAGGGGCAGGGCCTGAGGATCCTTGCCTGTCGTTGCTATGGTTACGGGAAAGGGGGCGTGGCCTCACTCAGTGGAAGGGCTAACCTTTTCTGAATGGATCTTGCCATTACTATTGGTCGAGGCTTGAAGGGGCGTGGCCTCAAGCTCCTTGCTAGGTCTAGGCTAAAGAGGCGGGGCCTCCGGCTCATTGCCTGCCGTTGCTATGGTTACGGCAAAAGGGGGCGGGGCCTCATCTTTTCTGAATGGACCTTGCCAATTAAATAAAATATTATACAAAAATAATTCAAATAAATATATTATAAATAAATAAACATTGTATCATATTGCATAAAACCAATGAAAGTAAATATGTTATAAACAAATAAATATTTTATAAAATAATACGAAGAAATGTAGTATAAATAAATATAAAAATTGTATCATACAAAGCAAATAAATGTATTATAAATATTGTATAAAATAATACAAAGAAATATAGTATAAATATTAAACTGTATAAAAACAATGCAAATAAATGTATTATAAATAAATATTGTATAAAATAATACAAA
The DNA here is from genome assembly GCF_025583915.1 of Anolis sagrei ordinatus. Classification (NCBI taxonomy): domain Eukaryota; kingdom Metazoa; phylum Chordata; class Lepidosauria; order Squamata; family Anolidae; genus Anolis; species Anolis sagrei. Next base: position 276,302,255 of record NW_026846588.1, on the reverse strand, counting down.
GAAATATTGTATAAACATAATACAAAAATATAGTATAAATAAATATTAAATTGTATAAAACAAGGCAAATAAATGTATTATAAATAAATATTTTATAAAAAATAATACAAAAATATAGTACAAATAAATATTAAATTGTATAAAACAATGCAAATAAATGTATTATAAATAAATATTGTATAAAAATAATACAAATATAGTATAAATATTAAATTGTATAAAACAATGCAAATAAATGTATTATAAATAAATATTGTTTAAAATAATACAAATATAGTATAAATGTTAAATTGTATAAAAACAATGGAAATAAGTGTATTATAAATAAAGAAATATTGTATAAAATAATACAAAGAAATATAGTATAAATGTTAAACTGTATAAAACAAGGCAAATAAATGTATTATAAATAAATAAATATTGTATAAAATAATACAAAGAAATATAGTATAAATATTAAACTGTACAAAATGCAAATAAATGTATTATAAATAAATATTGTATAAATATAATACAAAGATATAGTATAAATAATTATTAAATTGTATAAAAACCATGCAAAGAAATGTATTATAAATAAATATTAAATTGGATAAAAACAAAGCAAATAAATGTATTATAAATAAATATTGTATAAAGTAATACAAAGAAATATAGTATAAATATTAAACTGTATAAAAACAGTGCAAATAAATGTATTATAAATAAATATTTTATAAAAAATAATACAAAAATATAGTATAAATATTAAATTTTATAAAACAATGCAAATAAATGTATTATAAATAAATATTGTTTAAAATAATACAAAGAAATATAGTATAAATGTTAAATTGTATAAAAACAATGGAAATAAGTGTATTATAAATAAAGAAATATTGTATAAAATAATACAAAGAAATATAGTATAAATGTTAAACTGTATAAAACAAGGCAAATAAATGTATTATAAATAAATATTGTATAAAATAATAGAAAGAAATATAGTATAAATATTAAATTGTATAAAACAAGGCAAATAAATGTATTATAAATAAATATTATAAAAATAATAAAAATAGTATAAATAAATATTAAATTGTATAAAAATAATGCAAATAAATATATTATAAATAAATATGAAATTTTTATAAAAACAATATGTATAAAATATGTATAAAAACAATGTAAATAAATGTATTTTAAATAAATAAATGCAATCTGGTAATGGAACATAGGAATGGAACAATGGACGACGAACCTGGACTACGCTTGGATGATGAGAAGATTGGGTATGGTTGTTTTTTGTAATAATTGTGCATTGTAATTGCTTATTGGTAATTTATGGATAATGTGTTAAGTCAATTGTTATATGTTGTATGGAACCACTGCTGTTTCTACTGTTTTTACTGTTTGTGAACCGCTGTGAGTCGCCTTCGGGCTTGAGATACAGCGGTATATAAGCAAAGTAAATAAATAAATAAATATGAAAACCAAACAGATAAATATATTAAAAATAAATAAATAGTATAGAAATATGATTAAAGGCATAAAAAAATTAAAAATACCATATTGCATAAAAACAGCGCAAATAAATTATAAATAAATAAATAAATAAAATATGTTCTGTAAAAAACACACACATATAGAAGTATTATAAATAAATAACACATGTTTTATATAAATAAATAAAATATTATTAAAATATGATATTGTCTAAAATAATATAAATGTCGTAAATTAGTTGAATTAGCATTCTAGGAATGTCTGCCTGCCCCATCCCTCTCTGAAAGCTCTATCCTAATTCATATTCATCTGTTCATGCTCAGCATTTTCTTTAAATTTTAATTATTACATTTGGCCCAGCCATAGGTTTTAATTGTCGTTGTGTTATTGTTAATGTTTATTGCTTTTTTGTTATGAGTTTTATTTTATTGCTTTGTATTATTTGTTGTTATTGCTTTATTATTGATGTATTGTGGGCTTGGCCTCATGTAAGCCGCACTGAGTCCCTGTGAGATGGTAGCGGGCTATAAATAAAGTATTATTATTATTATTATTATTATTATTATTATTATTAGCCTCCCTGCATAAAATGGTAACTAAATTTCCTACTGGACAAATGCAAATGTCTTTTGGGCTGCATAGGTCAACAGTAAGCTAGACTATTAATGGTTGGGAGCTCACTCCGACCATTAATAGTCGGAGTGATAAATGAAGACTTACTTACTTAGGCGATCCCTCGTTGGACGAGTAAGATGGTCTTCCAGTGTTCCTGTGGGTCCGTATGTGGCTGTGGAGCCCTATTCTTGCTCTGCATCTTCTTCCGCAGTGAGGGCATTGGTTTCCAGGTGGAAGGCGGTCCCGGTTGGGGTTGGCTTGACGCGCCTTCTCCTGGCACGTTTCTCTCTTTCACCCTCCACTCGTGCCTCCTCAAATTCTGCAGCACTGCTGGTCACAGCTGACCTCCAGCTGGAGCGCTCAAGGGCCAGGGCTTCCCAGTTCTCAGTGTCTATGCCAGAGATTTTAAGGTTGGCTTTGAGGCCATCTTTAAATCTCTTTTCCTGTCCACCAACGTTCCGTTTTCCGTTCTTAAGTTCAGAGTAGAGCAACTGCTTTGGGAGACGGTGGTCAGGCATCCGGACAACGTGGCCGGCCCAGCGGAGTTGATGTTGGAGGACCATCGCTTCAATGCTGGTGGTCCTTTGCTTCTTCCAGCACACTGACGTTTGTCCGCTTGTCTTCCCAGGAGATTTGCAGGATTTTCCGGAGGCAGCGCTGATGGAATCGTTCCAGGAGCTGCATGTGACGTCTGTAGACAGTCCACGTCTCACAGGCATAGAGCAGGGTTGGGAGGACAATAGCTTTATAGACAAGCACCTTGGTCCCCCTACGGATGTCCCGGTCCTCAAACACTCTCTGCTTCATTCTGGAAAATGCTGCACTCGCAGAGCTCAGGCGGTGTTGTATTTCGGTGTCGATGTTGACTTTGGTGGAGAGGTGGCTGCCAAGGTTGCGGAAATGGTCAACATTTTCTAATGTTACACCATTAAGCTGTATTCTGGCATTGGAGAGGGATTGGCTAGCGACTGCTGGAACAGCACCTTGGTTTTCTCAATGTTCAATGACAGGCCGAGCTTCTCGTATGCTTCTGCGAAGGTGTTTAGAGTGGCTTGTAGATCTTCTTCTGAATGCGCACAGACGACATTGTCATCAGCATACTGGAGTTCTATAACAGCTGTGTTGTAACCTTGGTTTTGGCTTTCAGTCTGCTGAGGTTGAATAGCTTGCCATCTGTCCGATGGATTATTTCCACAATGATTTCCACTCCCATCAACAAGGTGAAGTATCATAGCAATGAAGATGGAGAATAAAGTTGGGGCAATAACACATCCCTGTTTGACAGCCTGATTCCACCTTAAATGGGTCACTTTGGGAGCCATTGCTGTCCAAGACTGTTGCCATCATGTCATCATGGAGGAGCCGCAGGATGTTCACAAATTTGTTTGGGCACCCGATTTTGTGGAGGATGGTCCAGAGAGCGCTGCGATTCACTGTGTCGAATGCCTTTGCAAGGTCGATGAATGCCATGTACAGAGGTTGATTTTGTTCTCTGCATTTTTCTTGGAGCTGTCTTGCAGTGAAGATCATGTCCACGGTTCCTCTGGAGGGGCGGAAGCCATTCTGGGATTCTGGGAGGGTGTCTTCTGAGAGGGGCAGAAGGCGGTTTGCAAGGATTCTTGCGAGGATTTTCCCAGCGGAGGTTAGAAGGGAGATACCTCGATAGTTTCCGCAGTCTGTTCTTTCCCCTTTTTTGAAGAGGGTGATGATGGTGGCGTCCTTGAAATCTGCTGGGATTTTCTCGGTCACCCACACTTTTTCTATGAGCTGGTGGAGTTGGTGTGTCAGCTCAGGTCCTCCCTCTTTAAAGATTTCAGCAGGGATCCATCTGGTCCACTGGCTTTGTTATTCTTCTGTTGGCTGATGGCATTGCTGACTTCTTCCAAACTAGGCAGTGCTGCAAGCTCATCCCTGGTTTGTTGTTGCGGGATTTGTGAGAGGACCTCTTCGGCCACATTGGAGCTGCGGTTCAGGAGGCTTTGGTAGTGTTCTTTCCAACGTAGTGCAATTGAGTTTTGGTCCTTCAGGAGTTTGGTTCCATCTGATGAGCCTAGAGGCTGTATGCCATGGTTTCTTGGTCCATAGATGACCTTTGTGGCTTTGAAAAATCCCTGAGCATCATGGGTATCTGCCAGGTGTTGGATTTCTTCAGCCTTCTTTGTCCACCAGATGTTCTTGAGTTCTCTTGTCCTTCTTTGGACCTCAGCTTTTGCACTGGCATATATCTTTTTCTTAGCAGCACAGTTGATGTCTCTCTGCCATGCTTGGAAGGCTTTCCTTTTCTTGTCAATTAGCTGTTGGATCTCGATGTCATTTTCATCAAACCAGTCTTGATGTTTCTTGGCTTGGTATCCAATAGTTTCTTCGCAGGCTTGGATGATGGAGGTCTTCAGTTTGTTCCAATGTTCCTCAACATTTTCGGGGTGTACTGTGGGTAGATGGTCCTTGAGTGCTGTTTGGAGATGGGCTCGTCTGGAGGGCTCCTGAAGGGCTTGGGTGTTCATTTTGCGCCTTGTCTTCCTTCCTTGGAGTCTGCGCTTGGGAGCGATCTTGATAGCCATCGAGGATCGAATTAGCCTGTGGTCAGTCCAGCAGTCGTCAGCACCTGTCATGGCTCTTGTGAGGAGCACGTCACGGCGGTCTCTGGCGCGTGTGATTACATAGTCTAAGAGGTGCCAATGCTTTGACCGGGGGTGCTTCCATGATGTCTTGAACTTGTTTTTCTGGCGGAAGAGCGTGTTGGTGATGACAAGGTTGTGCTCCGCACATTTGGTGAGAAGCAGGATGCCATTTGAGTTGCTGTTTCCAACCCCGTCTTTTCCGATGGTCCTGGCCACAGGTCGAAGTCTCGCCCGACTCTTGCATTGAAGTCCCCCAGGAGGATGATTTTGTCCTCCTTAGGTATCCCCGATAGGACGGTGTCCAGCTGACAGTAGAATTTCTCCTTGATGTCTTCGTCAGCATCTAGTGTTGGTGCATAGGCACTTATGATGGTTGCCCGTTGGTTTTTGGCAAGATCGATTCGGAGGGTTGAGAGTCGTTCGTTGATGCCAGTGGGTGCTTCGGACAGATGTTTCATCAGATCATTTCTGATGGCAAAGCCAACTCCGTGCATTCTTTGGTCTTTTTCGGGCAGTCCCTTCCAGAAGAAGGTGTAGCCTCCTTTTTCTTCCTTCAGCTGTCCCTCTCCTGCTCTCCGGGTCTCCTGAAGGGCTGCTATGTCGATGTTGAAGCGTCCCAGCTCCCTTGCAATGATGGCAGTTCTGCGTTCGGGGCGTTCACTGCCACTGTTGTCCATCAGAGTCCGTACGTTCCACGTACCGAAGTTTATTTTTCTTTTTTGGCCGCAGGGTGGTGACCTGGACGCAGCAGTCCAGTCAGGGATAAGAGAGGCAGACTATGTTTAGGGCACCTTTTCTAGCCCCCTCCCCGTGTGGGGTGAGCAGAGTGGATCCTCAAAAGAGCTGCTCAGTCATGGATACAGCTGCCGAACTACTCAACTGCCTCGGACCTTGAGGTAGAACGACTGAGTCCGTATCCACCGCCCATGTGCCAGTCTGTGACTAGGGGCTTCCAGATTTCACAGTCCTGCCCCCGTCGCCACTCGCTGATCGCCATGGGACTTTGGTTGCTTGGTTTTTATTTTCTTTGGAAGACGCCTGTGCGTGGGTTTTTTTAATGTGTGGAGGTCAGTGCACAACTGATCAGCACACAGACTTCACAGAGTGAGGTTCCACTGGTGATGTAGTTTAACACAATGACCGTGGCTTCTCAGTCTGTTGCAGCCTTCTTCCGCCTTCGCAGCCGTTGTAACATGTGCCATGTTATCCTCCGCCTGCTCCGCCGTTGAGGTCTTTGGGTCTTCGGACTGTGCTTGGTCTGGAACCTCCCCCGCAGCCACTCCTGGGAGTGCACGACTCCAGTTGTTGTGCCTACAGGTTCATCGGAACGCGCAAGCCCCCTCACTCCGACCATTAATAGTCGGAGTGATAAATGAAGAACTGCTAAGAGAATGCATTTAAAAAAGGAATCAGTCAATACTTTTCTTGATGCCATCAGTACAATGAAATGAGCAATAATAATTCAAGATGAAATCAGCTTTATTTTGAATGGAGATTTACAACTAGAACAATATTTATTGAGAAGCACCAGAAAAAAAGGATCATTCTGTTTAGGAGGGCGTGATGTTTTCAAACAATTTTTTTTATTGGTTTCCTTTCTAGTCGAGAGGTAGACAAAACATACTAAAAACATCTTTTTGGGAGGTCTTCTCGCCTTGATTTTCTTTCTCCTTTTAGAAACAACAAGGAGAGACCAACAACATATTGTCTGCAAAAGCAGACTGGACCATAACCCAAATAAATGTGGGTTGTGGCTCGTGTTGAAGATCATTAGCTGTTCGATTCAGGATCATTGTGTCTTCATGAGGTCCCCAAACAAATGTGTCCTCCAGTTGTATTTACAGTACAAAACCATGGAAATTTCAAAATACACCCAGCATTTGGTAAAGTGTTCAGAAATAGTTTCTATCTTTGTTCAAAGTTCTGAAAGTTGGTATCTCCTTACGGTCCCGTCTCGGCAGCAGGAATAGATCTGCTTCTCCCAGGTGGCCACCTAAGGAAATAATAATGTGAAGTCACACCACAGTGAAAATGGATGTCACATCCACAACTAATTGTACAAGAGCAAAGGGAAGACAATCCTACAAGAGAGGAGATTCCATCTGAACATGAGGAAGAACTTCCTGACTGTGAGAGCCGTTCAGCAGTGGAACTCTCTGCTCTGGAGTGTGGTGGAGGCTCCTTCTTGGAAGCTTTTAAACAGAGGCTGGATGGCCATCTGTCAGGGGTGATTTGAGTGCAATGTTCCTGCTTCTTGGCAGAATGGGGTTGGATTGGACGGCCCATGAGGTCTCTTCCAACTCTTTGATTCTATGATTCTAAGGGACCCCCAAAGGCCATCTAGTCCCACCCCTTTTATTCTGCCAGGCAGGAAGACTCAATCCAAGCCCCCCCGACAGATGGCAATCAAGCTATAACATGCGTTGTTGTAGGTTTTTTTGGGCTATATGGCCATGGTCTAGAGGCATTCTCTCCTGACGTTTCGCCTTCATCTATGGCAAGCATCCTCAGAGGTAGTGAGGTCTGTTGGAACTAGGAAAAAGGGTTTATATATCTGTGGAAGACCAGGGTGGGACAAAGGACTCTTGTCTGCTGGAGCTAGGTGGGAATATTTCAACTGATCACCTTGATTAATATATAATGGCCTGACAAGGTATGGAGAACAAGCCCTATGAGGAGCGGCTTAAGGAGCTGGGCATGTTTAGCCTGAAGAAGAGAAGGCTGAGAGGAGATATGATAGCCATGTATAAATATGTGAGAGGAAGCCATGGGGAGGAGGGAGCAAGCTTGTTTTCTGCTTCCCTGGAGACTAAAGGGTCTAGAGAACAAGCCCTATGAGGAGCGGTTTAAGGAGCTGGGCATGTTTAGCCTGAAGAAGGCTGAGAGGAGACATGATAGCCATGTATAAATATGTGAGAGGAAGCCACAGGGAGGAGGGAGCAAGCTTGTTTTCTGCTTCCCTGACGACTAGGACTCAATGGAACAATGGCTTCAAACTTCAAGAGAGGAGATTCCATCTGAACATGAGGAAGAACTTCCTGACTGTGAGAGCCGTTCAGCAGTGGAACTCTCTGCCCCGGAGTGTGGTGGAGGCTCCTTCTTTGGAAGCTTTTAAACAGAGGCTGGATGGCCATCTGTCAGGGGTGATTTGAGTGCAATAGTCCTGCTTCTTGGCAGGGGGTTGGACTGGATGGCCCATGAGGTCTCTTCCAACTCTTTGATTCTATGATTCTATGACAGCTTGAGCAAACTTTTGTTGTCAGACTACACAGAGAAGCCATTGAAATCCACAAGCATGTTTACAATTTCAACAGAAAGGAGGAAACAATGAAAATGAACAAAATCTGGCTTCCAGTATTAAAAAATCTCTAAAATTACAACAGAGAGGAAACAATCAAGGACATCGAATTCAAAGACATTTACAGCTGCAGTCTACCACACTTCGAGGAAATCAATTCCAGCTCTCACAGTAGAAAGTTTTCCTTGTGTTTAGAAGATTAGGAGTTCAGAGTTGATGTGAAAAACTGGAAAAATCTTAAGATGGTTATTTTAAAAAAGGTATTAAAAACATCAAAATAAAAATAAAATAAAGGTATCATGGCACATCTAACATGGGTTACCTTATATACAGGGTCACAATCTGGTCCAGTGAGTTCAACAATATGATCGAGGTCTTGCTGCATGATAAAACAGGTCCCGTCCCCTGGAAACAGAGATAGAATGTGATAAAAATCAACAACTGTGATTTATTTTCAAAGTTGTGACACATGATAGAATGTCTATATTATATATTTCCCATTCAGCATTGCCTCAGGGTGCATCTACACTGCAGAATCAATACGGTTTTTGTTACAGTAAATTGTAGCAGAATCAAGTGTGTGTTAAAGAAAAACTGTATGATGTTATTTATTATGTGCAGCTGGTAATGTAGGTCAGCCAGCATGTTTGGGCCATACCCGGTGGGGTATAACTGTATGGATTTTAGAATACAGTTTGGAGAAGCATTATGCTACTCTGTTCCTTTTTCCTCTTGCCTGTGTGTCTTTTGCATGTGCAGCTGGTAATGTAGGTTAGCCAGCATGTTTGGGCCACACTCGGTGGGGTATAACTGTATGGATTTTAGAATACAGTTTGGAGAAGCATTATGCTACTCTGTTCCTTTTTCCTCTTGCCTGTGTGTCTTTTGCATGTGCAGCTGGTAATGTAGGTTAGCCAGCATGTTTGGGCCACACTCGGTGGGGTATAACTGTATGGATTTTAGAATACAGTTTGGAGAAGCAATATGCTGTAATGCTGCTATGCTCAACAGCGATGCTTTTTGCTATGGTGGAATAGCTATTTACTCAAGGTTTATGTTTTGCTCTCATTTGAATGAAGATGAAGAAGTCTTATTCTGTGTTACAGCTGGAAATGTAGGTCAGCCAGCATGTTTGGGCCACATCCGGTGGGGTAGAACTATATGGATTTTAGAACACAGTTTGGAGAAGAAATATGCTACTCTGTTCCTTTTTTCTCTTGCCTGTATGTCTTTTGCATGGGACTTGGCTAAAATTCACTTCTGCTCAACAGTTTTGACACCATTTTATTTATTTATTTATTTACAGTATTTATATTCCGCCTTTCTTACCCCGCAGAGGACAGGGCGGATTACAATGCACATATACATGGCAAACATTCAATGCCATAGACGCACCACATATATAGACACATGCACAGAGGTTATTTAACATTCTGGCTTCATGAGGGTATGCTCCGAATTCTGGTCACTAGGGTAGCTGTCGCTTCACCGTCCACTTCTGACACCGATGGAGTACTTCCTCACTCTTTTGAACACTACTGGAGATTTTTATGGAGTTGTAAATAAGTTAAATTAGCCTCCCCGCATGAAGCGGCACCTAATTTTCCTACTTGACAGATGCAACTGTCTTTCAGGCTGCAAAGGTCGACAGCAAGCTAGACAAATGGTCGGGAGCTTACTCCGACCCGGGCTGACTTTGAACTCATGACCTTTTGGTCAGTAGAGATTTTTTAAAAAAATAAATTTGTATTATGTTTACACCAAAGTAAAAGAATAGATACACAAAGAAAAGAAAACATGGAAAGTAGGAGAACATTTAGTTTCCAGGAAAGTAGGGGGGGGGGGGGGGGGGGGGGGGTGAAGAGAAAGACAAATCTAGCTGGAGAAAAAAGTAAATAAAGTAAAAATATGTTAATTGATATCCATCCTGTGCATTCGCTCTTATTCTTTGTAAAATTATTTACAAAAATTATTTACAAAAATTAAAAATATTCATATTTAACATTATTACTATGATCTTCTTACTCTATAAATGCAAAGACACAGAATGGGGGACAATGCCTGGCTCGAGAGTACGTGTGAAAAAGGTCTTGGAGTCCTCTTGGACAGCAAGTTAAACATGAGCCAGGAATGTGATGTGGAGGCAAAAAAGCCAATGGGATTTTGGCCTGCATCAATAGGAGCATAGTGTCTAGATCTAGGGAAGTAATGCTACCCCTCTATTCTGCTTTGGTTAGACCACACCTGGAATATTGTGTCCAATTCTGGGCACCACAATTGAAGAGAGATATTGACAAGCTGGAATGTGTCCAGAGGAGGGCGACTAAAATGATCAAGGGTCTGGAGAACAAGCCCTAGGAGGAGCGGCTTAAGGAGCTGGGCATGTTTAGCCTGAAGAAGAGAAGGCTGAGAGGAGATATGATAGCCATGTATAAATATGTGAGAGGAAGCCACAGGGAGGAGGGAGCAAGCTTGTTTTCTGCTTCCTGGAGACTAGGACGCAATGGAACAATGGCTTCAAACTACAAGAGAGGAGATTCCATCTGAACATGAGGAAGAACTTCCTGACTGTGAGAGCCGTTCAGCAGTGGAACTCTCTGCCCCGGATGTGGTGGAGGCTCCTTCTTTGGAAGCTTTTAAAGCAGAGGCTGGATGGCCATCTGTCAGGGGTGATTTGAATGCAATATTCCTGCTTCTTGGCAGAATGGGGTTGGACTGGATGGCCCAGGAGGTCTCTTCCAACTCTTTGATTCTATGATTCTATGAAATCCCTGTACTATATATATATTATATATATATAAAAGAGAGAGAAGGAGAGAACAAATTACATGGTCAGTGTAATGCATCTGACTCCCAACGAGCTGTGCCATAGCCCAGTCACATTGAGCCATTGCTGCCATGGCTCGATGTGATGGAATCCAGGGGATTGGGAGTCTATTGAGGTTTCAGCACTTTATCAAAGAAGGCTAAAGTCCTTGTGAAACTATAAGTCCCATGGCCCTGTAGCAGTTCAAGTGGGGTTAATCTGCATTATTTCTCCAGTGTAGATGCATCCTTGGGAGTATCCCAGTCAAAGTAGAAGCAGACCTGGAAGCAATTAACAACAACATGAAAAGGAACGCTACCTTGGCTGGCAATGAATCCATCTTTGTAAGGCATCAGGGAGAGGACAGGGGCCCCCGACCGACGAATAATTCGAACTGGAGCCCTAGGAACAGCAGCAAGGAAAGAACGTGAATCAAAAAAGGGACCACCATGTCAGACTACACAGAGAAGCCATTGAAATCCATAAGCATGTGGACAATTTCAACAGAAAGGAAGAAACCATGAAAATGAACAAAATCTGGCTACCAGTATTAAAAAACTCAAAAATTACAACAGCAAAACAACAGAGAGGAAACAATCAGGCACATCAAATCACCTCTCAACAAAAGATTCCCCCCAGGCACTTCCAAGCCATTAAATGCTAATCAAGGTGGTCAGTTGAAACATTCACACCTAGCTCCAGCAGACAAGAGTCCTTTGTCCCACCCTGGTCATTCCACAGATATATAAACCCATTTTCCTACTTCCAACAGACCTCACTACCTCTGAGGATGCTTGCCATAGATGCAGGCGAAACGTCAGCAGAAAATGCTTCTAGCACATGGCCATATAGCCCGGAAAAACCTACAACAACCCAAGGGACATGTTGATCAGTATTCTATTTCAATATATACTCACTGGGGACAGAACTCTCGTCTAAAAAACTCACAGCAACCCAGTGATTCCAGCCATGAAAGTTTTTTATAACTTGGGAACTACCTGTATTTTAAATTGCATTGTTTTTTTTAATGTTGTGAGTTGCTTTGCATCTCAACCGAGAGATAAAAATGGGATGATTATTAATTTATTGTGTCAGGAGCCAACCAAACAGTTGTATTGCATTTTTTGACAAACAAATAAACAAACAAAACACAAAGTTTGCAAGTTGATTAAATGTCCTTTGACCAGTATCTGGCCACTTGGAGTGCCTCAAGAAGGTCCTCCATTGTGCATGTGGCAGGGCTCAGGTTGCATTGCAGCAGGTGGTCAGTGGTTTGCTCTTCTCCACACTCGCATGTCGAGGATTCCACTTTGTAGCTCCATTTCTGAAGGTTGGCTCTGCATCTCGTGGTGCCAGAGCGCAGTCTGTTCAGCGCCTTCCAAGTCGCCCAGTCCTCTGTGTGCCCAGGGGGAGTCTCTCATTTGGTATCAGCCATTGGTTGAGGTTCTGGGTTTGAGCCTGCTACTTTTGGACTCTCGCTTGCTGAGGTGTTCCAGCGAGTGTCTCTGTAGATCTTAGAAAACTATTTCTTGATTTAAGTCGTTGACGTGCTGGCTGATACCCAAACAGGGGATGAGCTGGAGATGTCTCTGCCTTGGTCCTTTCACTATTGGCTGCTACTTCCCGGCGGATGTCAGGTGGTGCAATTCCGGCTAGACAGTGTAGTTTCTCCAGTGGTGTCAGGCGCAGACACCCTGTGATAATGTGGCATGTCTTATTAAGAGCCACATCCGCTGTTTTAGTGTGGTGAGATGTGTTCCACACTGGGCATGCATACTCAGCAGCAGAGTAGCATAGCAAGGGCAGATGTCTTCACTGTGTCTGGTTGTGATCCCCAGGTTGTGCCAGTCAGCTTTCTTATGATATTGTTTCTAGCACCCACTTTTTGCTTGATGTTCAGGCAGTGCTTCTTGTAGGTCAGAGCACGGTCCAGAGTGACTCCCAGGTATTTGGGTGCGCTGCAATGCTCCAGTGGGATTCTTTCCCAGGTAATCATCCTCAGAACTCGGGATGCTTGTCTGTTCTTGAGATGAAAAGCACATGTTTTAGATGGGTTGGGGATCAGCTGGTTTTCCCTGTAAGAGCACCTAGAGCTTCGGAGTGCTTCTGTTCTACCATCTCAAAGCTCCCTCCTTGAGTAGTGATGGCACGATCATCAGCATAGATGAAACTCTCTGTCCCTTCTGGCAGTGGCTGGTCATTTGTGTAGATGTTGAACATGGATGGAGCAAGCACGCTCCCCTGAGGCAGGCCGTTCTTCTGTTTCTGCCATCTCCTTCTCTGGCCCTGGAACTCAACAAAAAAGCTCCTGTTTTGTAGCAGGTTTCCTATGAGGCGGTGAGGTGGTCGTCCTTTGTGATATTATACATTTTTCTCAGGAGGAGGCGGTGGTTCACAGTATCATAGGCTGCTGACAGGTCTATGAAGACAGCTCCTGTGATCTGCTGCCTTTCAAAGCCATCTTCTATGTGTAGGGCGCAGACACCCCGTGATAATGCGGCATGTCTCATTAAGAGCCATATCCACTGTTTTAGCTTGGTGAGATGTGTTCCACACTGGGCATGCATACTCAGCAGCAGAGTACCATAGCGCAAGGGCAGATGTCTTCACTGTATCTGCTTGTGATCCCCAGGTTGTGCCAGTCAGCTTTCGTATGATATTGTTTCTAGCACCCACTTTTTGCTTGATGTTCAGGCAGTGCTTCTTGTAGGTAAGAGCACGGTCCAGAGTGACTCCCAGGTGTTTGGGTGTGCTGCAGAGCAAGCAGCAATTGTTCTGCTTGGGTGATGCAACAGCCATGTCCAAATCCTACTCACCTGGTATTTCTCACATCCAGTTGGTATATATTTCCATCTTGAGTCCCTCCCAGGAAGTAGATGCCAGAGAGGAACATGCAGCAGTTGAATGCATCAGAGCCAATGAAAAGAAAAACCTAAGGAAGAAGCAAATTGGAAAATAAGTTACAGCAGGCATGAGCAAACTTGGGCCCTCCCTCCAGGTATGTAGGACTTCAACTCCCACAATTCCTCACAGCCAGTAGGAATTATGTTAAGCTGCTTACAGTCTACTCCAGGAGAGATAAAACAGGGTATAAATATAAATACGAGGGTTGAATGAAAAGTAATGCCTCCACCTTCGTAACTCCTCAACAGATGGCAGTACTGGTATGCGGCAGGTACTGGCTTGTTCAGTAGACTCTCCTCTACAGTTCAGCTTTGACGCAAAGGCTTAGCATTGAGCGGTTGTGTTGTTAAAAGTGTGAAGTATGGAACCCTGCGCAGACGGTTGATCAATGTGACTTAAACAATGAAAAGTAATGCCTCCACCTTCGCAACTCCTCAACAGATGGCAGTACTGGTATGCGGCAGGTACTGGCTTGTTCAGTGGATTCTCCTCTACAGTTCAGCTTTGACGCGAAGCCTTAGCATTGAGCGGTTGTGTTGTTAAAAGTTAGAAGTATGGAACCCTGCGCAGATGTTCGATGTACTCTTTAATGAAAAGTAATGCCTCCACCTTCGTAACTCCTCAACAGATGGCAGTACTGGTATGCAGCAGGTACTGGCTTGTTCAGTAGACTCTCCTCTACAGTTCCATTTTGATGGGAAGCTTTAGCATTGAACGGTTGTGTTGTTAAAGTGTGAAGTATGGAACCCTGCGCAGACGGTCGATCAATGTGACTTAAGCAATGAAAAGTAATGCCTCCATCTTTGTAACTCCTCAATAGATGGCAGTACTGGTATGCGGCAGGTACTGGCTTGTTCAGTAGACTCTCCTCTACAGTTCAGCTTTGACGGGAAGCCTTAGCATTGAACGGTTGTGTTGTTAAAGTGTGAAGTATGGAACCCTGCGCAGACAGTCAATCAATGCGACTTAAGCAATGTGCAGTCATTGAATTTTTGACAGCCCAAAGGAGATTCATCAGAGAATGTAAGCTGTTTATGTTGATTGTTTTGATGTGAGTACTGTCCGTCGTTGGGCAAGAAAGTTTAAAGATGTTGAAGTGGGATCATCTGACTTGCGTGACAAACAAAGAGTTGGACGTCCTGTGACAGCAACCACTGAGTTTCACAAGCAAAAGGTTGACAGATTGATTCAGGACGTTCGTAGTATCTCTGAGAGAGAAATATTAAGCACAATCGACATTTCACAAGAACGTGTGGGTCACATTATTGCTTTGCTTCGCTATCGGAAGATCTGTGCACGATGGCAGGGACGAGAGACAGGGCCTTCTCAGTGGTGGCCCCTCGGCTGTGGAACGCCCTGCCTGCAGATATCAGATTGGCCCCCTCCCTGCTGGCATTTCGGAGGAAAGTGAAGACCTGGCTTTTCGAACAAGTGTAATTGAACATAGGAATACGGAATAATGGATAACGAGACTGGATTCTGATTTTACTGTTGAGGCGCTAATGATTGTTATACTGATGTTAATGAGTTATGTTATAATTGTTTTTAATTGCCCTATACTTGTTTTGTGATGTTTTGTATTGATGTTGTTCACCGCTTTGAGTCGCCTGAGGGCTGAGAAAAGCGGTATAGAAATAAATAAATAAGTAAATAAATAAATTGGTTGCGGAAACAGAGTGTCGACTCAGAGTGTCAACTTCTTCCTGTGACGGCTTAAGAAAACTTGTTCATTGGCAGAAATGTATCCAATTGTCTGGTGATTATGTGGAAAAGTGAATAGTGGTAGTTAAAGAGCACATTCTAAGGATTATTTCTGCATTTGATTTGTTAAAATATTCCCATCCAAACCCAAGTAACGAAGGTGGAGGCATTACTTTTCATTCAACCCTCGTAGTAGTATAACTCTGTAACTTTTTCCTGCTTGTGATCCCACCAGTTCTTTGTCGTATTTATGGTGCAATAACAATAATAATAATAATAATAATAATAATAATAATAATAATTATTATTATTATTATTATTATTATTTTGCCACAAATATGACAAAGAACTGGTGGGATCACAAGCCGGAAAAAGTTACAGAGAATGAACACGTCAAACTCCTCTGGGACTTCCGAATTCAGACAGACAGTGTTCTGGAAAAACCAAAGTATGGATTGTCGATGTCGCAATCCCAGGTGAGAGCAGGATTGAAGAGAAACAACTGGAAAAGCTGACACGATATGAGGATTCAAAGATCGAACTGCAAAGACTCTGGCACAAGTAAGTCAAGGGGGTCCCAATGGTGATCGGCACACTGGGTGCAGTGCCTCAAGACCTTGGCCTGCACTTAAACACAATCGGTGCTGACAAAATTACCATCTGCCAGCTGCAGAGGGCCATCTTACTGGGATCTGCACGCAATATTCGCCGATACATCACACAGTCCGAGACACTTGGGAAGTGTCCGACGTGTGAACCAATACAACAGCCAGTGATCTTGTTTACTATGTACTAATCCTGTTATGTTTCTAATAATAATAATAATAATAATAATAATAATAATAATAATAATAATAGCAGCAGCAGCAACAACAACAGGAAAAGCTTATACAATATGAGGATTTAAAGATTGAATTGCAAATCCAATACAACAGCCAGCAAAGTGATCTTGTCTGCTGTGGATTCATCTTGTTGTGTTTCAAATAATAATAATAATAATTAGCACCAACAAAATTGGTCCCACAGAGGTTTACCAGAAAGCTCTGAGCTGCTTTGTGAAAAAGTTCTGTACATCTTCTTAGCTTCCATTTAGGTAAATGCGATTCCAATACAAGGTTCAAGTAAACAAATAAAATCTAACCGGTTGCCTGCTTTGCAATCCCACGCCTTGAAGCTTTTTGTCTTCTCGGGCCAGAAGCAAGAGTTTCCCTTCGGTCCCAACTTCGCGCTCACCTGGGTTGGAAAGAAACACTGTTAGGCTCACAACAGACAGGTAGACTGCAGTTAATGCATATGATGTGTGTTGGGCAAGTTAACAAAAGACCCTATCCATAAATGTACAGAAGAGTAACTTATTAGTGGCAGTGTGACCCAGGACAAGTAGTCCAAAGTGATGAAAAGAACAAAAACACACAGACCAATGTTATCTCTTCCACAGAAGACATTTCTTTGTAATAAAATATTATGGTAGCAGTATTTACAACAAGAAGGTTTCCATAACACAAATAAACAAATACATAATATTGTCGAAGGCTTTCATGGCCAGAATCACTGGGTTGTTGTAGGTTTTTCCAGGCTATATGGCCATGTTCTAGAGGCATTTCTCCTGACGTTTCGCCTGCATCTATGGCAAGCATCCTCAGAGGTAGTGAGGTCTGTTGGAATTAGGACAATGGGTTTATATATCTGTGGAATGGCTTCCTGGACCATCTTAACAGCATCCACCCAAAAATCCAATTCACAATGGAAAAAGAAAATGAAGGAAGACTGCCTTTTCTAGATGTCCTAGTCATCCGCAAACCAGATCAACAATTGGGTCACACCGTCTACAGAAAACCCACACACACAGATAGATATCTACATAAAAACTCCAACCATCACCCAAGTCAAAAAAGAAGCACCATTAAAGCCTTGGCAGACCGTGCAAAAAGAATCTGCGAACCCCACCTCCTCCAAGATGGACTGAACCACCTCAACTGGGCTCTCCAGGCCAATGGAGACTCCACCTCAGACATCAGAAGAGCTGCAAGACGACCGAGAAGAAGCCACGAGAGTAATGATGAAGATCCACCCAGAGGAAAAGTGTTCCTGCCATACATCAAGAGAACCACTGACCACAGAGGGAAGCTGATGAGGAAACACAACATACAAACTATCTACAGACCCACCAAGAAAATCCAACAAATGCTCCGTTCAGCAAAGGACAAGAGGGATCCTCACCTCTGCAGGAGTCTACCGTATACCATGCAGCTGTGGACAAGTCTACATAGGGACCACCAAACACAGCATTGCCCAAACACGAATCAAGGAACATTGTGTGCATGTGGCAGGGCTCAGGTTGCATTGCAGCAGGTGGTCAGTGGTTTGCTCTTCTCCACACTCGCATGTCGTGGATTCCACTTTGTAGCCCCATTTCTTGAGGTTGGCTCTGCATCTCGTGGTGCCAGAGCGCAGTCTGTTCAGCGCCTTCCAAGTCGCCCAGTCTTCTGTGTGCCCAGGGGGGAGTCTCTCATCTGGTATCAGCCATTGGTTGAGGTTCTGGGTTTGAGCCTGCCACTTTTGGACTCTCGCTTGCTGAGGTGTTCCAGCGAGTGTCTCTGTAGATCTTAGAAAACTATTTCTAGATTTAAGTTGTTACATGCTGGCTGATACCCAAACAGAGGATGAGCTGGAGATGTCTCTGCCTTGGTCCTTTCACTATTGGCTGCTACTTCAGAGGAGAGCGACTAAAATGACAAAAGGTCTGGAGAACAAGCCCTATGAGGAGCGGCTTAAGGAGCTGGGCATGTTTAGCCTGAAGAAGAGAAGGCTGAGAGGAGATATGATAGCCATGTATAAATATGTGAGAGGAAGCCACAGGGAGGAGGGAGCAAGCTTGTTTTCTGCTTCCTTGGAGACTAGGACGCGGAACAATGGCTTCATACTACAAGAGAGGAGATTCCATCTGAACATGAGGAAGAACTTCCTGACTGTGAGAGCCGTTCAGCAGTGGAACTCTCTGCCCCGGAGTGTGGTGGAGGCTCCTTCTTTGGAAGCTTTTAAACAGAGGCTGGATGGCCATCTGTCAGGGGTGATTTGAATGCAATATTCCTGCTTCTTGGCAGAATGGGGTTGGACTGGATGGCACATGAGGTCTCTTCCAACTCTTTGATTCTATGATTCTATGTTGTTGGTGCCATACCGGCTAAGCAGTGTAATTTCTCCAGTGGTGTGGGGCGCAGACACCCCGTGATAATGCGGCATGTCTCATTAAGAGCCACATCCACTGTTTTAGTGTGGTGGAATGTGTTCCACACTGGGCATGCGTACTCAGCAGCAGAGTAGCACAGCGCAAGGGCAGATAGTTAATTCTCCAGGTAGTGAATTCCAGAGTAGGGGAGCCACCAAGGAAAAAGCTCTCTCCCTTGTGCTCACAAGGCGAACTTGTGAGACCGGCAGGGGCGAAAGAAGGGCCTCCCCAGAGGATTGGAGGGCCCGAGATGGCACATGGAGGGAGATACGGTTACAAAGGTAGGTGGGTCCCAAACCGTTTGGGGCTTTGTAGGTGAGCACCTGCACCTTGAATTGGGACCGGACAATAAACGGCAGCCAATGGAACTCCTTAAACAGGAGGTTTGACCTCTCCCTGTAAGGAGCACCAGTTATTAATCTGGCTGCCGAACGTTGGACAAGTTGTAATTTCTGGGCCGTCTTCAAGGGTA
Organism: Anolis sagrei ordinatus; assembly: GCF_025583915.1. NCBI lineage: Eukaryota > Metazoa > Chordata > Lepidosauria > Squamata > Anolidae > Anolis > Anolis sagrei. The sequence goes on along the minus strand of NW_026846588.1, from coordinate 276,283,124 downwards.
GCCCCACGTAGAGAGCATTACAGTAATCCAGTCTAGAGGTAACTAGGGCATGGACCACCATGGTCAAGTCAGACTTCATGAGTTGGCACATAAGTTTAAATTGTGCAAAGGCCCTCCCGGCCATCGCCGACACCTGCATTTGCACCACTTACTTGGTGGTTGTTCAGGTGAGCCCAGGTTCAAGGTGTTGTCGGCGTCATTCACGGCAATTCCATTTACTGGGGCGCCACAATTCACCACAACGCCTAGGCAGGCTGACTTCCCACAGTCCCAGAGGCGGGCAGTGCCGTCCCGAGAGCCGGAGACCACATTCCTCCCACGGTCGATAACGGCCAAGTCGAGGATTCCTGCAACACAGAGGAAGGATGAGCAGCAGGGAAAGAAACAGACCCCATCTACACTGCAATATAATATAGTTTGAACTGTGTTAACTAGGCATGCGACAACTTAGGCCCTCCAGGTGTTTTGGACTTCAACTCCCACAATTCCTAACAGCCTACCAACTGTTAGGAATTGTGGGAGTTGTAGTCCAAAACACCTGTAGGGCTCAAATTGGCTCATGTCACTTCTATAGTCTTCACTTGCCAGCCACCCAACTGCATTTCTATCCACTGTGACCTTTCTGTACCTGCTTTGTGGCCTTGAAACGTCGCAGCGCACTTGCCATCTTCCGCTGACCAGATCTTGAGCCGGGCGTCCATCCCTCCGCTCAGGACCACAAGGCCCGATGGGAAAAACCTGCAGCAGTTCACGTCGTACACGTGGCCTTCCAAACACCTCTGGAACGACACAGAATGGGTTGCTAGTGACACAGGACATGATCGCATCAATGTTGGGGCATGCGTTTCTGAGAATTTAACAACACACATTCATTCTCATCCCTGGAGACTAGGACACGGAACAATGGCTTCAAACTACAAGAGAGGAGATTCCATCTGAAGATGAGGAAGAACTTCCTGACTGTGAGAGCCGTTCAGCAGTGGAACTCTCTGCCCCGGAGTGTGGTGGAGGCTCCTTCTTTGGAAGCTTTGAAACAGAGGCTGGATGGCCATCTGTCAGGGGTGATTTGAATGCAATATTCCTGCTTCTTGGCAGAATGGGGTTGGACTGGATGGCCCATGAGGTCTCTTCCAACTCTTTGATTCTATGATTCTATTATTCTATGATTCTAATTGCCCAATATAAGGTTCCCCTTGTTGTTTGGCCATTGGATTTGATTCATGAGAGAAACCCCTAAATAGGCTCCTAAACGGACGTTGTTCCAGTGCAATAGGCTACCAACAATGTAGCAGGACTGTGCAAATCCTCAGTGTCATGTTGTTGTTATTGTTATTATATTGATATAAAAACAATATGCAATTTAAGACCTATTATTATATTATTATAAACTTTATTTGTACCCCGCTAGCATCTCCCGAAGGAATCGATGCGGCTTACAAAGGCCAAGGCCTCAAAACACAACATAACAATACAACACCCTAAAGCAAATTAAGAACAATTAAAGCAATATTAAACAACAAGCAATAAAGAATACTCAGTTCTTGTGGGTTTTTTCGGGCTATATGGCCATGTTCTAGAGGCATTTCTCCTGACGTTTCGCCTGCATCTATGGCAAGCATGCTCAGAAACAAATACCTCACTACCTCTGAGGATGCTTGCCATAGATGCAGGCGAAATGTCAGGAGAAAGGCCTCTAGAAACATGGCAATATAGCCCGAAAAAACCCACAAGAACTGAGTGATTCCAGCCATGAAAGCCTTCGACAATACAATAAACAATACATCAAGACACTATAAAACTGAGCCGGGCCAGAGTGAAGGGTACAAGATTAAAAGTGCTGATGTGAGAGGTGATATGTAAGGATTATAGGGTAAGTGCAGTGTGCAGTGTGTGGCAATCTTAGTTCTAATAAAGTGCTTCTGGGACTTGGTATTGGAGATTTCCTATTCTGGAAAGGCACATCGGAACAGCCAGCTCTTCAAGTTCTTTCTAAAGACTGCCAATGTAGGGGCCTGTCTAAGATCTTTTGGGAGGTTGTTCTAGAGTTGGGGCACCACCACAGAAAAGGCCCTGTCTCACGTCCCCACCAAACGTGCCTGTGACGCAGGCGGAATCACAAGCAGGGCCTCTCCGGATGAACGAAGTGAGCGCGTGGGTTCATAAACGGAGATGCGGTCACGCAGGTAGGATGGTCCCAAACCGTTTAGGGCTTTGTAGGTAAGCACCTGCACCTTAAATTGGGCTCGGAAAATAAACGGCAGCCAGTGGAGCTCCTTGAACAGGAGGGTTGACCTCTCTGTAAGGAGCACCAGTTAACATCCTGGCCACTGCCCATTGGACCAGTTGGAATTTCCGAGCAGTTTTCAAGGGCAGCCCCAAGTAGAGCGCATTACAGTAGTCCAATCTAGAGGTGACCAAGGCATGGACCACCCCGGCCAGATCAGCCTTCGCGAGGTACGGTCACAGTTGGCGCACGAGTCTCAATTGTGCAAAAGCCCTCCCGGACACCGCCGACGCCTGAGCCTCAAGCGTGAGTGATGAATCCAGGAGGACTCCCAAACTGCGGACCTGTGGCTTCAGGGGGAGTGTAACCCCGTCCAGCACAGGTTGCCACCCTATACCCCGGTCAGGTTTGCGATCAACCAGGAGGACCTCTGTCTTGTAGGGATTGATCTTCAGCTTGTTCTTCCTCATCCAGATAGACACAACAGCCACAGATAGACACAGCAGACCTCTAATTCTCTAATTTTTTAAAAGCAAGATTTGAAATCCCCCAAATGAATCTGAGTCTTACTCTTATTTCCCCGTTTGCAGCCTGCCAAATTTTCATAGTCCCATCAGCACTGGTTGACACCCCAAGTCCGCCACCACTGGAAATGTCAAGGCAAGTGATCTGGAATCAGAGAAAGAGGAGGAAATATATTTTTTACAAATGACAAGAGTTTATAGTTAACATGCTAAAACTTATCTGCTCACTTTAAATCACATTGTATTAATATTATTATTGGGTTGCTGCAAGTTTTTTGGGCTGTATGGCCATGTTCTAGCATTCTCTCCTGACCTTTTGCCTGCATCTGTGACTAACAGCATCTTCAGAGGTGCCATTGGCAGTGAGGCAGGTGGAGTGTGTGTGTGTATACACACACACACACACACATATGGAATAATGTCCTGGGTGGGAGAAAGAACCCTTGTCTATTGTCTAAAGCAAATGTTAATGTTGCAATTAATGAGCTTGATTAGCACTGAGTAGCCTTGAAGCTGCAAAGTCAGTCAGTGAGGGTAACCTGCATAGAGGTGGCCTGGCTGTTGTTTCCTAGAGGCACCCTCTGTTTGGGAGGTGTTAACTGGCCCTTGATTGCTTCCTGTCTGGAGTTCTCCTGTTTCTGAGTGGTGGTCCTGATTTACTGTCTTGATTCTGGTGTTTTTTAAAAATACTGGCAACAAGATTTGGTTTATTTTCATTATTTTCATTATTTATTTATTATTATTTATTTATTTACTGTATTTGTATACCGCCTTTCTCAGCCTTTCGGGGACTCAAGGCGATTTACAGGCAACAAGTCAATACACATAATATTACTCAGAAATAGGGGAAATCCAGACAGCAAACAACCAAGTACCAGTTTACACCTCCCAAGCAGAGAATGCCTCCAAGCAACAACAGGCAAGCTACCTTTATGAGGATACTCTCACTGATTGACTTTGCAGCTGCAAGGCTACTCAATGCTATTTAAACTTGCTAACTGTAACATTCACAACAGACAAGGGCTCTTTCGCCCACCCTGGACTTTCCACACACACACACACCACTCGCCTCACCTTCAAAAGACCTCTTAAGATACCATTAGCTACAGATGCAGGTGAAACATAATTTATTTACATCATTTATTTACATCACTTATATCCCGCCCATATCAGCCCGCAGGCGACTCAGGGCGGTCTACATATCGGCACAATTCGATGCCATCAATACATACATTCAAAAGCAAAGACAATTAAGTGCATTTAAACAAAAAAGACAGTGCAATAACAGTTTAAAAAGAGCTATATCTTCTCATTCCAATCCTCGTCTGTTTCATCGTCTTGGCCGTTCCTGGGTCATTCTCCATCTCAAGCTTGACTATCTATTCCGGGGTTCCGAATGCTTGCGCGCCAGGTTTTTACTCTCTTCCGAAAAGTCAGGAGGGAGGGGGCTGATCTAATATCCCTAGGCAGGGAGTTCCACCGAGGGGCCACCACTGAGAAGGCCCTGTCCCTTGTCCCCGCCAGACGTGCCTGTGATGCAGGCGGGATCGAGAGCAGGGCCTCCCCAGAAGATCTTAAAGTCCTGGTGGGTTCATAAGCGGAGTTAAGTTCGGATAGGTAACTTGGGCCAGAACCGTTTAGGGTTTTATAGGCCAACGCCAGCACTTTGAATTGAGCCCGGTAGCAAATTGGTATCCAGTGGAGCTGGCGCAGCAGAGGAGTTGTATGCTCCCTGCACTCCGCTCCTGTTAGTATCATGGCTGCCAAACGTTGAACCAATTGAAGCTTCCAGACCGTCTTCAAAGGCAACCCCATGTAGAGAGCGTTGCAGTAGTCTACACGGGATGTAACCAGAGTGTGGACTACCGTGGCCAAGTCAGACTTCCCAAGGTACGGGCGCAGCTGGCGCACATGTTTTAGTTGTGCAAATGCTCCCCTGGTCACTGCCGAAACCTGGGGTTCCAGGCTCAGCGATGAGTCCAGGAGAACTCCCAGGCTGCGAACCTGAGTCTTCAGGGGGAGTGTAACCCCATCCAGCACAGGCTGTAATCCTATACCCTGTTCGGCCTTTCGACTGACCAGGAGTGCCTCTGTCTTGTCTGGATTCAGTTTCAATTTGTTCGCCCTCATCCAGACCATTACAGCGGCAAAGCACCGGTTCAGGACCTGAACAGCCTCCTTAGTAATATAGTAACATAAGGAGAGAATGCTTCTGGAACATGGCCATACAGACCGGAAAACTTGCAGCAACCCAGTGATTATGACCATGAAAGGCTTTGACAACACATCAAGATGAGTCCACAGCAGACACTCTGCTACTCTGCTGGCTGATGTATTGGATCACACGTTGGACACTTCCCAAGTCCCAACACTTCCCAAGACAACACATTATTATTATTATTATTATTATTATTATTATTATTATTATTATTATTGCTATTGTTATTATTAGAACACAACAAGTTCATAGCAGACAAGATCACTCTGGACCCTTTGGACATTATTATTACTATTTTTATTGTTGTTATTGTTGTTATTATTATTATTATTATTTGATACAAAACAAGGTTAGTATACAGCAAAGAAGATCACTATGCTTGTTGTTATATTGGATCACACATTGGACACTTCCCAAGTGTCTAGGACTGTGTGATGTATTGGTGAATAATGCGCGCAGATCCCAGTAAGGTGGCTTTTTGCAGGGGGCAGAAGATGATTTTGTCAGCACCGATAGTGTTTAAGTGCAGGCCAAGGTCTTTAGGCACTGCACCCAGTGTGCCAATCACCACTGGGACCACCTTGACTGGCTTGTGCCAGAGTCTTTGCAGTTTGATCTTTAAATCCTCATATCGTGTCATCTTTTCCAGTTGTTTCTCTTCAATCCTGCTGTTGCCTTTGATTGCAACATTGACAATTCAAACTCTGTTTTTTAGCACGATCATGAAGTCCGGTGTATTGTGCTCCATTATTATTATTATTATTATTATTATTATTATTATTATTATTATTATTATTACATTGTTCTGAATTATTTGAATCCTGCTATTTCTCTCTTTTTAAAAACAATAAAATCAAGACAATAAAATTAAAACCTAAAAATATACAAACACTAAAATAGAATTAAATATTAATGGCACAATACTGTATTAAAAATAAAACAGCTAAAGCCCTTAAACCCAAATAAAAACCTATCCATAGTTGCAAAAAAATCACTTACACTTTTTTGATGGATTCTGCAGAAGGATGTATAAGGTGCGAGGAATCTGGTGGATGCCTTTTCACGAGGACAAGAAACAAGCACACTTTTCTGCAATGAGAAAGAAAGAAAGAAAGAAAGAAAGAAAGAAAGAAAGAAAGAAAGAAAGGAGGAAACAACTTTCTTTTTACTAAAAGTAAGTTATCTATATTAATCTGGCTCCTTCTTTGGAGGCTTTTAAACAGAGGCTGGATGGCCATCTGTCGGGGGTGCTTTCAATGCAATTTTCCTGCTTCTTGGCAGAATGGGGTTGGACTGGATGGCACACGAGGTCTCTTCCAACTCTTGGATTCTAGGATTCTGTGAAGTACACAAAGGATCCCCCTTCTTTGCATGTCGCCTAAGGGCTGAGAAGGGCAGTATACAAAAACAAACAAACAAACAAATAAATAAATTCTATTCATTCCCTGATCACATGGCGTCCCCTACTGTCTCAAATAACATCATGCAAGTGAAAATGTCTGTATGTATTGTCGTATGATCTTACTAATCCCTTCACTCCCACCTTTGATACTCCTTTAGGAGGAAGCGTCATCCTTGTTTGGCAAACATTGAAATATAATAATAATAAAAGCAACAACAACAACTTTGGGTTGTTGTGAGTTTTTCGAGATGTATGGCCATGTTCCATGAGCATTCTCTCCTGACATTTCGCCTGCATCTATGGTAGGCATCCTAAGAGGTTGTGAGGTCTGTTGGAAACTACGATGCCTACCATAGATGCAGACGAAATGTCAGGAGAGAATGCTCATGGAACATAAAATCATAAAATCAAAGAGTTGGAAGAGACCTCATGGGCCATCCAGTCCAGGAATATTGCATTCAAATCACCCCTGACAGATGGCCATCCAGACTCTGCTTAAAAGCTTCCAAAGAAGGAGCCTCCACCACACTCCGGGGCAGAGAGTTCCACTGCTGAACGGCTCTCACAGTCAGGAAGTTCTTCCTCATGTTCAGATGGAATCTCCTCTCTTGTAGTTTGAAGCCATTGTTCCCTTGCGTCCTAGTCTCCAGGGAAGCAGAAAACAAGCTTGCTCCCTCCTCCCTGTGGTTTCCTCTCACATGGCCATACAGCCCAAAAAACTCACAACAATCCAGTGATTCTGGCCATGAAAGCCTTTGACAATACAATGGCTTCAAACTACAAGAAAGGAGATTCCACCTGAACATGAGGAAGAACTTCCGTGTGAGAGCTGTTCAGCAGTGGAACTCTCTGCCCCGGAGTGTGGTGGAGGCTCCTTCTTTGGAAGCTTTGAAACAGAGGCTGGATGGCCATCTGTCAGGGGTGATTTGAATGCAATATTCCTGCTACTTGGTAGCATGAGATTGGACTGGATGGCCCATGAGGTCTCTTCCAACTCGGGATTGGACTGGATGGCCCATGAGGATTCTATGATTCTAATATAATAAAACTTTATTTGTATACCGCCGTATCTCCGCGAAGGGACTCAGGGTGATTTCCAACATATAAGGCAAACATTCAGACATGCAAGTAATGCTCTCCTCTCGTGGTCCTGAGCAATAAAGCAATCCAGAGTATTTTGAAGGAATTTAACAATAATAGGTAAGCAGCACACTAGCACTGTAAGCAATCCCAAGAAGCAGAACAACAGAAAACAGTATTTTATCCATTGGATGCAGGGCAACCAACCCATTATCCAATCCAAAGAGGGAACTTGTCCCTTCAGTATTGTTCTTTTTCATCTTTTGCAAACTTAACAGAGGTACATTGAATTTCAATAAGGTCCTCATACTGCTGCCTGGGAGTCTTGTGGATTCTCCTTCTCTGGAAACTTTTCAACAGAGACTCGATGACCATCTGCCAGGAGAGCTTGGATTCTGTCTTCCTGCCTGGCAGAAAGGGCTTGGACTGGATGACTCGGGGGGGGGGGGGGGGGGGGGGGGCCCGGGGGGGGGGGGAGTGCTGGAGGTGGGTCCCTTCCAACTCTATGCTTCTATAACAGAAGTGAAAGTACCTTTGTTATTTCGCTAACAGTGAAGCCTTCAGAGGCTGTGATTTCAGGAATTCCATCTGAGTTGATTCCCCGACAGGTCAATGTGCCATACAGAGTTGCTTTTCCTAGATCACAATAACACACAAAAAGAGGAAGAGATGAGTGAAGGCCCTTAAACCAACTTTGGATGGGCCTCTTTAAGGAGCACTGTGGCTATTCATTCTTGCATGGCAGAACAGGATTGGACTAGATGTTCCTTGCAGCCCCTTCCAGCTTCTTTGGCGGCTCACCTGGGCTCCTGCAACTCAGCCAAGCCTCTTCCTCGTTCTTCCTACAAAGGCAACAAAAGACCAGTTAGTATAAAGGATCACAATAGGACTCCTAGGGCTAAGGATAAACAAATCTTTGTGACACAATTATTATTATTATTATTATTATTATTATTATTATTATTATTATTATTATCCTGATTTTCTGCCATGGGTGGGATTCAAAGTGGCATACAGAGTTAAAAGCAGCAGAAATTACTAACATAAATTCAACAAAAACAAACAGACTACACAGTTTCTAACCCGTATAAAACAAATTCATAAATTACAACATTTAATATTAAAAATTCCCTGAATCTCAGGCCACTGAGGATATCCATACAAATAGTTGTGCAAAGATCCTAAAACTCTGTATCCAGTGTGCTGATCATCACTAGGATCTCCTTTACTGGTTTGTGCCAGAGTCTTTGCAGTCTGATCTCTAAATCCTCATATTGTGTCAGCTTTTCCAGTTGTTTCTCTGCAATCCTGCTGTCACCTGGGATTGCGACATCGACAATCCATACTTTGTTTTTAACACGATTGTGAGGTCAGTATTGTGCTCCAAAACTCTGATAGTCTGAAATCTCAAATTAGTTTGACGTATATTATTACTAATATTTGAAACACAACAAGATGAGTCCACAGCAGACAAGATCACTCTGCTGACTGTTGTATTGGATCACACGTCGGACCCTTCCCAAGTGTCTAGGACTGTGTGATGTATCGGCGAATAATGCGTGCAGATCTCAGTAAGGAGGCCTTCTGCAGCTGGTGCATGGTAATTTTTTTCAACGCCAATTGTGTTTAAGTGCAGGCCAAGGTCTTGAGGCACTGTGCCCAGTGTGCCAATCACCACTGGGACCATCTTGACTGGCTTGTGCCAGAGTCTTTGCAGTTGGATTTGTAAATCCTCGTATTGTGTCAGCATTTCCAGTTGTTTCTCTTCAATCCCGCTGTCACCTGGGATTGTGACATCAACGATCCATACTTTGTTTTTTAACATGATCGTGAGGTCAGGAGCCTTGTGCTCCAAAACTCTATCTGTCGGAATCCGGAAGTCCCAAAATAGTTTGACGTCTTCATTTTCTGTAGGGGTGATTTGAATGCAATATTCCTGCTTCTTGGCAGGGGGTTGGGCTGGATGGCCCATGAGGTCTCTTCCAACTCTAGGATTCTATGATTCTATGTAACGTTTTCCAGCTTGTGATCCCACCAGTTCTTTGTTGCAGGCAGAAGTTCTTTGTGGCACAATTTATTTATTTATTCATTTATTTATTTACCTTACTTATATACCGCTGTTCTCAGTCCGAAGGCGACTCACAGCGGTTCACAAGACACAGGACACAGCAGAATTCAAACACCAATATAAACAATTAATACCCTAATCTAATACACAATTAATACACAATTACTATGATACCCATTCAATAGCGTCTCGTCACTAAAAAACATGATCCAAATTCGTCATCCATTGTTCCATTCCTATGTCATTACCAGTCTTGCACTAATTATTCAAACGCCTGCACAAATAACCAGGTCTTTACTTTTTTGCGGAAGACCATAAGAGATGGTGCTAATCTAATATCTGTGGGAAGGGCGTTCCACAGCTGGGGGGCCACCACCGAGAAGGCCCTGTCTCTCGTCCCCGCCAGCCGTGCTTGTGAAGCTGGCGGGATCGAGAGCAGGTCCTCCCCGGAAGATCTCAAAGTCCTGGTGGGTTCATAGGCCGAGATGCGGTCGGAAAGGTAGTTTGAGCCGGAACCGTTTAGGGCTTTAAAGGTCAACACCAGCACTTTGAATTGAGCCCGGTAGCAAGTCGGCAGCCAGTGGAGTTGGCGCAACAGGGGGGTTGTGTGCTCCCTGCGCTCCACTCCTGTTAGTATCATGGCTGCTGAGCGTTGGACTAGTTGAAGCTTCCGCGCTGTCTTCAAAGGCAACCCCACCTAAAGAGCGTTGCAGTAATCTAAGCGGGATGTAACCAGAGCGTGGACTACCGTGGTCATCTGAGCAATGGTGTTATGCCTCTGCGTGGAGTCTGTCTGCGCGATCTTCTTTCAGCAGCTGAGGATTATCATTATTATTGAGATAAATATGTATTTATTATTTTATTATTATTTAGATAATAATAATAACCAAATAATAATAATAATATTCTTTGAGACTATGACCTGCTTTTCAAATGGCCCAGGATTATTATAAGGTTTGAGAGCATAAGAGAACATAGCTATCTTCTTAAGCGGGAAATAGGTTCGGGAGCGGTGGCGCCAACTTGGGCACTGAACCGACACTGGACACTGTAGGCGGCTGGTGCCCTTCAAAAGTTATCTTTGTAACAGAGGATCCTTGAGTTATTATAGGCTGGTGCACCTGAAAATTAAATTTGGGTTGAGCATGTTACAGGTGGGAAATTGGTTTGCTTTGCTTCGCTTCGTTCTGAACTAAATAATAATAATAATATCAATAACGGGTTGCTGTGAGTTTTCCGTGCTGTATGGCCATGTTCCGGAAGCATTCTCTCCTGACATTTCGCCCACATTTCTGGCAGGCATCCTCAGAGGTTGTGAGGTTTGATGGAAACTAGGCAAGTGAAGTTTATATATCTGTGGAATATCCAGGGTGGGAGAAAGAACTCTTGTCTGCTTGAGGCAAGTAATATTCTTGTCTGCTTGAACGGTTGGGACCCGTCTATCTGCGTGACCGCATCACTGTATACGAACCCACACAATCCCTGCTCTCGATCCCACCAGCATCGCAGGCACGATTGGTGGGGACGAGAGAGAGAGGGCCTTTTCAGTGGTGGCCCCTCGACTCTGGAATGCACTCCCTAAAGACATCAGACAGGCCCCAACTCTGGCAGTCTTCAGGAGGCGCTTGAAGACGTGGCTGTTCCAGTGTGCCTTCCCGGAATAATGATCCCATAGCACTTTGTCCTCCAAAGCACTTTACATTTCTTTAGGTCTGCTCGTACGCCCTTCCACAAACACCGGTATCACCTTTTGTCCATGTCCCAGCATTATTTCCAATTTTAACTCTACATTTGGCCTTCCCACTGTTTTTAATTGTGAGTTGTCTTATTGAAAATGTTGTGTATTTTATTGTCTGTTTTTTAATTGCTTGTATTGTTGTGTTTGGGCTCGGCCTCATGTAAGCCGTACTGAGTCCCTTGGGGAGATGGTAGCGGGGTATAAATAAAGTGTTATATTATTATTATTATTATTAACCGAGAAAGGAAAACGAATAATAATAAAAAAGAATGTATTGTCGAAGGCTTTCATGGCTGGAATCACTAGGTTCTTGTGGGTTTTTTCGAGCTATAGGGCCATGTTCTAGAGGCATTTCTCCTGATGTTTCGCCTGCATCTATGGCAAGCATCCTCAGAGGTAGTGAGGTCTGTTGGAATTAGAACAATGGGTTTATATATCTGTGGAATGGCTGGGGTGGGGCAAGGAGCTCTTCTCTGCTGGAGCTAGGTGTGAATGTTTCAACTGACCACCTTCATTAGCATTTGAAGGCCTGCCTGAGCCTGGGAAAATCTCTTGCTGGGAGGTGTTAATCTGTGCCTGGTTGTTTCCTCTCTGCTGTTTTGCTGTTGTAATTTTAGAGTTTTTTTAATACTGGTAGCCAGATTTTGTTCATTTTCATGGTCTCTTCCTTTCTATTGAAATTGTTCACATGCTTGTGGATTTCATTGGCTTCTCTGTGTAGTCTGACATGGTGGTTGTGACAATGGTCCAGCATTTCTGTGTTCTCAAATACTATGCTGTGTCCAGGTTGGTTCATCAGGTGCTCTGCTATGGCTGATTTCTCTGGTTGAAGTAGTCTGCAGTGCCTTTCACGTTCCTTGATTCGTGTTTCGGCAATGTTGCTGCGTTTGGTGTTCCCTATGTAGACTTTTCCACAGCTGCATGGTACACACACAGTAGACTCCTGCAGAGGTGAGAGGATCCCTCTTGTCCTTTGCTGAACGTAGCATTTGTTGGATTTTCTTGGTGGGTCTGGAGATGAGTTTGTATGTTGTGTTTCCTCATCAGCTTCCCTATGCGATCAGTGGTTCCCTTGATGTATGGCAGGAACACTTTTCCTCTGGGTGGATCTTCATCTTACTCTCGTGGCTTGTTCTTGGTCTTGCAGCTCTTCTGATGTCTGAGGTGGAGTCTCCATTGGCCTGGAGAGCCCAGTTGAGGTGGTTCAGTTCATCTTGGAGGAGGTGGGCTTCGCAGATTCTTTTTGCACGGTCTTTTTTTTTTTTACTTGGGTGATGGTTGGAGTTTTGATGTAGATATCTATCTGTGTGTGTGGGTTTTCTGTAGACGGTGTGACCCAATTGTTGATCTGGTTTGCGGATGATTAGGACATCTAGAAAAGGCAGTCTTCCTTCATTTTCTTTTTCCATGGTGAATTGGATTTTTGGGTGGATGCTGTTAAGATGGTCCAGGATATCTATTGTGTACGTTTCACTATTGAAGTTACTTAAACTTGTACCTATGTTGAAGCTTATTTAAATAGGACAATTGCTTATTTACATCTGCTTGTAGTCTGTCTGCGCGATCTCCTTGCAGCAGCTGAGGATTATTATTATTATTATTATTGAGATAATAATTTATTTATTATTTTATTATTATTATATTTAGATAATAATAATATTCTTTTAGACTGTGACCTGATTTTGAAATGGCCCAGGATTATTATAAGGTTTGAGACCTTTAAAGAACTGAAAAAGGAAAACGAATAATAATAAAAAAGAAGGGTATAAAAGAGGCCGGAACCTTGTGTCAGGAGCACTCAATTCCGGGGGAAGGATAGAATCGACGCACACAGGGAACATTTTAGGCAGAGCGCCCTCTCAGAGTGCGAGTGGCTTGTGGCCAAGGGGCGTGGCTTACTCTCCTCCTGGCTCACCTCAGGACTTGGTCCCAGTCGCTCTGGATCCGGACCACGGCGGCGGCGGAGGAAAAGCCCTGCGAAGCGGCGCCCGCCATCTTGGTCACGGAAAGCCCCACCCCGGAAGTCGTCCCCGCAGTACTTCCGCTCACGGCTGAGTCTAGAAGAAGGGAAGGTGAGAGCGGCTTCCAGCCAAATCAACATAGAAAAGGGGCTCCTGTCCCTTTAAGGCTTAAAGGGACCGTGGCTCCCAAGCGCTCTTATTCCAGGACTTCATTTCCCAGAAGCCTCAGCTGATGCGGCCAATGAGGAGGTATTCTGGGGGATGAAGTCCAAAAGCCCTGGAGGAGCAAAGCTTGGGAAATAATGCTTTTAAATAGAAATGCTGATCAGTATTTTGTCGAAGGCTTTCATGGCCGGATTTCACTGGGTTGCTGTGAGTTTTTCGGGCTGTCTGGCCATGTTCCAGAAGCATTCTCTCCTGACGTTTCGCCTGCATCTATTGATGCAGGCGAAACGTCAGGAGAGAATGCTTCTGGAACATGGCCAGGCAGCCCGGAAAACTTACAAGCCAATGCTGATCAGATTTGTAGATGGCACAAAATTGGAATGATTATTACTAGTATTATATTGTATTACATTATAATATAAATATTATATGTATATACAATATACCATAAGCTGACAGATAGCTTGAATGTGCCTATATAAGGACAGAGTGAGTGAATGAGAGAATTATTATTATCACACTATGTACAAAATTTGAAAACTTTTTTGTTTCTGGTTTGAAAGTCTTATTTCCTGTTTAGTTGTGTGGCCCTTGCTTTGAAATTAGCAATTCTACTCCAGAAACTTTTTTGAGGTTGAATTGGTTGAGATGCTATGAGATTCATTGAAAAACTACCGCAAAATGTGCTGCTGCAGGATGTCCCTCCCGCAGAAACAAAGTTTTAGCAGTTTGATAAACTTTTTCCCATGTTTTAATGATAGAACCAATTATGAAATTAGGAACAAAAATCGTGTTACAGAGTGTGGTTGGTGATGCTTAATAACTTTTATTGTATCCTCCAGATTCCGTAGTATGTCCGGCACCAAGCCCCCTGGTCACAATTGGAGCCGGAAACCGAAAGAAGAGGAGGAGGAAGGCGAGGATGCTTTTGACAGCATGATTGCCCGCACTGGTTGCGCCTCTTTCCACTATGCGGTGCAGGAGTGTATGGCGGAGCACCAAGACTGGAGGAAATGCCAGCCACAAGTGCAGGGCTTCAAGGAGTGCATGAAGGAGCACCAGAAGAAGCAAGCGGAAGAGTATCGGAGGCGGCGGGAGATGCACCAGGCCCCCGGCTAAAGAGAGGTTCTTTCACAAGGCACCAGAAACATGTGCCTATTTCAAACAGAGACTTGTGGGGCCTAATCCTGGAAAAATGTGCACCCTTTTTCTATCATGCATACTGTTAAACAATATTTGATTCCAAAAAGAGCAATAGGATATATTCTCTTACACAATAAACAAACACGAAAGTAATATTTTCTTGCTTTTCTTTATGCAATACACTAGGCATTGGCAAACTTTGGCCCATCCGGTGTTCTGGACTTCAATCCACAGAGTACCTAACAGCTGTATGTAATTTTGTTGTATATGTTCACTTGATGTAGTTTTGTTGTAAGTTGTAGAGCAGTGGTTCTCAACCTCCCTAACGCCGCGACCCCTTTATATAGTTCCTCATGTTGTGATGACCCCCAACCCTAAAATTATTTTCGTTGCTACTTCATAACTGGAATTCTGCTACTGTTATGAATCGTCATGTAAATATCTGATCGGCGGATGTATTTTCATTCTCTGGACCTTGGGAGTTGTAGTTGCTGGGATTTATAGTTCACCTACAATCAAAGAACATTCTGAACTACACCAGAGATGGAATTGACCCAAACTTGGCACACAGAATGCCCATTACCAGCAAAAAATAATGAAAGGGTTAGGTGAGCATTGGCCTTGAGTTTGGGAGTTGTAGTTCACCTATCTCCAGAAAGCACTGTGGACTCAAACAATGATAGATCTGGACTAAACTTGGCACGAATACTCAATATGCCCAAATATGAACTCTGTTGGGAGTTTGGGGAAAATAGACCTTGACATTTAGGAGTTGTAATTGCTGGGATTTATAGTTTACTTACAATCAGAGAGCATTCTGAACCCCACCAACGATAGAATTGGGCCATACTTCCCACAGAGAACTCCCATGACCAGCAGAAAATACTGTGTATCCTGATGGTCTTTGGCGACCCCTCCAACACCCCATCACGACCCCCCCAGGTTGAGAAACACTGTTGTAGTGGTTAGTTAGCTGCTTAGTTTTAGCTAAATCTAATTATTATCCCATGACCAACAGAAAATACTGGAGAAGTTTGAGGGACATAGACACTTACATTTGGGAGTTGCAGTTGTTTGGAGTTAATAGTTCCCCTGCCATTAAAGAGCATTCTGAACTCCAACTACCATGGAATTGAACCAAACCTGGCATACAGAACTCCCATGACCAACAGAAAATATTGGGGAAAATATAAATACCTTGACATTTGGGAGTTGCAGTTGCTTGGAGCATTCTGGAGGGGCCTGGGTCTGGCGGGGAGGCTCACACCATTGCTGAGCCCAGCAGGCAGTGAGAGCCTGGCAATGGAGGTTCCACCACGTGGCCTAGCCTTTTGAGGAGCCTTCGTCTGGCTCGGGGCCCCACCAGCCGGCAAACGGAGAGAGCCAGGCAAGGGAGGCTTCGCACAAGGCCAGGCCTTGTGTGAAGCCCCCCTTGCCTGGCTCGTGGCCGTGCTGGCTTGGCATGTGGTGAAAGACAGGTGAAGGATACTCCGCACAAGGCCAGGCCTTAGAATCATAGAATCAATGAGTTGGAAGAGACCTCATGGGCATCCAGTCCAACCCCATTCTGCCAAGAAGCAGGAATATTGCATTCAAATCACCCCTGACAGATGGCCATCCAGCCTCTGTTTAAAAGCTTCCAAAGAAGGAGCCCTCACCACACTCCAGGGCAGAGAGTTCCACTGCTGAACGGCTCTCACAGTCATGAAGTTCTTCCTGTGTTCAGATGGAATCTCCTCTCTTGTAGTTTGAAGCCATTGTTCCGCGTCCTAGTCTCCAAGGAAGCAGAAAACAAGCTTGCTCTCTCCTCCCTGTGGCTTCCTCTCACATATTTATACATGGCTATCATATCCCTCCTCTCAGCCTTCTCTTCTTCAGGCTAAACATGCCCAGCTCCTTTAGCCGCTCCTCATAGGGCTTGTTCTCCAGACCCTTGATCATTTTAGTCGCCCTCCTCTGGACACATTCCAGCTCAATATCTCTCTTCAATTGTGGTGCCCAGAATTGGACACAATATTCCAGGTGTGGTCTAACCAAAGCAGAATAGAGGGGTAGCATGACTTCCCTAGATCTAGACACTATGCTCCTCTTGATGCAGGCCAAAATCCCATTGGCTTTTTTTGCCGCCACATCACATTGTTGGCTCATGTTTAACTTGTTGTCCACGAGGACTCCAAGATCTTTTTCACACGTACTGCTCTCGAGCCAGGCCTTGTCCCCCATTCTGTATCTTTGCATTTCGTTTTTTCTGCCAAAGTGGAGTATCTTGCATTTGTCACTGTTGAACTTCATATTGTTAGTTTTGGCCCATCTCTCTAATCTGTCAAGATCGTTTTGAATTCTGCTCCTGTGCCTTGTGTGGAGCCTTCGCCTGGCTCGCACCCCCGTCAGCCAGCAAGCAGCAAAAGCCAGGCAAAGGAGGTGGCCATTTTGAGCAGGTGAAGGGGGTGCGGCCAAAGGGGATGGCTTCGCGACACCTCCTAAATGGCCAAATGACCCCTCTGGTGGTCGTGACCCCCAGGTTGAGAACGGCTCAGCTGTAAATATTAGTAAGTGGGGCAAACT
Organism: Anolis sagrei ordinatus; assembly: GCF_025583915.1. Taxonomy (NCBI): domain Eukaryota; kingdom Metazoa; phylum Chordata; class Lepidosauria; order Squamata; family Anolidae; genus Anolis; species Anolis sagrei. Next base: position 276,266,036 of record NW_026846588.1, on the reverse strand, counting down.
GATGAAGGATTACGAGAGTTGTCCTTCACTCACATTCCTGCACGCTTGTGATGTAGCAGAAAAAAAGCCAATGGGATTTTGGCCTGCATCAAGAGGAGCCTAGTGTCTCGATCCAGGGAAGTCATGCTCCCCATGCTCTATTCCACCTTGGTTAGACCACACCTGGAATATTGTGTCCAATTCTGGGCACCACAATTAGAGAGATATTGACAAGCTGGAATGTGTCCAGAGGAGGGCGACTAAAATGATCAAGGGTCTGGAGAACAAGCCCTATGAGGAGGGCTTAAGGAGCTGGGCATGTTTAGCCTGAAGAAGAGAAGGCTGAGAGGAGATATGATAGCCATGTATAAATATGTGAGAGGAAGCCACAGGGAGGAGGAGGGAGCAAGCTTGTTTTCTGCTTCCCTGGAGACTAGGACAAAATGGAACAATGGCTTCAAACTACAAGAGAGGAGATTCCATCTGAACATGAGGAAGAACTTCCTGATGTGAGAGCCATTCAGTAGTGGAACTCTCTGCCCCGGAGTGTGGTGGGAGGCTCCTTCTTTGGAAGCTTTTAAACAGAGGCTGGATGGCCATCTGTCAGGGGTGATTTGAATGCAATATTCCTGCTTCTTGGCAGAATGGGGTTGGACTGGATGGCCCATGAGGTCTCTTCCAACTCTTTGATGCTATGATTCCAATCGGTCCATTCATAAAAGCCAAATAATGACCAGTTCTAAAGTTTATCCTTACAAAAGACCTAACCTGGGCATCGCCAGGTACATAAGCTAGTATATTATAAAAATAGCCTTTTTGTACTATTTCTACCTTTTTACCCTGGTTTCTTTATTTCTGAATAAAAATTAGTGGCAAAGGAAAAATGTAAGGCAATCTGCCAGAGGAAGCCGAACGCTGCTGCTGGACAGACATTTACTGCAGCAAGCTCAGTTCATTTGGGCAAGCAGCTCTTCCAACTCTGGCCGGGCTTTGAGTCGGCTCCTGAAGTCTTCCTCTGTGTGCTGTGGAAGAAAGAAAGAGAGCAGAACATTAAGGACAGGCCTCTGAGGACATCCAGTGACCAATGGAGAATGGGCTCACAGATTCCTAAAAGCATATACAGCAGCTATGGGCAAACTTTGTCCCTCCAGGTGTTTCGGACTTCAACTCCCACAATTCCTAACAGTCGATAGGCACAACCTGGGGATCACAACCAGATACAGTGAAAACATTTGTATTCGCTTGTGTATTTGATCGCAAGTGTCTAGGACTGTGTAATATATCGATGAATAATACGTGCAGATCTGAGCAAGGTGGCCTTTTGCAGCTGGCAGGTGGTAATTTTGTCAGTACTGATTGTTTTTAAGTGCAGGCCAAGGTCTTTAGACACTGCACCCAGTGTGCCGATCACCATTGGGACCACCTTGATTGGCTTGTGCCAGATTCTTTGCAGTTCGATCTTTAAATCCTCATATTGTGTTGTTGTTGTTATTTACTATACGTCACTTTATCTCCCCAAAAGGGACTCAAATTGGCTACTTTGAAAAATAATTTTGGACTACAACTTCCATCACTCCCCAGCCAGCATGGGCAGTGGAGCATTCTGCAATTCAAAGTCTATAAAAGATCTCTGCAAATGCATACAGATGCAGAATACATTCAAGCCTAAGTAGTAGAATGGAACCGTCATACAATTGCTGCTTCTATGCTTTTTTTTCCCTGTTCAGCAAACGCTCCGTTCCCAAAGCTCTGCTGAGGTTCTGCTTCACAGGGCAGTCCAGGATTTATGCGAAGAAGGGATACCTGAGGGGGCATAAATTACACACAGAGAGAAAGGAAGGGCAAGTCGCGAAGCATCTGAGGCTGCTTAGGAAACAAGAAATGCCTTCCCAAGCAAAAAAATCTAGCCAGCAAAATCCCAAAGAAGCAATTTCTTGAAGAGTGGGGTGAATACATTACAAAAATGCTGCCCTCGCAGACGCTTTTCCTGAGGGAAACCCATTGAAACCAGTAACAGTTGCTCAGGATTAGTCCCCTTGCAATGTGAGCTCCACGGCACCAAAGACTTCCAGACATTGCCATTTGAGCTGCACAGAAAGGAGAATTTGTGCAGAAAAGAGGACCATTTTCTTCCTTAGATCCTCTTCCCAGGCAGCACTTACGAGATGGCAAGCAAAAGCATAACCTTGGTCAGATGCTGCTGTTGGTGACCCAGAGTTGCTAGTTATCCTCTCTTGGTCTCTCCTGCCTGACATAGAAATTTGTCTAGTCCTTCTAGACTTTTCTGCAAGTTTGCTCCTATCTATCCATCCATCCATCCATCTGCCCATTAATCCGTCCGTCCGTCCGTCCATCTATTGATCCATTCATCTATCCATCAATGCATCTATCTATCTATCTATCTATCTATCTATCTATCTATCTATCTATCTATCTATCTATCTATCTATCATCTATCTATCTATCTATCTATCTATCTATCTATCATCCTATCTACTCTATCTCGTTCTCTCCTACTATCATAAATCTGTCAATGCCATCCGATTGATCGCATCATTGCTCTTATCGCATGGTTCCATCTGGCATTTCTCATTGCATATCTGACTGCTGTGCTCTCTGATCTATCTATCCATACCATTCCATGGCCTCCATCGATTCTTATGCCATCAATATGTAGTGTCGAGGCCATGCCATGCGCTATTACCAGTCGCGCTCGGCTAATTTAATCTGTCGCATTGTTTGCTCATGCCTATCCCTATTCATAACGGCATGTAAAAAATCTAATGCTCTATCCTTATTGCTTATCCTATAATCCTATTCTAGCTCATCCTATGCATTCTACGCTATCCACCTATCTATGCTATCGCTTATCCATCGCTTTAGAGAGAGATTCCTATTCCATCATCGCATCCTCTATCAATGCACTTATTCTAATGCAGTTCCATCTCTGCTAGGCCATCGCGATATTAGCATTCATCCTACGGTCAAGCTTCAACGGGACTCCGTCTACCTAGATTCGGCATCGCATGTATTCGCCGTCGTCGCACTCCAATCCATAGGATCCATTGCCAATCATCTATCCGGGCTCTCATGGGGTTTAATCTATGCTGTCGAAAAAAAAAAAAGCATTATTACTCTGACCTATCTATCTATCTATCTATCTATCTATCTATCTATCTATCTATCCACCCATCCATCTATCCATCCATCCCTCTATCTTATCTATCTATCTATCTATCTATCTATCTATCTATCTATCTATCTATCATTCTGATCTCATCCATCTAACCATCCATGCATCTATCTATCTATCTGTCTGTCTGTCCATCCATCCATCCATCCCATCCATGCATCCATTTATCTATCAATCTATCCCTCCATCCCATCCATCTATCCGCCCATTAATCTATCTGTCCGTCCATCCATCCATCCATCCATCCATCCATCCATCCATCCATCCATCCATCTATCTATTGAGGTGTTGGACTGGATGGCCCTTCCCCATCCATCCATCTGCCATTATCCATTCCTATCTATCCATCCATCCATCCATCCATCCATCCATCCATCCATCCATCCATTTATTTATTTACAGTATTTATATACTGCTTTTCTCACCCCTGGGGGGACTCAAAGCAGTTTATAAAAAATAATGGCAAAATTCATCTCTCTCTCTCTCTCTCTCTATTCACCTACTCACCCATGGAATTTATATCCCACTCTCTTTTAAATTCATGGGGAGGCCACAAGTCAACAGGAAATTTGAAGACACATTCTGTATATACTCATACATAAGGCTAGAAACTGGTCAAAAATTGACCCCCCCCCCTTCCAAAGCTGACTTATCTATGTGTCAGTGCAAGTAGGGTACCTTAACACCAATCCCTTCTGCTTTCTTTTCTGGTCTTTTTGGAAATGCTTGCCATTTCCCATCTCACTGGCATGACTATTCACTTCACCACAGATCATATCAAAAGCCATAATTTTAGTCATCAAACCTGCCGTTGACTTATACATGGGATTGACTTATGCACGAGTCTATACAGCATCTATCCATCCATTCGTGCAATTTAAATCTGCTTTTCTTGAAAGCATGGAACAAATGGTAGCTGTACTCAGGTGTGTCCCTCCAGCGGTATGGCACATCTTTGACCTTTTCTCTGAGGTGTGGAGAAAAGCCCAGGTGTGCATTCAGAGCCCAAAACTGGTCTCCCTGCCGTGCGTGCAGATGATATGATTGCAAAGAGGTGAAAAACACCCCCAAATATATGCCAAGAAGGATGTATGTTGTGTATATTGAGGGATTGCTGCACACTTCAGTTGCTTTGCTGTCGTGNTGGTTGCCAATGGTTCCGAAATGACTTCCGCTAGTTCCTTCAATACTCTTGGGTGTAGTTGATCTGGACCTGAAAGGGGACTTGAACTCATTTATCTGGGACACTTGCTATCCAGCTTGCTGTGGTTTAGGGAAGTCATGATTTGGAAACTATACATCACTTCACGCACCAGCATCATGCGACAATCTGCAAGGTAAAATTGATCCTATTTGACAACACTGTAGTTGTCATAGCTCAGTGCTGTGGAATAATGAGAGTTGTAGTTTTACAAGAAATTTAGTCACCTCTGTCAAAGGATGCGCACTACAAATCCCAGGATTCCATAGCATTAACCCATATCCATTAAGGTGGTATAAAACTGCACGAATTCTGCAGTGTAGATTCACCCTTAGACTGCGATGTAGGCTTTTTGGTTGAAGCTAGCTAATTAATTACATAATTGATTCATTGATTTTTCACCTTCGTCCCAGTATGGTCCCAAGATGGCTGACAACTCAAATTAAAACGAAATCCACAATAATTTTGGCACAGAAAAAGGTAAGCGAAATAGCTGAGGTCAGCATCCCTGTGGAGGGAAAGAAACCATCCAAACTCCTACATTGTAGTGTAAATCATAGGCTTGGTTGATTAATGGTTCTGAAAATTAAAAGAATCTTGGGAGACATCCGACCATTATGGAATATTTAATATGGAATGTAATAATATAATATAATATAATATAATATCATATAATATATTTTATATACATATAATATTTATAATATTATAATGCAATATTATAATAATAATAATAATAATAATAATAATAATAATAATAATAATATGGTATTATAATTGTATATTTATATTACATGTAATATTACTAATAATATTACGAAATAGTGGTATGGTGCAATATAGTAATGTTTAATGCTGATTGTCAAGCCAATTAAAGAAGTATAGTTTATTGTTCAAACAAACACAAAACAGCCCAAAACAAAATAACAGGGCAAAAAACACTTAGTTTTCAGTGTGAAATAGCCCAAACAGGCAAAAGAACCCACAAAACCCCAATCAGAGTATAACCTGGATTATCCAGAGATATAATCCAGATTTAACTCAAAATGCTTAAATGCAGCTCAAACATGCTCCGTCAAACAACAGAAGCAAAATAAACTGGACCTTAAGATCGTCCGGGGAGGCCCTGCTCTCGGTCCCGCCGGCGTCACAAGCGCGGTTGGCGGGGACGAGAGACAGGGCCTTCTCGGTGGTGGCCCCTCGGCTATGGAATGCCCTACCAGTGGACATCAGGCAGGCTCCTTCGTTACTGGTGTTTCGGAGGAGGGTGAAGACGTGGCTCTATGAACAGGCATTTGGATAACTATGCAATGACAACTAACTCAGTAAGACGGCATTGGAACAAGGAACGGAAAAAGGATTGTGAGAACGGGATCTGATTCTAATTGAGGCGTCGATGACTATGTGTGTTGTTTGTGTATGTGCGTCTTATATATTGTTCAGTGTTGCCATTTTTATTGTAAACCGCATTGAGTCGCCGTCTCAGGCTGATAAATGCGGTATACAAATGGAGTAAATAAATAAATAATAAATAAAATAAACTGTAGAATAAAGGTTGCAGCCACTCTAGTGAGCAGCAGTCTTTCAAGGGTTATAAAATGTAACCCGAACCTCAAACACTGCAGGAAACAGCATGCCAAACTCCAAGGCTGGTATGCAGGAATGCAGGAAGGATGACAACGCCAACTCCAGAAGCACAGCCGCAGACGTGGAGGGGGAGAGTAACGACAGTAGTTGAAGTCCAGTCCAGTCTGAAGAGAAACGAATGGCTGCAAGGTCAGATCCCAATCCAATGGAAGTCACAAGGAGCCAAAGCAGTGGAGCAATACGTCACCTAATGCAAATATCAAAACAGTGCTGTCCAGCAAAAACCCACACAGTTCCAGCCCCCTTTGCTGCTTAAACCCAGAGCATAATTTACGTCCCCAAGTCTTCTTCCAAACCCGTCTTCTGTAACACAACGATCCAGAAAGCACCCAACAAAACACCTTGCCGATTGCAAAGTTACAATTGCAAACACTCCCATTTTATCTACAACTCCTTGTCAGAACTTGATTCAGCCAATACCCTTGTCCTAGCTGCATCTTGTTGCAGCTCCTCATCCGAACTGGAGTTGCCCCTAGTTCAGCCCAACCCAACCCCAGCTGTGCCTCTTCCACCACTTGTCCAAGTAGTCCATCTTTGGTCTAATCCTGAAGTTCCCCAAGACCCGTCCGTGCCTTCACTACTCCAACCTTCAAACATGCCACTGCTTACGGGTTCAGCACAAATATCCCAAATCTCTTGAACCCTTGTCCAATCCATCCCATCAGACCCAGAGCCTGATATCCCATCATCCATATCATTTGCATCAAAACCTTCAAAAGAATCTTCATCTGTTGGCTCACTAAGTATCTCCCGGATTCTTTTCCTTTGTTGCTCTTCATCATAGTCTTGCTCACGAGTAGTTTTCCTGCCTCTCCTAATACAACTAGTGTTACTATCAATGCCAGCAGACTCTACAACACTGATATTGTACTATACTAATAATATAATATAGTGTATGTAATATATACCTTGTAAGCTGCTCTGAGTCTCCTTCGAGGTGAGAACCTTGAATCGGTGTTTAGCTGCTGTGTTGGACTGGATGAGAGCTAATAAATTGAAACTGAATCCAGACAAGACAGAGGTCCTACTGGTCAGTCGTAAGGCTGAACAGGGTATAGAGTTACAGCCTGTGCTGGACGGGGCTACACTCCCCCTGAAGACTCAGATTCGCAGCTTGGGAGTGATCCTGGACTCATCGCTGAGCCTCGAACCCCAGGTCTCGGTGGTGACCAGGAGAGCTTTCGCACAATTAAAACTTGTGCACCAGCTGTGCCCGTACCTTGGGAAGTCTGATCTGGCCATAGTGGTCCACGCTCTTGTTACATCCCGAATAGACTACTGCAACACACTCTACGTGGGGTTGCCCTTGAAGACTGTTCAGAAACTTCAACTGGTCCAGCGAGTGGCAACCAGATTGCTCACCGGAGCGACATACAGGGAGCACACACCCCCCCCCCCCCCCCCCCGCCGCTGTGTCAGCTCCACTGGCTGCCAGTTCAGTTCCGAGCACAATTCAAAGTGCTGGTTTTGACCTACAAAACCCTGTACGGTTCCGGTCCAGTGTATCTGTCCGAACGTATCTCCCTCTACGTCCCATCCCAGAATTCGAGATCATCTGGGGGGGCCCTGCTGTCGACCCCATTGCTATCACAAGTGAGGTTGGTGGGGACGAGGAGCAGGGCCTTCTCAGTGGTGGCCACTCACCTGTGGAACTCACTCCCGGGGGAAATTAGGGCATCAACATCCCTTCTCTCCTTCAGGAGGAAGGTAAAGACGTGGTTGTGGGACCAGGCCTTTGGGCAACCTGACAACTAGATAAGGACAACCAGATGAATAGGACTGACAGGACTGACAATTGTGGAATTGGAAATTGAACTATGAGATAGCGAACGCTGACTGTCAATGAGGAGAAATTGGTTTGTATTGGTTTTATTGGTTTTATGGTTGTAATGCAAGAATTGTTGTTAATTATTAATTGATGTTATTTTGTGTTATTGCTGTAATGTGATGAGGGCATCGAATTGTGCCTTGCTTTTGTAAGCCGCCCTGAGTCCCCTTCAGGGTGAGAAGGGCGGGGCAGAAGTAACTGAAATAAATAAATAAATAAGGGCGGCATATTAGGGCTGGGTAACCATGGAAAAATTTGTTTCTAAACTCGATTCGTTTTTAGGGGGTTTTTGCGTTTCGATTTTTAAAAGAATTCCGAAATTTTCCTTAAAAAAAGTTCGAAATTTACGAAATTTTGGAAATTACGAAAGAATTACGAAACAATAACGAATTGATTCGTTAATGGCGGACGCGATCGCGCAATACGCTAAAAAAACCTCCAAATGGGTCAGGGGGAACTTCTGAAGCTTCCCTCTCCCTCTGTTGTTGATAATTGATAATTGTTGCGATAATTGAATTTTTTTTTTCACTGAGAAAACAAACAGCAACCCTAAAACTTGCACCAGACATACGGGAACAATTACGAAACAATTTCGAAACAATTACGAAACAATTACGAAATAAATTGAAAAATTTGTTTCGATTTTTAATTGCTCCTGCATGGCTCAATATCGGGTCGTAAGCTAATTTAAATACGAATTAATAGCGAATTACGAAATTAAAGAACGAAACCGCCCAGCCCTACGGCATATAAATGTGGCAAATAAATGAATAAATAAATATTTCTGGAAAAAAATTAGTCATTCTGTAAGGAAGCGTAATCCCACCTAAATGGGATTACCAAAATTAAGTAAATATGTATGTTAATCCACCTAA
>NW_026846588.1:276155715-276242811 GCF_025583915.1 Anolis sagrei ordinatus | reverse complement strand
TTGATTTAAGGTGTTGGCATGCTGACTGATAATCCAAAAAAGAGGATGGGCTGGAGATGTTATTGCCTTGGTCCTTTCATTACAGGTGCTACTTCTTGACAGATGTCAGGTGGTGCAATTCCGGCTAAACAGTGTAATTTCTCCAGTGATGTAAGGCGCAGACACCCTTTGATAATGCAGCATGTCTCATTAAGAGCCACATCTACTGTTTTAGTGTGGTGAGATGTGTTCCACACTGGGCATGCGTACTCAGCAGCAGTAGCATAGCGCAAGGGCAGATGTCTTCACTGTGTCTGGTTGTGATCCCCAGGTTGTGCCAGTCAGCTTTCGTATGATATTGTTTCTAGCACCCACTTTTTGCTTGATCTTCAGGCAGTGCTTCTTGTAGGTCAGAGCACGGTCCAGAGTGACTCCCAGGTATTTGGGTGTGCTGCAATGCTCCAGTGGGATTCCTTCCCAGGTAATCCTCAGAGCTCGGGATGCTTGTCTGTTCTTAAGATGAAAAGCACACATCTGTGTTTTAGATGGATTAGGAATCAGCTGGTTTTCCCTGTAATAGACAGCAAGAGCACCTAGAGCTTCAGATAACTTCTGTTCAACCATTTCAAAGCTTCCTGCTCGAACTGTGATGTTAAGAAATAAAGGAAGCTCTTTCCAGCTCAGAGAATATTTCAAATTGACCAGGACCCACCCAATGAAGTGGGTTCTTCTCGAGCAAAGAGGGCCTGACTTGCCCAAAGTCATCCAGCTAGTTTCCATGGCTGATTGGAGATTCAAAATGTGGTCTTAGTCCAGTTTCCAAACCACTACACCACACTGGCTCTCAGTAAAAACGTAGCTTTAAGAAGCAGTAAAATAAACAGTGTTTAATACATGGATACTAATACTTACCTCTGGCGGGAGCAGATGCTTATATCGTCCGATGCCGTGGGTCGGCTGGGACCTGTAGTGCCTGTGGCCACTCACTGGCATACATCCTGAATCAGAAACAGAAGGAAATCCTTGAAATCCCCCTAAACTCCCACCTCTGCTGTGCAAATAATAAAGCACTATCTCATTGTGTTATGAATAACTTCCCCGCATTGGAAAAGAATATCCCACTTCTGACACCAATTTGTCATGAATGACTTTTCAATAACTTTAAAGCATAGGTTCTTTTTATTGCAATTTCCAGTGTGAGAGGGTGCATCAGATTACAGAAAAACATTTAGACATAGAATGACATTCGACATACAGACATACGGATTCTATGCAACTACATTAGATTCACAATTACATGGCTAACAAACAAACAAAGGAGAATTACATTTTCACTCAACATTCACACACATGTACACGCATTCATCCACATGCATCCAAAATATTACCATATCCATTTCTCTCTCCTTGGAGAAGCACCTGTTAGGCCAGACCCTGCTTTCCTGCAGCCTGTCAATGTATAGTTCCAAAATTTACATGATGGCAAAACTTCAAAACGCATCCTTTCCCTAAGCACAATGCCAAGGACCAGATCTGTTTTCTGTACAGCAGAACCTGACTCCATGCACAAAATCCAAGACTGAAAAAGCGCACTTCTTCCTCTTCCCTTGAGAAAGAAGACCCAAAGTGACCAGACTGCTCCCTTGCAACTCTGCCACACCGAATACACCATCTCTCTCCTTCCATGGAGCAGAACATAACGGGTGAACCAGACTCCTCAGGTTTGCCACACTTTGAGCATTATTAGACTGAGTCTTTTATAGGAATACCACAGAGGTGTTGTGGAGGATCTAGAAGTCCTCCAGTACAACTCTATAACAACTTCCAGGGGAAGCAACCAATAGAATAATCTGGAGGGCCTAGCAAATTCCTAAAGAGGAAAAAATTCGTTGGCTTCAGGAACGTAAAATTGTGAATATATGTCTATATAGTTACAAGGTTTTTTATTGTAGTGTAAGGGATCCCAGAGGCATATTTATAATGTGAGTTGCAATTCGAAGAGACTTTGAAGAGAATGAATTCCCTTCCCTTGAGGAAAGGCGCAGAAAAATATTACCGGGGAGCCTAGAAGTGTGAGAGCTACAAAACCAGCTGGTTCCTTCCTGGATGAGTCACACATAATAACAGCATTGCAGAGCAAAGCACTACAGGCTCCTATGACTGAGGTCAATTATCGTTCTTATGGCGATACTGCCAGTGTTTGTTTTCAGAGGTGCGAGCGAGATATAAGTGTGCTTACCTACAGAACAAACGGCGCTCCTTCTAGAAGCATTGAAGGCGAGTCTAACGGAGGAAAAAAAACCAAAGCTGATCACTGCGAAAGGAGTGATGTTTTCCCCTCTAATATATTTCAACACTCTTCAAAGCTGCCAATCTGGCTCCCAGGTAAATCAAAGTCGATAACACTACGATAACCCTATGCAACATAATTTTTGTTCCTGGCTTATAAATGCCATTTCCCAAATGATTCCAACATAAAAACATGGGAAATGTTTATTAAACTACAAAAAGGGTTGTTGTGAGTTTTCCGGGCTGTATGGCCATGTTCCAGAAGCATTCTCTCTTGACGTTTCGCCCACACCTATGACAATCTGTAGTTTCCAACAAACTTCACAACCTCTGATGCCTGCCATAGATGTGGGCAAAACATCAGGAGATAATGCTTCTGGAACATGGCCACATAGCCCGGAAAACTGATAACAACCCAGTGATTCCGGCCATGAAAGCTTTTGACAAAAATCTGCAAAACTTTTCTGTGGGAGGAAACGTCACGGAGCACATTTTGCTATAGTTTTTCAATGAATTTCTCAATCAATTCAACATGGAGTAGAACAACTACTTTCAAAGTAAGGACTGCACAATTAAACCCTAAACGGCTCCGGCCCAAATTACCAGTCCGAACGCATCCCTCCCTATGAACCATCGCGGCAATTAAGATCCTCCGGGGAGACCCCGCTCTCCGTCCCGCCATTGTCACAGGCACAATTGGTGGGAACGAGAGACAGGGCCTTTTTGGTGGTTGCTCCCCGGCTATGGAACTCCCTTCCTGGTGAGATCAGGTTGGCCCCCTCCCTCCTGTCCTTTAGAAAGATGGGAAAAACTTGGCTGTGGGACCAAGCTTTCGGGACAGGGCAAGAAAGCGGAAATAGGAAAGATGACCAGGCCAGTTAGAATTGACGTGGATGACTAGGACCGTTTTAAATGGTGTATTTTAATATTTTGATAAATGTTTTTAATGTTTATGTATGCATATAAGGATTTGTGTCCCAGCATTAAATGTATGGCATATATAGGCTGTGCTCCGCCTATATGCAGCGGTGAGAAGGGCGGAATATAAATGTTTTAAATAAACAAATAAAGTCAGAAAAACAATGGGTACCATATTTGCTTAAACGTCAGTCATCTTACCTAATAAGCATAGGTGTCTCCTTTAAAACAGGTTCCTTTCCCAAACACAGAACCTATTAAAAGAAGAAAAAGAGTTTTGGTTAATACTGAGAAAGTGTGCAGTGAGTTCTCCAAGGTCCTGCAGTGCTTTTTCCCAAGGCTCTGAGAACCTGTCTACACTGCAGTGTAGAAGGAGCCTGAGTTGCTTTTTGGCAGTTTATTCTGGCTTATGCCTTCTTCTTCTTCCACTGTGAACATGCAAGCTGTTGTTGTTGTTGTTCATTCGTTCAGTCGCCTCCGACTCTTCATGACCTCATGGACCAGCCCACGCCAGAGCTTGTTCATTGTTCAGTCGTCTCCGACTCTTCGTGACCTCATGGACCAGCCCACGCCAGAGCTCCCTGTCGGCCGTCACCACCCCCAGCTCCTTCAAGGTCATTCCAGTCACTTCAAGGATGCCATCCATCCATCTTGCCCTTGGTCGGCCCCTCTTCCTTTTGCCTTCCACTTTCCCCAGCATAATTGTCTTCTCTAGGCTTTGCTGTCTCCTCATGATGTGGCCAAAGTACTTCAGCTTTGTCTCTAGTATCCTTCCTCCAGTGAGCAGTCGGGCTTTATTTCCTGGAGGATGGACTGGTTGGATCTTCTCGCAGTCCAAGGCACTCTCAGAACTTTCCTCCAACACCACAGCTCAAAAGCATCTATCTTCCTTCGCTCAGCCTTCCCTAAGGTCCAGCTCTCACATCTGTAGGTGACTACAGGGAATACCATGGCTTTGACTAGGCGGATCTTTGTTGCCAGTCTGATGTCTCTACTCTTTACTATTTTATCGAGACTGGACATTGCTCTCCTCCCAAGAAGGAAGCGTCTTCTGATTTCCTGGCCACAGTCTGCATCTGCAGTAATCTTTGCACCTAGAAATACAAAGTCTGTCACGGCCTCCACATTTTCTCCCTCTATTTTCCAGTTGTCAATCATTCTTGTTGCCATGATCTTGGTTTTTTTGATGTTTAGCTGCAACCCAGCTTTTGCGCTTTCTTCTTTCACCTTGATTAGAAGGCTCCTCAGCTCCTCCTCGCTTTCGGCCATCAGAGTGGTGTCATCTGCATATCTGAGGTTGTTAATGTTTCTTCCAGTCATTTTCACCCCAGCTTTGCATTCATCAAGCCCCGCACATCCTCGCATGATGTGTTCTGCATACAAGTTAAAAAGGTTGGGTGAGAGGATGCAGCCTTGCCGGACGCCTTTCCCAATCTCGAGCCAGTCTCCTGTTCCGTGGTCAGTTCTGACTGTTGCTACTTGGTCCTTGTACAGATTCCTCAGGAGAGAGGGAAGGGCTTGGTATGCCCATCCCACCAAAAACTTGCCACAATTTATTATGATCCACACAGTCAAAGGCTTTAGAGTAGTCAATGAAGCAGAAATAGATGTTTTTCTGAAACTCCCTGCCTTTCTCCATTATCCAGCGGATATTGGCAATCTGGTCTCTGGTTCCTCTGCCTTTTCTAAACCCAGCTTGAACATCTGGCAACTCTCGCTCCATGCCTTGCTGGAGTCTTCTTCCTTGCAGGATCTTGAGCATTACCTTACTGGCATGAGAAATAAGGGCCCCTGTACGGAAGTTTGGAGCAGTCTTTCGCATTTCCCTTTTTTGGTATGGGATATAAGTTGATTTTTTCCAGTCTGATGGCCATTCTTGTGTTTTCCATATTTGCTGGCATATGGCATGCATCACCTTGACAGCATCATCTTTTAAGATTTTAAACAGTTCAGCTGGGATCCCGTCGTCTCCTGCTGCCTTGTTGTTAGCAATGCTTCTTAAGGCCCATTCCAACCTCACTCCTCAGGATGTCTGGTTCTAATTCATTCACTACACCGTCAAAACTATCCTCAATATTATTATCCTTCCTATGGCCATTCTTGTGTTTTCCATATTTGCTGGCATATGGCATGCATCACCTTGACAGCAAGCTGTTAGCAAACCGTTTTTGGAAGCCCTGAATGCTGGTGTTTAAAAGGGAACAAGGAAGATGCCAGGAATGGTGGGAGTTGAAGTCCAAAACACCTGGAGGGAGGGCCCAAGTTGGCCCAGGCTTGCCTTAGGCCTTCCCCAACTGCAAAGGCTTCTCAATGAGACTACAGGCCTGGGTTGTATCCTATTTCCCTCCTCGCCCCTCTCCCCGCCCCCCAAAAGGATACCTACTTTGCCCAAAGCGGCGCTCATGGTTCCTCAGCAGCCTCCTCTCCACAAAGCACCGGAAGAAACGCGAATCTGAATAGGTCCGTCTCTCAAATGGGTCCCCCAGCACCTCGCGGTCCGACAAGAAAATCCTTACAGAACAGTTCCGCGCAATTTTAGTTCCTATAGCTTTTAGATGGAATGGTGAGAGGTTGCGGCAAGGAGCAGCTCGCGCCTCGGCCAATCAGAAACGGCTTTTTCTTTCCAGCTGTTCTGATTGGTTAGGCGGAGAGGCAAGGGGCGTGGCTTTATCATGAGATCCATTCATCTATCCATCCATTCATCTATCCATCCATGTAACCATCCATGCATCTATCTATCTATCTATCTATCTATCTATCTATCTATCCATCCATCCATCCATCTAGCTATCCATCTCTCCTTTCTGTCTGTCTATCCACCATCCATCTATCCATCATCCATCCATCCATCTTCTATCTATCTATCTATCTATCTATCTATCTATCTATCTATCTATCATCCATCCATTCCTCCATCCATTCCTCCATCCATCCATCCATCCATCCATCCATCCATCCATCCATCCCTTCTGTCCATCCATGCATGCATGCATTCAACTATCTATCTATCTATCTATCTATCTATCTATCTATCTATCTATCTATCCATCCATCCATCCATCCATCCATCCATCCATGCATTCAACTATCTATCTATCTATCTATCTATCTATCTATCTATCTATCTATCTACCTACTTACCTACCTACCTACCTACCCATCCATCCATCCATCCCATCCATCTATCCGCCCACTAATCTATCTGTCCATCCATCCATCCATCCATCCATGCATTCAACTATCTATCTATCTATCTATCTATCTATCTATCTATCTATCTATCTATCCATCCATCCATCCATCCATCCATCCATCCATCCATCCATCCCATCCATCTATCCGCCCACTAATCTATCTGTCCATCCATGCATGCATGCATTCAACTATCTATCTATCTATCTATCTATCTATCTATCTATCTATCTATCTATCCATCCATCCATCCATCTCTCTCTCATCTATCTATCTATCTATCTATCTATCTATCTATCTATCTATCTATCTACCTACTTACCTACCTACCTACCTACCCATCCATCCATCCATCCATCCCATCCATCTATCCGCCCACTAATCTATCTGTCCATCCATCCATCCATCCATCCATCCATCCATCCATCCATCCATCATGCATGCATTCAACTATCTATCTATCTATCTATCTATCTATCTATCTATCTATCTATCTATCTATCCATCCATGCATTCAACTATCTATCTATCTATCTATCTATCTATCTATCTATCTATCTATCCATCTAATCTATCTATCTATCTATCTATCTATCTATCCTATATCTATCTATCTATCTATCTATCTATCTATCTATCTATCTATCTATCTATGTAAATAAAAATAATTTTCGTTGTGGGATTAACAGAACTCAAAAACCACTGTGGGAATTGACACCAAATTTGGACACAAGACACCTAACAACCCAATGTATGTCCTTCACTCAAAAAAAAATGGACCTTGACATTTGGGAGTTGTACTTGCTGGGATTTATAGTTCACCTACAATCAAAGAGCATTCTGAACTCCACCAATTCTGGAATTGAACTAAACATGGGCACACAGGACTCCCATGACCAACAGAAAACACTAGAAGGGTTTGGAGGGCATGGACCTTGAGTTTGGGAGTTGTAGTTCACCTACATCCAGAGAGCACTGTGGACTCAAACAATGATGGATCTGGACCAAACTTGACACAAATATTCCATATGGCCAAATATGAACACAGATAGAGATGACATTTGGGATTTGTAGTTACTGGGAATTATAGTTCGCCTGCAATCAAAGAGCATTCTGAAGCCCACCAATGACAGAATTGGGACAAACCTCCCACACAGAACCCCCATACTTAAGGCCATCCAGTCCACACCCTTCACCAGGACAAGAAAACGTAATCAAAACCTTCCTGACAAACAGCCATCCAATCATAGATATAGATAGATATATATGATTCAGCAATGACCAATCTCGATAAAATAGTAAAGAGTAGAGACATCAGACTGGCAACAAAGATCCATTGCCTAGTCAAAGCCATGGTATTCCCTGTAGTCACCTACGGATGTGAGAGCTGGACCTTCGGGAAGGCTGAGCGAAGGAAGAGAGATGCTTTTGAGCTGTGGTGTTGGAGGAAATTGCTGAGAGTGCCTTGGACTGCGAGAAGATCCAACCAGTCCATACTTCAGGAAATAAAGCCCGACTGCTCATTGGAGGGAAGGATAGTAGAGGCAAAGATGAAGTACTTTGGCCACATCATGAGAAGAAAGGAAAGCTTAGAGAAGACAATGATGCTGGGGAAAATGGAAGGAAAAAGGAAGAGGGGCCGAACAAGGGCAAGATGGATGGATGGCATCCTTGAAGTGACTGGCTTAACCTTGAAGGAGCTGGAGGTGGCGACAGCCAACAGGGAGCTCTGGCGGCTGGTCCATGAGGTCATGAAGAGTCGGAAGCGACTGAACGAATGACCAACAACAACAACCTGTATTTTATACTGCTGTAATTTTTGTTGTCTGCATTCTATATTTTATTGTGCTGTATTGTATCTTTGGGCTTGGCTTCCTGTTAGCCACCCCAAGTCCCCTTTGGGGAGATGGTGGAGGCTTATTAATAAAGTTTATTATGTATTGTTGAAGGTTTTCATGGCCGGAATCACTGGGTTGTTGTAGGTTTTTCCGGGTTATATGGCCATGTTCTAGAGGCATTTTCTCCTGACGTTTCGCCTACCTTTGAGGATGCTTGCCAACTTTTAAATAAATACTGAGTCAACTCTGGTCCACATGGAAGGAGAATGATTAACTGTGCATTATGTTCATGAATGTTTTTGACGACTTGGTTGTGTAATTGTGATGATTTTTTTTTTGTTGTCGTCTCAGGAGCAACCGCTCCTGTTGTGAGAGAATTGGCCGTCTGCAAGGACGTTGCCCAGGGGATGCCTGGATGATTTTTGATGTTTTATCATCCTTGTGGGAGGCTTCTCTCATGTCCCCGCATGAGGAGCTGGAGCTAATAGAGGGAGCTTATCCGCCTCTCCCTGGATTCGAACCTGCGACCTTTCGGTCTTCAGTCCTGCCGGCACAGAGCTTTAACCCACTGCGCCACCGGGGGCTCCAATTGTGATGATGATGATGTTGTATTGTAATATGTTTTTAACGTGTAATGATAATGCATTGTGTGGTTTGTATTTTGTATATGAACACATGTTGTGAACCGGATCTGAGTCCCTCCTGGAGGTGAGAAGATCGGTATAGAAAACTTTTAAATAAATAAATAAATAAATAAATGCAGGTGAAACGTCAGGAGAAAATGCCTCTAGAACATGGCCATATAACCCAGAAAAAACTACAACGCAAAGTTTATATTATTATTATTATTATTATTATTATTATTATTATTATTATTATGCTGGAAGAGCACTTTGGTTTTCTCAGTATTCAGTGACAGGCTGAGCTTCTCGTATGCTTCTGCGAAGGTGTTTAGAGCGGTCTTCTGAATGTGCACAGACGACATTGTCATCAGCATATTGGAGTTCTATAACAGCATAATACAGTTGTGCATCTACACTGTAGAATTAACGCAGTTTGATACCACTTGAACTGCCCTATCTTGGAGTTCTATAACAGTATAATGCAGTTATGCATCTACACTGCAGAATTAACGCAGATTGATACTACTTGAACTGCCCTATCTTGGAGTTCTATAACAGTATAATGCAGTTATGCATCTACACTGCAGAATTATCGCAGTTTGATACCACTTGAACTGCCCTATCTTGGAGTTCTATAACAGTATAATGCAGTTATGCATCTACACTGCAGAATTATCGCAGTTTGATACCACTTGAACTGCCCTATCTTGGAGTTCTATAACAGTATAATGCAGTTATGCATCTACACTGCAGAATTATCGCAGTTTGATACCACTTGAACTGCCCTATCTTGGAGTTCTATAACAGTATAATGCAGTTGTTCATCTACACTGCAGAATTATCGCAGTTTGATACCACTTGAACTGCCCTATCTTGGAGTTCTATAACAGTATAATGCAGTTGTTCATCTACACTGCAGAATTATCGCAGTTTGATACCACTTGAACTGCCCTATCTTGGAGTTCTATAACAGTATAATGCAGTTGTTCATCTACACTGCAGAATTATCGCAGTTTGATACCACTTGAACTGCCCTATCTTGGAGTTCTATAACAGTATAATGCAGTTGTTCATCTACACTGCAGAATTATCGCAGTTTGATACCACTTGAACTGCCCTATCTTGGAGTTCTATAACAGTATAATGCAGTTGTTCATCTACACTGCAGAATTATCGCAGTTTGATACCACTTGAACTGCCCTATCTTGGAGTTCTATAACAGTATAATGCAGTTATGCATCTACACTGCAGAATTATCGCAGTTTGATACCACTTGAACTGCCCTATCTTGGAGTTCTATAACAGTATAATGCAGTTGTTCATCTACACTGCAGAATTATCGCAGTTTGATACCACTTGAACTGCCCTATCTTGGAGTTCTATAACAGTATAATGCAGTTGTTCATCTACACTGCAGAATTATCGCAGTTTGATACCACTTGAACTGCCCTATCTTGGAGTTCTATAACAGTATAATGCAGTTGTTCATCTACACTGCAGAATTATCGCAGTTTGATACCACTTGAACTGCCCTATCTTGGAGTTCTATAACAGTATAATGCAGTTGTTCATCTACACTGCAGAATTATCGCAGTTTGATACCACTTGAACTGCCCTATCTTGGAGTTCTATAACAGTATAATGCAGTTATGCATCTACACTGCAGAATTATCGCAGTTTGATACCACTTGAACTGCCCTATCTTGGAGTTCTATAACAGTATAATGCAGTTATGCATCTACACTGTAGAATTATCGCAGTTTGATACCACTTGAACTGCCCTATCTTGGAGTTCTATAACAGTATAATGCAGTTATGCATCTACACTGCAGAATTATCGCAGTTTGATACCACTTGAACTGCCCTATCTTGGAGTTCTATAACAGTATAATGCAGTTATGCATCTACACTGCAGAATTATCGCAGTTTGATACCACTTGAACTGCCCTATCTTGGAGTTCTATAACAGTATAATGCAGTTATGCATCTACACTGTAGAATTATCGCAGTTTGATACTACTTGAACTGTCCTATCTTGATGCTGTGGAATAATGGGAGTAACTTGTATCTTAACTGCATGCCTGCTATTGCTGTAGCACCCTAGGAAAGAAAAGTCCCGCCTCAGCACATCTATTCGCACAGCTATGTGTCAATCCCAAAGCCCCGCCCTACTCCTGTTTCGGGTTTGCCCTCTCTGTCCCTTACTGCGCATGCGTTTCAGCCACTGCTTGTGTGGCGTCATCGTTTCAATATGGCGGCCTGTCAATCCCAAAGCCCTGCCCTAGTCCTGTTCCGGGTTTGCCCTCTGTGTTCCTCTCTGCGCATGCGTTGCAGCCACTACTTGTGTGGCGTCATCGTTTCAACATGGCGGCCGACTCGATTGAGTCAGTGACAGTCGGATTCACATTAGCCACGCCCCTATTGCTTTAGGCCCCGCCCCTCCTCTTCCCGATTGGACGGCTGCTCCGCGCGCATGCGCAGTAGGCTCCCAAGCGGCCAGCTTTCTCTCTGAGGCGTCTGCGGGAGAGGCAGGCCGCAGGCGGGGCCTCGATTTGCCTCGCCAGAGGTGTTGTCGTGGCTGCGCGGCCGGCTGCCTCTCTCTCTCCTTTCCTCCGTCGTTCCCTCAGCCGCTCCTTTTTTCCCCCTTCCCCTCTCAACGCTTCTTTCGGGGGTCCCTTTAAGGGTGGGCCCTTTTTTTCCTTCCCCCTTCATCTTTGAGGTCCCCTTTCAAAACCTCTCCGTGGGGGGACAAAGTCCGGGGGAGAGTCATTCCGGGTGTTTTTTTGCCCCCTCCCCCTTTCTCCTTCCTT
This sequence comes from Anolis sagrei ordinatus, assembly GCF_025583915.1. Taxonomy (NCBI): domain Eukaryota; kingdom Metazoa; phylum Chordata; class Lepidosauria; order Squamata; family Anolidae; genus Anolis; species Anolis sagrei. Next base: position 276,231,162 of record NW_026846588.1, on the reverse strand, counting down.
CCCCTTCTCCCTCGTTCCTTTTCCCATCTGAGGCTTCTCCTCCGTCCTTGTCATCATGTCGGCGGGTGGGGACTTCGGCAACCCGCTGCGGAAATTCAAGCTGGTCTTCCTGGGCGAGCAAAGCGGTGAGTCCCCATCAGATGCAGTGGCTTATGTCAACATAATAATAATACTTTATAATAGGTGTAATCGTTATATATGCATGTACATATAATGGCAAAATCAAGGTTTGTTTATTAGGGATGAAAAAATGTACCTGTATGTACACACACACAAATATCTAATCTTCCTCCCTCTCTCTCTACACACACAAACATATATATATATATATACACACACACAGATATCTAGATTTCTCTCTCTCTACACACACACACAAATATGTATGTGTATACAGAGTCTGGCAAAATCAAGGTTTGCTTATTTGGAATGAAAAAAATGTACCTGTATGTACACACACAAATATCTAATCTTCCTCCCTCTCTCTCTACACGCATAAACACACACACACACACACACACACACACATATATATATATATATATACACACACATACACACACACACATACAGATATCTAGATTTCTCTCTCTCTACACACACACACAAATATGTATGTGTATACAGAGTCTGGCAAAATCAAGGTTTGCTTATTTGGAATGAAAAAAATGTACCTGTATGTACACACACAAATATCTAATCTTCCTCCCTCTCTCTCTACACACATAAACATACATATATATACACACACACACACACACACACACAAATATCTAGATTTCCCTCTCTCTACACACACACACACACACACACACACACATATGTATGTGTATACAGCGTCTGTCAAAATCAAGGTTTGCTTATTTGGAATGAAAAATGTACACACACATACACAAATATCAAGATTTCCTTCCCTCTCTCTACACACACACACACACAAATATGTATGTGTTTACAGGGTCTGTCAAAATGAAGCTTTGCTTATTTGGAATGAAAAAATGTACCGGTATACACACACACACATCTAATTTCCCTCCCTCTCCCTACACACACAAACATACATACATACATACATATATATAAGCACACATACGCAAATATGTATGTGTACACAGGGTCTGTCAAAATCAAGGTTTGCTTATTTGGAATGACAAAATGTACACACACACACACACAAATATCTAGATTTCCCTCTCTCTACACACACACACACACACACACACACACACACAAATATGTTTGTGTATACAGGGTCTGTCAAAATCAAGGATTGCTTATTTGGAATGAAAAAATGTACCTGTATACACACACACACACACACAAATATCTAATCTTCCTCCCTCTCTCTACACACACAAACAACTATATATATATATATATATATATATATATATATACATATACATACACATACATACATACACACACACACACACACACACACACACACACACACACAAATATGTATGTGTATACAGGGTCTGGCAAAATCAAGGTTTGGTTATTTGGAATGAAAAAATGTACACACACACACACACACACACACACACTAATATCTATATTTCCCTCATTCTCTACATACACACACAAATATGTTTGTGTATACAGGGTTTGTCAAAATCAAGGTTTGCTTATTTGGAATGAAAAAAAATGTACACACACAAAAATATCTAGATTTCCCTCCCTCTCTCTCTCTACATACACACACACACACACACACACACACACACACAAAATATGTATGTGTATACAGGGTCTGTCAAAATGAAGGTTTGCTTATTTGGAATGAAAAAATTACCTGTATACATACACACACAAGTCTCTCTATATACACACACATACCCATAAATATATATGACTCAGTCTGGCAAAATTAAGGGTTGCTTTTTTGGAACAAAACGTACATATATACATAGATGCACACAGACAGGTCTCTCTCCATATATATTTGTGTTATAGGAAACGCAGTTTCCAACCCAATTTTCCCAGGATCTTACCAGTTCGCTATGAATCCAAAGCATTTGTATATATGTATACAGGTACAAACATAATATATGTGTACAGTGGACCCGTGGTTTCCTCTAGACTTTTTTTTCAGGACGCCTGTGGATACCAAAATCCATGGATGCTCATGTCCCATTATAAACAGTAATATTGTGATGTGTGTGCCTTAAATAAAAATAATAGATAGAATAATTATATAACATATTCAAGTTAAGGTTTTCTTGTTTGGATGGTTTTTTGAATGAAAAGAATGTATACATGCTTATGTATGTAATATAATTTATTTATTATTATATTTATTTATACCACAGTTTATCTCCCCAAAGGGGACTGAAAGCAGCTTGACATATACAATTTAAAATTGTATATGCAAAAATGCAAACATTAAAATAGAATTGAATGCAAAGAGCACTTAAAAATCACAGTTAAAGTGTGATCTAGTCAGTGCCCCCTGACTAGATCTTAAACATGTTCACCTTTAAAATCCTGTCTGAATAAAAAGGTTTTAGCCTGCTGCTGGAAGGACAGCAGGGATGGGGCCATTCTGGCTGTCTACACACACACACACACGTTTAATGTGTATCGTAAGCCTGTGGTATCTACCGGAATTCGGTTTCAAGACTCCTGTGGATACCAAAATCCTTGGATGTATCGCAGTATCGTAATAAAATGGTAAAAGCACGGCCATGCTGTCCATTGGAGTTTGGTTTCAAAATCCTTGAATGCTGAGGTCCCAGTATATACTATGATATATTAATATGTATGCATTATATAAAATACAATTAATAATGGCTTTTTTGGAATGAAAACAACAACAATACACACAAAGATGTGTCTGTAGATACACACACGTGTGCGTGTGTGTGTGTGTGTGTGTGCAGGCTTGGTTCTGATGGGGGGAAGCGTCTCTTTTCTCTGGCCTCCTGGGCTGAGAATGCTTCTAAGCCCATCCCTCTCATTGAAACTTCCTAAACATCTCTCCTTTAACAGACCCTGCCTTCTGATCAAACAATATGTAATCAGAAATCTGTATTAGTCTGTTTCAGAAGATCCATGGAAATACGGAGTCTGTGGCATTTTTGAGATTTACCAGTTTATTTCAACATAACCTTCTATGGACTGCAGTCCCAGTTCTTTAAATACAAAAATGGGTTGCAGTTCATAGAAATATATTGGTTATTCTTTAGGCTGCTTCAAGGCCTTTTCTTTTTTTCTTCCTGCTTTTTAAACATCTCCAGATAATAACTCAAGTGTATTGTCTCCTCTGTTCCTTTCCTTAAGAGAAATAAGGAAGTTTAATTAGATTGAAATAGAGGCCAAGCCAGTCCTGCTTCATGTACTGTACAGTTATAAGTCCTCGGGATTTTGGGTGCATCTGCACAGTAAATGTAATGCAGTTTGACATCACTTTTTCTACCACAGCTCAATGTTATGGAAGCATGGGTACTATACGTTTACAAGGTCTTTATCCTTCTCTTCCAGATAGTGCTAGTGCCTCTCCAAACTACGACTCCCATGATTCTATAGCATTGAGTCTTGGCTTATAAAGTAGTGTCAAACTGCATTAATTCTCCAGCATATATGTACCTTCCCAAAGCCTGTGTTGTGTTCTGCATAGTGTGGCCTTCAGGAGTGTAATTGTATATGTGCCTTGAAGTAATTTTATGGCAACCCCATGGATTTCATAGGGGTTTCTTAGGCAAGGAGTATTCTGAGTTGGATGTATTGTCGAAGGCTTTCATGGCCAGAATCACTGGGTTGTTGTAGGTTTTTCCGGGCTATATGGCCATGTTCTAGAGGCAATTTTCTCCTGACGTTTCGCCTGCATCTATGGCAAGCATCCTCAGAGGTAGTGAGGTCTGTTGGAAGTAGGAAAATGGGTTTATATATCTGTGGAATGACCAGGGTGGGGCAAAGGACTTTTGTCTGCTGGAGCTAGGTGTGAATGTTTCAACTGACCACCTTGATTAGCATTTAATGGCTTGGAAGAGCCTGGGGGAATGTTTTCTTGAGAGGTGATATTGTTCAGAATGTTCTGAGTTGGTTTTGTCAGTTCTTTCCATTAAAATGTAACCTGGTATTTGTTGACTGCTGCTTTTATATCTACTAACAACTATAAATGCTGTTCTTGAAATCCTGATCTTCCTATCAGTTTTCTCCAGTGAGGAGGGCCTTGCCTGGCTGCATATAATCCCATTCCAGATCCAATGGTAGTGTTATTTGACTTCAGTTCCATTGACTTTTGTTTATGTTGTGGGGTCACCCTGATGAATTGCAACCTGGTAATCCTTGGGAGGTAAACTTCTTGGGAGGAGAGCAATGTCCAATCTCGATAAAATCATAAAGAGTAGAGACATCACACTGGCAACCAAGATCCATTGCATAGTCAAAGCCATGGTATTCCCTGTAGTCACCTACGGATGTGAGAGCTGGACCTTAGGGAAGGCTGAGCAAAGGAAGATAGATGCTTTTGAACTGTGGTGTTGGAGGAAAGTTCTGAGAGTGCCTTGGACTGCGAGAAGATCCAACCAGTCCATCCTCCAGGAAATAAAGCCCGACTGCTCATTGGAGGGAAGGATACTAGAGACAAAGTTGAAGTACTTTGGCCACATCATGAGGAGACAGCAAAGCTTAGAGAAGACAATTATGCTGGGAAAGTGGAAGGTAAAAGGAAGAGGGGCCGACCAAGGGCAAGATGGATGGATGGCATCCTTGAAGTGACTGGACTGACCTTGAAGGAGCTGGGGGTGGTGACGGCCGACAGGGAGCTCTGGTGTGGGCTAGTCCATGAGGTCACGAAGAGTCGGAGACGACTGAACGAATGAACAACAACAACAGTCCTTGGGTTAGCAATACTTTCCTTACATCAATCTGTATTTCCATTCATTGACTAGCAGAGTATAGCTACATCTGTCTGGAAAATATATATATCTTAGATTGTTCAAAGGCACCAGAGGAATTGCTTTTAGAGTCCTACTATAACATCTCTTCCGGAAGATGGGAGGTTTTTAAGGTGTGTGCATTTCAACCTATGGGAAGTCTTGAATTAGATCAAAGAAGGGGAAAGATCGACATTTCCATTCATGAAAAGAAGATTGTAATTGTGTCCCCTTTTTTCCTTCCTTTGGGAAGTCTTTCATCTCTTTTCGTGTTATTTTAATTAATATTGAATGCGGGGGTGTCTGCTTTCGTAAGCATTCGGGAGAACTGAAGCCTTTATAATTATGTTTTTACAGTGCAATTCATAATATAGCTTCCTGGCCTTTCACTGCAGGTTTAGTTTGGCAGTATTTGGAAATGGTTTGGCAATGGCACGTCTCCATAATGGAAGGAAAAATTGGCTAAGAAAAAAACATTTTTTTTTAATTTTATGAGATTTGGTTTAGTTTCATACCTGTAAGAAAAATTGGAATTGGGCTAATATGCATGAGCTATATTTAGGCAGCAGTCGCAAAATACAAGCCTGCTGATTCATACATCTTTCGATTCTGTGGCTTTACTGGGTGTGTAATGAAAGGAAAAGGCTGACAGTTCTGCTTAAATACATGTTTTCAGATTTAAATGCCGTTTTCTTACAGAAAAATAACCCCTTCAAGTGATTGCAGTAGTCTAAACATTTAACTGTAGTAAATTTATCTTTCCTTCACTTTACCTTTCTCTGTATGCCCACTTACTCCTTTGGAGACAAGGCTTTGGGGTTTTTTCAGGGAAGATATTCAGTCCTAGGAGGGAGAAACTACCCATCAGTCATGAAACACCTGCTATGTGTGTGTCTCAGCCCTGATCTCCCTTATAAAGCATCTTGAATAGCTGGAGTGAGAAAGAATAGTCGGATTGTAAGGAAAGTAGTGCCAGTAGGTTATCATGAGTAAGACAGATCGGTCGTTGATTTCCATATAGAATTGTATGATGTGTTCAGGCCCATTTATGGGTCATCATGTGGTTTACCAACCTTGGCTTCATATCAGGTAGACGTGGCAGTCTTTGCTTCCAGATTTATCTATTTAAAAGGTTATATTTCACCATAGTGGTATTTACATGGAACTTAGGATGGCGAACAACAACAGAGAGTGAGGACGTGAGATCAATATTAGAGCTGGAGTGGGGTTTCAGGGTGTTTAATACATATACATCCTAACATTTAAAATACTTTAAAGGAGCACAGTATTTTACCTTCTGCCATTTTTGCAAGCTGCTTCACATTAGTCTTCCATTTAGAAGTGACTGAAAAAAATCAATACATATTTAATGCTCTTTAGTGTTTCTTTATAGGAAGGTTCTTCCTTTGTGTGTGTGTGTGTGTGTGTGTGTGTGTGTGAATAACAGCCATATAAAAGGATATGCAGCGTTGAGCTTGCAAAGAGCCCCTTCTCAAGCCATTTACACAGATTTCATTATAGATGTTTGTTCCAAGTATTGATAAAATGGAGGCAGAGTGCTAGCTTTGTACCTTTGGGATCCAGCTTCCTAGCTTAATCTGATGCAGAAATCTTGCTTGCATGAAGTCTTTGCAGTAGGCCTCAAAGACAACCTTTGTGTGAAGTAGATTTTTCTCCTGTTTGATAGATCTTTGCTTCACCCAAGTACTACTTAGTCCAGTATGCTTGTGCATATTCCTGATTGAACTACATCTTCAATAACAACAGATCTGTGTATTGTGATACTGTGGTTATATGCCAGAGTGATGGGATAGAAAATACCCCACAGTATTTTTCATGAAAAAGGGTCCACATATGTATACACCTGGAATATTGTGTCCCATTCTGGGCACCACAATTCAAGAGAGGTATTGACAAGCTGGAATGTGTCCAGAGGAGGGCAACTAAAATGATCAAGGGTCTGGAGAACAAGCCCTATGAGGAGCGGCTTAAGGAGCTGGGCATGTTTAGCCTGAAGAAGAGAAGGCTGAGAGGAGATATGATAGCCATGTATAAATATGTGAGAGGAAGCCACAGGGAGGGAGCAAGCTTGTTTTCTGCTTCCTTGGAGACTAGGACGCGGAACAATGGCTTCAAACTACAAGAAAGGAGATTCCATCTGAACATGAGGAAGAACTTCCTACTGTGAGAGCTGTTCAGCAGTGGAACTCTCTGCCCCGGAGTGTGGTGGAGGCTCCTTCTTTGGAAGCTTTTAAACAGAGGCTGGATGGCCATCTGTCAGGGGTGATTTGAATGCAATAGTCCTGCTTCTTGGCAGGGGGTTGGACTGGATGTCCCAGGAGGTCTCTTCCAACTCTTTGATTCTATGATTCTATCTCTTGAGATGATAGCAATTGTATTGTTGAAGGCTTTCATGGCTGGAATTACTGGGTTGTTGTAGTTTTTTGGGGGCTATAAGGCCATGTTCTAGAGGCATTCTCTCCTGACGTTTTGCCTGCATCTATGGCAAGCATCCTCAGAGGTTATGAGGTCTGTTGGAAACTAGGAAAATGGGGTTTATATATTTGTGGAAAGTCCTACAACAACCTAATGATAGGAATTGTTATCTAAATGTACCTTGAAAATACCTTTTTTAGGATGGTGACGGAAGCATTCTGTGCATTAAAAATCTGAAAAATCCTGAGTCGTGTGCTTAGAATATACTTGCCATTTCTTGTTTTCAGTTGGCGTTGACTTCCCAGCCAATCACATTGCTGTCTCTTCTAATGTTCATGAGCATGAAACCTGGACTTACGGTGATTCATTTGTCTTTTTCTAACAAGTTATGGCGTATTATTCCCATAAGCAGCATGCTACAGCTCTGGCCTAGCTTTGAGGGCTGGCTGCATAAATCTTCCTGTTAATTATAAGTTGCTCTTCGTTCTTAATTAATGTTTATTAAAGTCCCAAATGCCTTCGCAGTAGATAATCATGTGCTCATGGATACTCACTGAGATTGGACGTTCTGCAGCCATTCTATTTTGATGTATTCTTTAAAAATAGAAATGTATTCTAGTCAGAGATGCAAATTGCATCTTTCTGTGCTAAAGGAATATTCTTGCTCTTTGTTGCATCTTTCATCCCTTTAACCCCATAGACTGCAGCAAACCATACTGGGTGTTTTTTTATTTAAAGCTGTATCATTTCATACAGCCAAATCATTCCTTGCAGTTCTCTCATTTCCTTCCACTCTGTTGATGCATTTTCATGACAGGACAAGCCAGGAACCTGCCTGGTTGTGTTTGAATGGTGTCCTGTTAACACACCATTTGCAGAGATTTTGCTTCACCGTTGATTTGCTCTGTCATCTTGCAGCAGCAAGCTTCTCCGCTGTGGTTTGCTTTCTGCCAAAAAACCCAGAGATTTAAGCCAGAGTGTGGTCGTGGTTGCTTTCTTTAGTTTATTATGAGGGAACAAAGAAGATAAGTGGTGCTGCCCACTGCTAGACAACACAGTCAGCCAACTGCGGTGTGCTTACAGTGTTTATCAACCTTCCTAATGGTGCGACCCCTTAATACAGATCCTCATGTTGTGGTGACCCCCAACCATAAAATTATTTTTGTTGCTACTTCATAATTGTAATTTTGCTACTGGTATGAATCACAATGTAAATATCTGATATGCAGGATGTATTTTCATTCACTGGACCAAATTTGGCACAAATATCTGATACACCCAAATCTGAATATTGGTGGGGAAGGGGAGGGGGTTGATTTTGTCATTTCAGAGTTGTAGTTGCTGGAATTTATAGTTCATTTACAATCAAAGAGAATTCTGAACTCCACCAATGATAGAATTAGGCCAAACTCGCCACACAGAACCCCCCATGCCTAGTTCACCTACATCCAGAGAGCACTGTGGACTCAAACAATGATAGTTCTGGACCAAACTTGGCATGAATCCTCAACATGCCCAAATGTGAGCACTGGTGGGGCTTGGGGAAAATTGACCTTGACATTTGGGAGTTGTAATTACTGGGATTTATAGTTCACCTACAATCAAAGAGCATTCTGAGCCCCACCAACAATAGAATTGGGCCAAACATCCCACACAGAACCTCCATGCCTAGAAGGGACTTTCTGGTGTGAGCCTCTCTCCAGCTTCTCACACTCTCCCTTGCACCATGCGCTGAGCATGCCTGCTCTCCCCTGCTTCGAGTCTCAGAAAGATCCCTCCTCTTGGCTGAGAGGCCTGCTGAGAGGCCAGCTAATCACAGCAGAGAAGGGCTTTTTGGGCTTTTTGCATCTGTTTCCAAAAAGGAAGAGAAGGACAGGCTGAGAGATCTTCAACCTTCTCTTCCCAAGGGATTCCTACGACCATCAGAAATACAAGTTTTCTGATGGTCTTTGGCGACCCCTCTGAAACCCCCTCACGACCCCCAGGTTGAGAAACGCTGGCTTAGACTGTATGCATTGGCCAGGTATCCCACAAATGCCTGACTTACTGTATTGTCCAAATAATACAATTTCATCTTTGTTACAACAACAGCTGTAAATTTAGCACACTGACTATTTAAGAAGGAAATATGGATGCATCTTGGATTCTTCAGTACCCAATGTTAAGTCCAGAAGTGTTTTTTGCTTGCTTTTTTGTAGATGGTTCATATATTTCTGTGGGATAGTTAGAGCATGTTTGTCAGTAAAAATGAGAATAGTCCTGGGGAACATCACAACTTTGTGTACTATTGGAAATATTTGCATTTCTTCCATTAGAAATGTGGACTTCTGAGTATTCCAGGCCAAGCTCATGAGCTTCTGCATTTGTGTAATTTATGTATTTGTTACAGTGACCTTGGTGCTAAGCTAATCCTTTTCTGTTTATCCATACCATCTGAAGATGGGGCGGTGGAAGAAAAGGACTTTTGGGGGGCTTGACTACAAAATATCAGGAATGTCTTAATCGCTTATTGGATTTACTATATTTATTATACTAGTACATAACAGTCATACGCTCAATGTTGTTCCATACGCTGGCAAAGATATTATACACCAGAGATCGGCAGACTTCAAAGCCTGTGATCCAAAAGTGATGTAAGTAGCTGTGTGGAAGTTACAGTCCTGGTACATACACTCTTGATTGTCTCATATGTGCTTCATTTTATCAGTAAGTCAGGGTGGGGCAGAGCTGCATGCTTGCTGCTATTGCTCCCAATCTCACAGCTGAGATTGGTAAGGATTTCTTTTCAGTTGCAAGTCATCCTGAGATCTATCAATAGATTAGAATCAAACAGTGAAATGGCACGGAAAGGTGGGAATATGAAGTAAATAAGGGAGCTGCACGTCGAGTGAAGCTGATTCCTATAACTCCAGAACAAGAGAACTTTGTTTTTCTCCTTAATCATCGCTATGTATCAGACTCCAGGAATGTGCATGACCTATCCTTTTACTGAATTGTCATCCCATTGTCCAATGTTATTTTTCCTAGGTAAAGGGATACTACTCCACCTAAAAATGAAGCTTCAGGTACCTGGTAGAATTCTTGATTTGTTCCAGTGTAGATGTTTGCTATTGATCTACTATGTTGTTCATTCGTTCAGTTGTTTCCGACTCTTCGTGACTTAATGAACCAGTTCACGCCAGAGCTCCCTGTTGGCTGTCACCACCCCCAGCTCCTTCAAGGTCAATCAAGTCACTTCAAGGATCCCATCCATCCATCTTGTCCTTGGTCGACCCCCTCTTCCTTTTTCCTTCCATTTTCCCCAGCATCATTGTCTTCTCTAAGCTTTCCTTTCTTCTCATGATGTGGCCAAAGTACTTCATCTTGGCCTCTACTATCCTTCCCTCCAGTGAGCAGTCAGGCTTTATTTCTTGAAGTATGGACTGGTTGGATCTTCTCGCAGTCCAAGGTACTCTCAGCACTTTCCACCACTGTTCAAAGGCGTCTCTCTTCCTTCTCTCAGCCTTCCCTATGGTCCAGCTCTCACATCCGTAGGTGACTACGGGGAATACCATTGCTTTAACGATATGTTAAACTATATGATCTACTGTAGTTGCCATCAAATGAACCTGTCATTGGACCTTCAGCATATCAACTTTTTCTTGACTGTGACAACCTTGAACCAAGTGTTTGTTGTTTATTTGTTGAGTCACTTCCAACTCTTTGTGGCCTCATGGACCAGCCCACACCAGAGCTCCCTGTGGCCGTCACCACCCCCAACTCCTTCAGAGTCAAGCCAGTCACTTCAAAGATACCATCCATCCATCTTGCCCTTGGTCAGCTCCTCTTCCTTTTCCCTTCCATCTTCCCAAGCATAATTGTCTTCTCTAAGCTTTCCTATTTTCTCATGATGTGGCCAAAGGACTTCATCTTTGTCTCTAGTCTCCTTCCCTCCAATGAGCAGTTGAGCTTTATTTCCTGAAGTATGGTCTGGTTGGATCTTCTTGCAGTCCAAGGCATTCTCAGAATTTTCCTCCAACACCACAATTCAAAGCCATCTATCTTCTTTTGCTCAGTCTTCCTTATGGTCCAGCTGTCAAATCCGTAGGTTACTACGGGGCATACCATTGCTTTAACTATGTGGATCTTTGTTGCCAATGTGTTGTCTCTACTCTTGAACCAAGTGTATAGCAGTGGAATTAACTCAGGTTGTTGCTGCTATTGCAGTTGTTGTTGTTAACTTTAACAGTTAGGATGCAATAAAAATACTTGTACAATTGAAATTATATTTAAAACTAAATATCCTCATCAAATCCCACCCACAACCTGCCCAGCAGTGTGCACCTCATCCTCTACCAAATGTATGATGGCACAGGAATGCCTACAAAAGGACAGCAGGAATGGGGCAACCCCCTAACCCCAGTTTGTTAGTTTCTTTCTGAGTCTTTTCATCTCTAGTGGTGGTAGCGATTTGTGTTATTGGATGACATATATATTTAATCCAGTCATCTAGCTGATATCCAGTTATCTATCATGGCTATCACCCCCTCCCAGTAGACTCAAATCAAGGAAAAGCATCACGAGAACCATCACTGGTTTAGCTGCCCTGGAAATTGGGATGTCTCAGACTGAATTGTTTTGTGTTCAGGACACTTGCTTTGCAAAAGAAGTGTGTGCAATTGAGTCAACCTGAGATGGTATAGTTTCAATAGATACATGTGGCATGTGTAGATCTATATCTCCAAAAGCCATAATCTTTGGTATGCCTATGCTTCTCTTACAGAAGTGACATTGTCTATGATTATACTGGATATGGGGAATGTTTGTTTGACAGCAGAACATGTCAGAAGAAACCAGTCTTAACATGAATCAGCGTGGTGATGAGGTAGTAAGAAAAGCCAATGTTATTCTAGGTGTCACCAACAAAAACATGGCTTCCAGGTCATAGAAAGTCAATAACATTTCATTCTACTTAATCAGACCTCATCAGGATTAATGTGATCATTTCTGGGGGTCACAGCTTTGGAACATGCTCAGAGGAGAGGCCATGAATATGGCAAATCTCTGAAAGGGAAATCCAGTTAGGTTCAGCAGGTTCCTCTTAGTGTCATGTCAGAATCGGCTCCCATGCCCTGGCTGATGTATAGTGGATGTCTGAATTAGGAGCCAAGGGTACTAGTCATGGAAAATTTAATTTATGCAAAAATGCTAATTTTCTACCATATATAGAAAGTTTTTTTCTGGCATAGTAAACTATAGTGGACAATCTGGATCTGCGATTTCGCGCAACTGTGGATCATCATACTCCATAATATTAAATAGTGGCAATGAGAAAATGGACACGCTAAAGCAGGCATGAGTGAACTTGGGCCCTCCAGGTGTTTTGGACGTCAACTCTCACAATTGCTAACAGGCTGTTAGGAATTGTGGGAGTTTAAGTCCAAAATACCTGATCATGTGTGTTTTTTGTGTCACCTTGGGATCCTGGCACCATATCTCCATGGATACTGCAGGCCCACTGTAATTCCTCTCAAATACAGCAGCTATAACAATATGAGCATGGATATTTATTTACTTTATTTATTTACTTTGCTTATATACCGCTGTATCTCAAGCCCGAAGGCGACTCACAGCGGTTCACAAACAGTAAAAACAGTAGAAACAGCAGTGGTTCCATACAACATATAACAATTGACTTAACACATTATCCATAAATTACCAATAAGCAATTACAATGCACAATTATTACAAAAAACAACTGTACCCAATCTTCTCATCATCCAAGTGTAGTCCAGGTTCGTCGTCCATTGTTCCATTCCTATGTTCCATTACCAGATTGCACTAAATTACTCAAACGCCTGCACAAACATCCAGGTCTTCACCTTTTTGCGGAATACCATTAGAGATGGTGCTAGTCTAATGTCCGTAGGAAGGGCGTTCCACAGCCGGGGAGCCACCACCGAGAAGGCCCTATCTCTCGTCCCCGCCAGCCGAGCTTGAGAAGCAGGATTGAGAGCAGGGCCTCCCCAAAGATCTTCAAGTCCCTGGTGGGTTCATAGGCAGAGATGCGGTCAGATAGGTAGATTGGGCCGGAACCGTTTAGGGCTTTAAAGGCCAACGCCAGCACTTTGAATTCAGCCCGGTAGCAGATCGGTAGCCAGTGGAGTTGGCGCAACAGGGGGGTTGTATGCTCCCTGCGCTCCGCTCCTGTTAAAATCATGGATATAGGTTTTGATACAGTGATTCTAGGTTTTTGTTAATGGATTTCACTCTTTTAAAGATTTGTTTGCCTTCGTTGTACTATATTTAGTAATGAAATTGTGTTGTCCTTAGATTATGTATTCATAAGTTTATCTTGACTCCCAATTGATTTTAGTCTTGCTGAATAATTGCATCGTGTCGGCTAAACGCTTGGTGCGCCTAATTTTGCAAAAGGGATTTATGCACTGCTGCAGCTACTTTTAAGACAATCCATGGGTCTGGCTTAAAACTATTTCTGTTTGAATTGAGTTTGGAGGGTGATTTGGTGGTTTCTAGCAACAAGGTCATAACCTACAAAAACTCTAAACTATGGACCTAAATTGATCACTGAATTAAATAGTAGACCATTTGCCTTGTTTGTAGATATAAACAATCCAAACCTTTAAAACAACTCATTATAATCATACAGATTGAACTTTGCAGAGCTGTGATTTCTAGATGGGGGTCAAGGCTGTCTTCATTGGTTTATACTGCTGCTTCCACAATACAGAAACAGGGATCTCTCCAGAAACTTGGAAATATTGTCAATTATTTCTTGAAAAATATTTACTTTAATGTGGATTTCCCTCACTGCACTGCCCCTTGTTTCTTTATTACGATCTGTAGATTTATATATGAAGAAAAATGTTGTAAAGCAACAGGAAATTGAAAGTTACTTGGGAAATCCAAGAGCTTGAACACTGTTCCTACCCTAAATATTTTGGCGTCACCTTTCACCAAACACTAACATTTAGGAAACATTATGCAAACACCAAGCACAAAGTAGCTGCACATAATAACATCCTGTGGAAACTTACTAGTAGGGCATGGGGTGTAGCCCCAAAATTAATAAGAATATCAGCCCTGGCTTTGTCTTACTCAACTGCCTTCCCCATCTTGTATAAATCTGCCCACGCGGAGCAGATGAATATAGCAGTAAGTGAGACATGTAGAATAACTACAGGATGTCCCAAACCTACACCTGTTGATAGACTCCATAAGCTAGCTGGCCAGGCCCGTAGCCAGGATTTTGGGGGGGGGGGGGGGGGGGGGGGCTGAGTCTGAGTGAAAGAGGGTCTACCCTAGCAAACCTTTTGTATCATTACCCCAATACCCCCATGCATATGGGATATATTGAGTATGGTGATCAGATCATGATATGAATAAACATAACAGTTTAAATAATGCCCAGTAAGGCCTTTTCGCGAACCACCATGAGAATTTCGGGGGGGGGGCCTGAACCCCCCACCCCCCCCCCCCCCCGGCTACATGCCTGTAGCTGGCTAATTGGGAGAGAAATGAGGTTGAAGTTGAAAACTGAAAGCCATCCATTACATGGCTGCCAGTAGACTCAAATCAAGGGAACGTTTCATGAGAACCACCACACCTCTGAATATTCCTCCATCAACAGCAAGAGTATCCCTCTGGGCAGCTAAATCAGGAAATCCCAATTGTATGCCCCCCCCCCATGAGGGTCTTCCTCCAGGGGCAAACCAAGAGTGGTCAACTTGGAAGTCCCTGAACATACTCAGAAGTGGAGTGGGCAGATCAAAAGACAACCAGACAAAATAGCACTACCTAAAAGAATTATCCACCTTATACGACTGGAGCAGAACAGACAACTCCACACCTGTATGCTTGTGCACGATGCCCTGCCTCATGCACAGAAGAATACTTGTTTAAAGCTATAGACCAGGGGTCCTCAAACTTTCTAAACAGAGGGCCAGGTCACAGTCCCTCAAACTGTTGGAGGGCCGGATTATCAATTTGGAAAAAACATGAATGAATTCCTATGCACACTGCAGATATCTTATTTGTAGTGCAAAAAAAAAAAAACACTTAATACAATAATTAAAATGAAGAACAATTTTAACAAATATAAACGTAATAGTATGGGAAGTGTGGGCCTGCGTTTGGCTAATGAGATAGGATTGTTGTTAGGTTCTTGTGGGTTTTTTCGGGCTATGGGGCCATGTTCTAGAGGCATTTCTCCTGACGTTTCGCCTGCATCTATGGCAAGCATCCTCAGAGGTAGTGAGGTCTGTTGGAATTAGGACAATGGGTTTATATATCTGTGGAATGGCTGGGGTGGGGCAAAGAGCTCTTGTCTGCTGGAGCTAGGTGTGAATGTTTCAACTGACCACCTTCATTAGCATTTGAAGGCCTGGCTGAGCCTGGGAAAATCTTTTGTTGAGAGGTGTTAAGATGTGCCTGGTTGTTTCCTCTCTGCTGTTTTGCTGTTGTAATTTTTTTAATACTGGTAGCCAGATTTTGTTCATTTTCATAGTCTCTTCCTTTCTGTTGAAATTGTCCACATGCTTGTGGATTTCAATGGCTTCTCTGTGTAGTCTGACATGGTGGTTGTTGGTGTGGTCCAGCATTTCTGTGTTCTCAAATAATATGCTGTGTCCAGGCTGGTTCATCAGGTGCTCTGCTATGGCTGACTTCTCTGGTTGAAGTAGTCTGCAGTGCTTTTCGGATTGTTGTTGTTGTGTGCTTTCAAGTCATTTCAGACTTAGGTTGACCCTTAGCAAGGGCTGGGTAAATGACCTCAGAGGGCCGTATCTGGCCCCCAGGCCTTAGTTTGAGGACCCCTGCTATAGACAATGCGGTCACTGTTGTCCGTTTTTGGTCTAAAATGATCTAGTAGCTTGTGATTTCTTTATTTTATTAGTTTTAGAGAAATTATTTTATATAGTGCTGTCACCACTAAATAAATAAATATGAAGAAAAATGAATTGCTTAACTTTGTCAGGTTTTCCATTCATTGGCTATTCTTTAGAAGGTACTATGCCACAGTCTTTCACTCTATTCATACTTTTTTTCCTTTCACTGTTTAAGTGAATGAGTCTTTTTTTCTATTTCTGAATTTTTGCTCTCTTCTTGCTCCCCTTGACCCTTCTTGGCTGAATATTTCAAGATTTGCCCTGAAGATCTGCATGTCTCTGGGCACCGAATACTTTTTGAGCTTTCTGACTTGGATGCTCCCATCTGCCCAGTCTGACCCCAGTGATGTTGCAGTAATTTCCCAGAGGGTCGCTTCAAAGCATTTCCATGTCTGACTCAAATGCTTGTATAAAATTGTCTTCCGGCATAGCTCCAGACCTTCACTTAGATGGCCATATTGGATTCAGCCTTGGCTAATTAATTAAGTGTCTCAAGAACACATGGTTCCTGATCTGGTTGATAGGGTTCCACCACAGAATCCAGATTTGTGATATGTGTAAATGACCAGTTCCCCTAAGTGTAATGCTGAAATATTCTGTTTTACAAAGCTGCATGCTGTAATTCACTTAGAGCAGCAATCTCAGATGGAGAAAGGAGTAGACAAATCAGTGTGATGCTACTCATAAAATGCCATGCAATGTCCGATAGCGTTGAAGAAACATTTAGGATACTCTATACCAACATCCTCTTTTCTACAATTAGCCAAAAGAATAAGAAGCCACAGTACTGAGAGATGTGTTTGGGACAAATATACCATCTAATTGGCATCCATTGCATACTTACCTGGATGACTCCAGTAGTTAAAATTTCTGGGAGTGCCTTTGTGAAAGTATGTGCCCTGTACACAGTGGATTTTTCAATTGGTTTGAAGGAACGATAGCAGCAGGAGAACATTTGTGCCAATGGGATTTTGGCCTGCATCAATAGGAGCCTAGTGTCTAGATCTAGGGAAGTCATGCTCCCCATGCTCTATTCTGCTTTGGTTAGACCACACCTGGAATATTGTGTCCAATTCTGGGCACCACAATTCATAGAATCATAGAATCAAAGAGTTGGAAGAGACCTCATGGGCCATCCAGTCCAACCCCCTGCCAAGAAGCAGGAATATTGCATTCAAATCACCCCTGACAGATGGCCATCCAGCCTCTGTTAAAAGCTTCCAAAGAAGGAGCCTCCACCACACTCCGGGGCAGAGAGTTCCACTGCTGAACGGCTCTCACAGTCAGGAAGTTCTTCCTCATGTTTCAGATGGAATCTCCTCTCTTGTAGTTTGAAGCCATTGTTTCGCGTCCTAGTCTCCAGGGAAGCAGAAAACAAGCTTGCTCCCTCCTCCCTGTGGCTTCCTCTCACATATTTATACATGGCTATCATATCTCCTCTCAGCCTTCTCTTCTTCAGGCTAAACATGCCCCGTTCCCTAAGCCGCTCCTCATAGGGCTTGTTCTCCAGACCCTTGATCATTTTAGTCGCCCTCCTCTGGACACATTCCAGCTTGTCAATATCTCTCTTGAATTGTGGTGCCCAGAATTGGACACAATATTCCAGATGTGGTCTAACCAAAGTGGAATAGAGGGGTAGCATTACTTCCTTAGATCTAGACACTATGCTCCTATTGATGCAGGCCAAAATCCCATTGGCTTTTTTTGCCGCCACATCACATTGTTGGCTCATGTTTAACTTGTTGTCCACGAGGACTCCAAGATCTTTTCACACGTACTGCTCTCGAGCCAGGCGTCACCCATTCTGTATCTTTGCATTTCATTTTTTCTGCCAAAGTGGAGTATCTTGCATTTGTCACTGTTGAACTTCATTTTGTTAGTTTTGGCCCATCTCTCTAATCTGTCAAGATCGTTTTGATTCTGCTCCTGTCCTCTGTATGTAATATATGGCACCACAATTCAAGAGAGATATTGACAAGCTGGAATGTGTCCAGAGGAGGGCGACTAAAATGATCAAGGGTCTGGAGAACAAGCCCTCTGAGGAGCGGCTTAAGGAGCTGGGCATGTTTAGCCTGAAGAAGAGAAGGCTGAGAGGAGATATAATAGCCATGTATAAATATGTGAGAGGAAGCCACAGGGAGGAGGGAGCAAGCTTGTTTTCTGCTTCCCTGGAGACTAGGATGCGGAACAATGGCTTCAAACTACAAAAGAGATTCCATCTGAACAGGAAGAACTTCCTGACTGTGAGAGCCATTCAGCAGTGGAACTCTCTGCCCGGAGTGTGGTGGAGGCTCCTTCTTTGGAAGCTTTTAAACAGAGGCTGGATGGCCATCTGTCAGGGGTGATTTGAATGCAATATTCCTGCTTCTTGGCAGAATGGGGTTGGACTGGATGGCCATGAGGTCTCTTCCAACTCTTTAATTCTATGATTCTATGATTTCACATGAGGTGGGAGGGATTGTTATTCAGGTGACACAGAATAAACCCATATAAAACCGTTGCCACTCCTTTCTCCCGTATCCTCACATCTCTCAAATGACTGGATTGTTGTGAGTTTTCCAGGCTATATGGCCATGTTCCAGAAGCATTCTCTCCTGATGTTTCGCCTGCATCTGAGGATGCCTGCCTTAGATGCAGGTGAAACATCAGGAGAGAATGCTTCTGAAACATGACCATACAGCCCGGAAAACTCACAACAACCCAGTGATTCCGACCATGAAAGCCTTCAGCAATAAATCAAATAACCTTTCTTGGTTTTTTTCCAGTATTCTCTTTCAAAATATATTCTAAATGTTGTGTTACCATGTACTTGTGTTTCATTTTCCATGTTTTAAAAATTGTTTTAGTACCTGTTTAATCTCCTTCCCCAGCCTTTCTAAATCCCCTCCTTGACAAAGCTTTGCCATTTCCACTTTGGTCATGCTCCTGCATTGAGCGTGCCAGAAACCCTTGACTGCCTTGAAGCATTCCCTATTTCAGATGCTGTTTCTTCCTCTACAACAATGCTTTGAATCACCTTCAAAGTGGAAATGATTGTACTTTAATCCATGTTTATGATGCCCTCTTAAATCCTGTTTTATGCACATTTGTGAAACCTCTTCCAGTCCCCAAAGGCCTCTCATCCAGAGGTGATAAACTGAGGAAACTGCAGTTAAAATTATATTCATTTTTTAATGCAGTGCTTTGCGTGCAGTAAACTACCAGGGTGTGTTGAGTGCTGCTTTGCCACGAAATCTGAAAATTGTCATAGAAGAAACATAGCACCTTACTTCTTGGTACTCTGGTGCATAGTATTATGGATTCCTAGTTAGAAACTATTTTCTATGAACTCTGACTTCCTGTGTCCTTCTTTCAGAGTTAAGGTCTTGCCCCTTCAAGAAAGGAAGAGTAGTGGTGATTCAGACATGTTTGTATTTAGCACCAGCATATATACCTAGTATTTCCTGGGTATGTATTTTCTTTACAGTTCATTCTTTCTTTCCCTCATACACCTCCCTCTTGTCTCGTCTCCTCCATACACCCACCCACCCCTTCCTTCCTTCCTTCCTTCCTTCCTTCCTTCCTTCCTTCCTTCCTTCCTTCCTTCCTTTTCTCCTTCCTCTCCCCTTCCCTCCCCCTCTCTCTTTCTCACTTCCCTTCCCTTTCTCTTCCTTCCTTTCACCCCTTCTTTTTTCTTTCTTTCCCCCTTCCTTTTCCCTTTTTTTCTTCTCCTTTCTTCTTCTCTTCCTTCCTTCCTTCCTTCCTTCCTTTCCCTCCTTTTCTTTCTCTTCTTTCCTTTCTCCTTCTTTCTTTCTTCCCCCTTCCTTTTCCTTCTTTTATTTCTCCTCTTCTTCCTCTTCCTCTTCCTTTCTTTCTTGCTTTCTTTCTTTCTTTCTTCCCCTTTCTGTTTTCTTCCCTTCCCTTTCCTCTTCCCTTTCCCCTCCCTCCCCATCCCTTCTCTTCCTTCCCTTTTCCTTTCTCTTCCTTCCTTCATCCCTTTCTTTTTTCTTTTCTTTCCCCCTTCCTTATTTCCCTTATTTTATTCTCTCTATCTACTTCCTCCCTCTTCCTTTCCCTTTCCCCCTTCCCTTCCCCCTTTTTTCTCTTCCTTCATCACTTCTTCTTTTTTTCTTCCCCCCTTTCTTGTTTTCTCCTTTTATTCTGTCTCCTTCCTTCCTCTTCCTCTTTCTTTATTTATTTATTTATTTATTTATTTATTTATTTATTTATTTCCCCCTTCCTTATTTCCCTTATTTTATTCTCTCTATCTCCGTCCTCCCTCTTCCCTTCCCTTTCTCCCTTCCCTCTTTTTTTCTCTTCTTCTCCTTCTTCTTTTTTCTTCCCCTCCTTTTTCCTCTTCTTTCTTCTCCTTCCTTCCTTTCTTCTTCCCTTCTTCCTTCCCTTCCTTCCTTCCTTCCTTTCCTCCTTTCTGTTTCGCTTTCCTTACCCTTTCCTCTGCCCCTCCTCATCCCTTCTCTTCCCTTCCCCTTTCCTTTCTCTTCCTTCCTTTCATCACTTCTTTTTTCTTTCTTCTCCCCTTCCTTGTTTTCCCTTCTTTTATTCTATCTCCTTCCTTCCTCTTCCTCTTTCTTTCTTTCTTTCTCCCTTTCTGTTTCGCTTTCCCTTTCCCCTCCCCATCCCTTCTCTTCCCCTTTCCTTTCTCTTCCCTTTCCCTCCCCTCCCTTCTCTCCCCTTTCCTTTCTCTTCCTTCTTTGTCCTTCTTTTTTCTTCTCCCCTTCCTTGTTTTCCCTTGTATTCTCTATCATCTTCCTTCCTTACTTCCTGCCTTCTCTCTCTCTTCCTTTCTTTCCCATCTTTTTCTCTTTCTTCCCCCTTTCATTCATTCCTCCCTTCCTTTCTCTCATGCACACATCACCTAGCAGTGTCCAATCCGTTTCACTCCCTTTCTTTCCCAGTCACATTTCTGAGGGCCACTTCACCTAGTAACAGCCAATCTGCTCAATTCCTTTTCTTTGCCTCTGCTCTGGGCCTGAAAGGTGAGTTGTTGTTTTGTTCGTTCAGACCCCTCAATTATTTAGAGTTGGGTAATGAAGGGTCAAGTTGGATCCAGATCCTTCAAGCCATGTAGGAGCCTTTGTGGATCAAACACACAAGCATACATATTTTGACTGACTTATATAGATAGATTTATTTATTTATTTGTCGTGTCAGGGCAAATATTACATTTCTAACAGAACAAAGCAAATAAACAGGCAAAATACAAAATGTGTGAGTTTGGTAGTTGGTTAAATGTCCTTTGACCAGTATCTGGCCACTTGGAGTGCCTCTGGTGTTGCGCAAGAAGGTCCTCCATTGTGCATGTGGCAGGGCTCAGGTTGCATTGCAGCAGGTGGTCAGTGGTTTGCTCTTCTCCACACTCGCATGTCGTGGATTCCACTTTGTAGCCCCATTTCTGAAGGTTGGCTCTGCATCTCGTGGTGCCAGAGCGCAGTCTGTTCAGCGCCTTCCAAGTCGCCCAGTCTTCTGTGTGCCCAGGGGGGAGTCTCTCATTGGGTATCAGCCATTGGTTGAGGTTCTGGGTTTGAGCCTGCCACTTTTGGACTCTCGCTTGCTGAGGTGTTCCAGCGAGTGTCTCTGTAGATCTTAGAAAACTATTTCTAGATTTAAGTCGTTGACGTGCTGGCTGATACCCAAACAGGGGATGAGCTGGAGATGTCTCTGCCTTGGTCCTTTCACTATTGGCTGCTACTTCCTGGCGGATGTCAGGTGGTGCAATACCGGCTAGACAGTGTAATTTCTCCAGTGGTGTAGGGCGCAGACACCCCGTGATAATGCGGCATGTCTCATTAAGAGCCACATCCACTGTTTTAGTGTGGTGAGATGTGTTCCACACTGGGCATGCATACTCAGCAGCAGAGTAGCACAGCGCAAGGGCAGATGTCTTCACTGTGTCTGGTTGTGATCCCCAGGTTGTGCCAGTCAGCTTTCGTATGATATTGTTTCTAGCACCCACTTTTTGCTTGATGTTCAGGCAGTGCTTCTTGTAGGTCAGAGCACGGTCCAGAGTGACTCCCAGGTATTTGGGTGCGCTGCAATGCTCCAGTGGGATTCCTTCCCAGTAATAATCCTCAGAGCTCGGGATGCTTGTCTGTTCTTAAGGTGAAAGGCACATGTCTGTGTTTTAGATGGGTGGGGGATCTATGTAATGGCATTGCAGAAGTATGAGATTTGTCTCTGAATAAAGAATTCTGTTTTTGGGGCAGAATAAAAGATACGGGGGGTGCTACCATCTCAGGAGCTGAAAGGAGTGCAGATGAAGGGAAGGAGACTATTTTTCTTTATCTGTGTCCTCCTGACATGGATTTTGTGTGGATTTTGGCAAAGCAACATAAATGTGCCAGTTTGCATAAAGATATGCCAGCTAGCATAATGGGGAGACATTTTCAAGTCATCACATCTGGGTCACCTTGGAGCAGAATCTGAATCCCTTTTCACCTGACCCATCCTAGCCCTGATGTCCCTAAAATCCAGTTAATACTTTTCTGTATTCCATTTGGTCCCAAGTTCAGATTGAAAAAGGCTATTTGTAGGAGAGCTGGAACGTGAATGACAAATGCTGGAGACAAATGAACTGTTTTTGTGGTGCTGTTGGAACAAGTATTGGAGACATGCAAGAATAAGTAGAATCTTGCTTTTGAGACTTCCTTCTTTCAAAGCAAGTTTTTAAATAAAGATTGAAAAAGAGAGGAGGGACTGTTAATAGCCATCACTTTCAAGCTTTTGATTCAGGCAGCACAACTACATTTATGCATTACTCCAGCAGCAATTGTGTATTGCAGGATTCTGTAACTATCCTGCTGTGTTAAGCTGTCTTTCCTGTAGATTTTAGAAAATATACTTATTTAATGCTTGTGGAGAGTTGCATTTGACTATCACAGATTACGTATAATCCTCCCTTTAAGCAAGCATGCCTAAATGGCTAAATATCTACTTGCAAAAGATGGCTTAGAGTGGAGACACTGCATGGGAGTTAGGTGGGGAGAAGTGGAAATATATTCACAAGCTGCTTATACAAGATGCTTTGTAACAGAACTATTCTGGATTTTGGAATACATGTCTCTGTATATGAGTACATAATGAAATATCTTGGAGATGGGTTCAAACATGAAATTAATTTCTGTTTCACATACTCCTTATATACATAGCTTGAAGGTAACGTTATAATTGTGTGCATGAACTAAAGTTTGTTTACATTGAACCATCAGAAATGAGAGATATTGTCATCTCAACCAACTGGATTTTGGAGTCTTTTGAATAAAGAATGCTCAACTTGTATATGAATGCATGCTGATGACAGCCAGTTGTTTCAATGGGCGGCAGCCAGGCTGTTAACTGGTGCTCCTTACAGGGAGAGGTCAACCCTCCTGTTTAGGGAGCTCCATTGGGTGCCGTTCATTTTCAAGGTGCAGGTGCTTACCTACAAAGCCCTAAACAGTTTGGGACCCATCTACCTGCGTGACCGCATTTCTGTATACGAACCCACACGATCTCTTCGTTCATCTGGAGAGGCCCTGCTCATGATCCCACCAGCATCGCAAGCGCAATTGGTGGGGACGAGGGACAGGGCCTTTTCGGTGGTGGCCCCACGACTCTGGAACTCCCTCCCCAAGGACATCAGGCAGGCTCCTTATAGAAGGAGCTTGAAGACGTGGATGTTCCAGTGTGCCTTCCTAGAATAAGGACTCCCAAGCAATATGTCCCAAATGCACTTTACGAGAGAGTTAGTACTGTCTGCACGCCCACCTATCTTTAAAATATCCAATCTATTTCCCTGGACATGCCCAGCATTTTAAAATTTTAATTCTTACATTTGGCCCTGCCACAGGTTTTTAATTGCGTCATGTCATTACTGTATTGTTTTGCTTTGTTATGAGTTATTTATTGTTGTATTGTTGTTGTTATGTTTTATGATGTACTAGCTTGGGGACCTGGCGTTGCCCGGGTTATTAGAGAAAGTGGGTAATGGTGGTTCTGTATGCCAAGTTTGGTCTTTATTGGTCTTTGGATAACGGCTGCATTATTTTCAGGAAGTGAGTGAAGGTACTTGAAGTCGCATCATCCATGGGTCATCCTCCTACAAACAGCAGCAGGATATAGAGTGGGTCATGGGGGCTCTGTGTGCCAAGTTTGGTCTTTATCAGTCATTAGATGAGGGTGGCAGTGGTGTCAGTAAGTGAGTGAAGGTACTGCAAGTCCCATCATCCAAAGTCCATCCTCTTTCAAACTGCAGCAGGATGTAGAGTGGATCGTGGGGGCTCTGTGTGCCAAGTTTGGTCTTGATGGGTAATTTTCTGACAGAGTCCCTGGCCTTTTCCTTTCCTCTCTTTGTCATCACGGAATCTTGGAACTGAGGCTGGCCAACCAGAGACCATATGCAAATTTCCTTCTCTCGTGTTTCAGTTTCTGTCATGAACCCTTTTCTCCACCAGGGGCTCCTGTAAAGCTGGCCAATCAGAGACCATATGCAAATAGCACCACAGCAGCAGCCAGTCAGAATCTTGGAACTTTCAGGCTGGCCAATCAAAAAGCCGGCACATACACCGCCACACTTCCGCCGCATACAAACTTTGACTTTTATTATATGTATAGATAGATAGATTTGTGCTCGGCCTCTTGTAAGCTGCACCGAGTCCTGCGGGAGATGGTAGCAGGGTATAAATAAAGCTTTATTATTATTAAGAGGGCAGGACCGAGAGCAGGGCCTCCCTGGACAATTTTAAATTCTGAGGCGGGACATAGAGGGAGATACGTTCGGACAGGTAAGCTGGGCCGGAACCATACAAGGTTTATAGGCCAAGACCAGCACTTGGCGCACAAGTTTTAACTGTGCAAAAGCTCCCTTGGTCACCACCGAGACTTGGGGTTCCAGGCTCAGTGATAAATCTAGGATCACCCCCAAGCTGCGAACCTGCATCTTCAGGGGGCGTGTCACCCCATCCAACACAGGCTGTAACCCTATGCCCTGTTCGACCTTTTGACTGACTCAGAGGACGTCTGTCTTGTCTGGATTCAATTTCAATTTGTTAGCTCTCATCCAGTCTGACATAACGTCCAAGCACTGGTTCACTCTTCCACCCAATCTGTTGGAATGATGAATCCCTTACCTACTACTCCAAGTGATAATCTATCTTCAATTTGTTGCTTCATTATAATAGGTCCAAAGTGAAATAGTATTTTTTTTTCTTGTAAAGCGGTGGTTCTCAACCTGGGGTCCTCAGATGCTTTGGCCTCCAACTCCCATAAATCCTAACACCTGGTAAACTGGCTGGGATTTCTGGGAGTTGTAGGCCAAAACATCTGGGGACCCGCAGGTTGAGAACCACTGTTGTAAAGGTTTTCATGGCCTACAAAGAACAGCTTTTTCCTTTTCGTTGATAAGTTCACCATTGAAAGTCTTCAAGCTGTTGGTAAACTGTAGCCTTCTGCATCCAAAATTGCCCCCTTTCTTCGTCTGTACTGTGCAACCATGGGTGAAGCATGAAAAAGGATCTGCCAGGGATGTAGTGCACATTGTGGGAACCACTACCTCAACCTCTGTAGGGAAGCAAGGGGATTGATATATCATTTGGGTACAATAATAAGTGAATGCTTACAAAGGAGAGGTATGATATTGTTTCTAGCACCCACTTTTTGCTTGATGTTCAGGCAGTGCTTCTTGTAGGTCAGAGCACGGTTCAGAGTGACTCCCAGGTATTTGGATGCGCTGCAATGCTCCAGTGGGATTCCTTCTCAGGTAATCCTCAGAGCTCAGGATGCTTGTCTGTTCTTAAGGTGAAAAGGTTGGGGATGGGTTGGGGATCAGCTGGTTTTCCCTGTAATAGGCAGTAAGAACACCTAGAGCTTCGGAGAGCTTCTGTTCAACCATCTCAAAGCTCCCTGCTTGAGCAGGGATGGCACGATCATCAGCATAGATGAAACTCTCTGTCCCTTCTGGCAATGGCTGGTCATTTGTGTAGATGTTGAACATGGATGGAGCAAGCACGCTCCCCTGAGGCAGGCCGTTCTTCTGTATCCGCCATCTGCTTCTCTGGCCCTGGAACTCAACAAAAAAGCTCCTGTTTTGTAGCAGTCACAATATCATACGAAAGCTGACTGGCACAACCTGGGGATCACAGCCAGACACAGTGAAGACATCTGCCCTTGCGCTGTGCTACTCTGCTGCTGAGTATGCATGCCCAGTGTGGAATACATCTCACCACACTAAAACAGTGGATGTGGCTCTTAATGAGACATGCCGCATTATCACAGGATGCCTGCGCCCTACACCACTGGAGAAATTACACTGCTTAGCCGGTATTGCACCACCTGACATCCGCCGGGAAGTAGCAGCCAATAGTGAAAGGACCAAGGCAGAGACATCTCCAGCTCATCCTCTGTTTGGGTATCATCCAGCACATCAACGACTTGAATCAAGACATAGTTTTCTAAGATCTACAGAGACACCTCAGCAAGCGAGAGACCAAAAGTGGCAGCCTCAAACCCAACACCTCAACCAATGGCTGATACCCAATGAGAGACTCACCCCTGGGCACACAGAAAACTGGGTAACTTGGAAGGCGCTGAACAGACTGTGCTCTGGCACCACGAGATGCAGAGCCAACCGTCAGAAATGGGGCTACAAAGTGGAATCCACAACATGCGAGTGCGGAGAAGAGCAAACCACTGACCACCTGCTGCAATGCAACCTGAGCCCTGCCACATGCACAATGGAGGACCTCCTTGCGGCAACACCAGAGGCACTCCAAGTGGCCAGATACTGCTCAAAGGACATTTAATCAACTACCAAACTCACAAATTTTGTATTTTGTCTGTTTGCTTTGCTCTTTTAGAAATGTAATATAATTGGCTGGTTGCCCTAACACGACAAATAAATAAATTAATAAATACAAAGGGGAGGTAAAAGTGTTGCTATAGTATTTTAGAACCTGGGCTAAAAGAAGTAAAATAATGAAGGAACTTTAAAGGCGATGTGCCTTTGCAACCAGGGCAGTGTGCTTGTGAGTAAGCAAAAAAAAAAAAAAAAAATCCCAAATGTCTGCGCTTTAATTTTTCTGCTGAGCTAGGAGACAGTGGCTTGTAAAATTGATTGCTGGATAGTATGTAAACTCTTATCTTGGGTCAGAGTGCCCTGGTATTGTCAGCGAGCTGGCAGGTCTGGATGACTTTTTCATCTCTATCTGTTGTGCTCTTTGGTCTCTTACTCATTCTAATGCAAATGTGGACTAAAGGTATCTGTAAACAATAGCATTATCCAGCTTACCGGATAACCGGATTTGAGGATGGATGTGTCATAAATATTGTTCTTCAGTTCATGTCTGTAGAGTACTAGGACTAGAAGGGGAATATCTAGAAGCCAAAGGTTCAGCTGTGTTGGCCCTGTTGTACTCTTACTTACCTAGATGATAGGCAGAACGTGGCCAGAGCTTTGTGACACACAGGGCAAAGTCTACATTGCCCACAAGGACGTGTCCTTAGCACAAGGTGTAGCACTGCTTAAAAAACATACATATACAGCAAATTTTTTTTTGTAAACATGACACATCCATAAGAATCAGTGGGGCTAGGAATCTTTTCATGGTATTCCTCTGTTGGTTTTGCAATTGAACATTGACCTCCAGCTGCTTGCCTTGTTGATTAGAAGAAGACTTGAGTGACTTGAGAGAGTAAAAAGAAGAAATGAGAATGACTAGTGGGGTTATTGTGGCCTGTGGGGTGGCCCAGTGGAGTTGAAGAAACCAAGCAAGAAAATGGAGTAACCTTGAAAGAGCAAGAGAGGTAAATAAATGGAGTTGCCAGATCCTACTTGAGATTCAGGGCAGGTTGTACAAGGGTTGAATGAAAAGTAATGCCTCCACCTTCGTTACTTGGGCTTAGATGGGAATATTTTAATAAATCAAACACAGAAATAATCCTTAGAATGTGCTGTTCAACTACCACTATTCACTTTTCCACATAATCACCAGACAATTGGAGGGTCTGTGATGTTGTGATGACAGAATACATTCCTGCCAACGATGAACAAGTTTTCAGACCTCACTACCTCTGAGGATGCTTGCCATAGATGCAGGTGAAACGTCAGGAGAAAAATTGCCTCCAGAACATGGCCATATAGTCCGGAAAAACCTACAACAACCCAGTGATTCCGGCCATGAAAGCCTTCAACAATATAAGTTTTCTGAAGCCGTCACGGAAGAAATCTGTGTGCCTTCATTTCAGGTGTCAGCATCCTGGGTACCCATTGTGCACAGATCTTCCGATAGCCAAGCAAAGCAATAATGTGACCCACACGTTCTTATGAAATGCCGATTATGCTTGAAATTTCTCTCTGAGTGATACAACGATGGTCCTGAATCAATCTGTCAACCTTTTGCTTGTGAAACTCTGTGGTTGCTATCACATGACATCCAACTCTTTGTTTGTCACGTAAATCAGATGTTCCCACCTCAACATCTTTAAACTTACTTGCCCAATGACGCACAGTACTCATATCAACACAATCACCATAAACAGCTTGAATTCTCTGATGAATCTCCTTTGGGGTGACATCTTCTGCTGTCAAGAATTCAATGACTGCATGTTGCTTAAGTCGCATTGACTGACCGTCTGCGCAGGGTTCCATACTTCGCACTTTAACAACACAACCATTCAATGCTAAGGCTTCCTGCCAAAATGGAACTGTAGAGGAGAGTCTACTGAACAAGCCAGTACCTGCCGCATACCAGTACTGCCATCTGTTGAGGAGTTAAAGTGGAGGCATTACTTTTCATTCAACCCTCGTATGTGGGAGGGAAGATAATAGGGCTGGGCGGTTTCGTTCGTTAATTTCGTAATTCGTTATTAATTCGTTATTTTTTTGATAACGAAGCGATATTGAACCATTCAGGAGCAACTAAAAAACGAAACGAATTTTTTTCAATTCGTTTCGTAATTGTTTCGTAATTGTTTCAATTCGTAATTGATTCGAAATCGTTTCGTTATTATTTCCGCATGTCTGGTGCAAGTTTTAGGGTTGTGTTTGTTTTCTCAGTGAAAAAAAATATAATTATCACACCAACAGTCAACAACAGAGGGAGAGGGAAACCCTGTCCCATTTGGAGGTTTTTTTAGCGTATTGCGCGATCGCGGCCGCCATTAACGAATCGATTCGTAATTGTTTCGAAATCGATTCGTAATTGATTCGTAATTTACGAAATTTCGTAAATAACGGAAAAATTTTAAGGAAAATTTCGGAATTCTTTTAAAAATCGAAACGCAAAACCCCCCTAAAAACGAATCGAGTTTAGAAACAAATTTTTCCGTGGTTGCCCAGCCCTAGAAGATAACCTTCGCAAGTCAGGGATGCATAAATAAAGCAGTGGATTCAAAGTAGGAGATTGTGTCTTTTGACTTCAGTTTTGTCCTGCATTTACCTGTTGTAGACATTATGGTCAACCCTCCACATTTTCTGGGCTTAGAGGTTTTTGTTTTTCAGTGTCAGGACAGACTTGAGAAACTGGAAATCACTTTTGGTGTGAGAGAATTGGCCAACTAGTCTGAGAATTGGCAAGGACGTTGCCCAGGGGACGCCCGGATGTTTTACCATCCTATGGGAGACTTCTATCAATGGACTTCCATGGAAGGGAGGAAATGAAAATATAATTGTGTTAAAAAAAATCTGAGAATTCGTCTAGGATGTTTTAGGCCTTGCACCTTGTCTCTGTGCCCAACGTCTCCTGGAAGCTGACCACAGAATCACATTGGAGACCACCAATGAAACTTCCACAACATTTTGTGCTCACTGGCCAACCCAAATTGGACACTGCAGGCCTGATCACATATTTCAATTTCCCCTGAAATATTTTGGCAAGAACAAAGAAAAGGAAGATTTTGTTAATTCCTTCAGGAGGCTGTTAAATAAAGAAAATTTCAATTACAGATTTTATGCCAGCCCCCTCCTCTGAGGTACAATAGCTACCTGTCTGGTTTCCTGGGGATGCACTGTTCTTTATAAATATTGTCTTCTGTAATTAAATATTCCGGCTTCAAAGGATTATTTAAATCTTGTTGCTGAGCCTGCCTACAGAGGCCTGGGAGCTGCTCTCCTCCCAGGGAGAAGGACGCCGTTAACTTCTACTGCGGGCTCTCTTCTCTCTATATACTATGGAGAATTAATGCCACTTGTAACCTAACTAGTTCATACATTTTTCTTATTTCAATGAAATCAGTAAAATACTGTATAATTTCAGCACAAAAGTTGATACAGGACAGATAGTAACAGGGCTGATGAAACGTGTGAACATTGTAAATAATCAAGCTAAACAATACACACTTATTGACAGGATATGTCAAGATAGTGTTAGCAGACCGCAGAATATCTCAGCACTGTTTACTTTTAGTGTAATTAAAATTTTAAAAAAAGCACGAGTCTGTTGCTATCATTTGTCATCTACTAGGCATAGAGCCTTCTCGATCGTAGCCCCTTATTTATGGAATGCCTTGCCGGTTGAAACTTCAACTATCCGAGACCTACTTGTTTTTCGGAAAGCCTGTAAAACTTTTCTTTTCCGGCAAGCGTTTGATGGGTGAACAACCCGGGGTATGTCTGTCCTCGCTGCCTATTGTTATTGTTATGGTTATTTTTAAAGCTAATTGCATTGTTTTAATCTGTTTCTGTAAACCGCTCCGAGCCAAATTGGGAGTAGCGGTATACAAGCTAAATAAATAAATAAATAAATAGTGGAAAAGAAAATATAGTTTAATTCACTGTAGTTTATTTATTTATTTATTTATTTGCTGTATTTGTATACCGCTCTTCTTAGCCCTCAGGACGACTCAGAGCGGTTAACAAAGCAAATACAATACTTAAACATGATTAAAAACAGTTGAAAACAACTTAAAAGAATAACATTATAACAATCAATAAACATCATAACATCTCATAACACAATAACACAAAGCAAAACTGAAGAGTTGTTCTCACCAAAGTATAACAAACAATATCTCTGGAGAGTCTTCTTTAAATGATGACATACAAAAACATAGCAAATATTTCAGTCTCTCTACTTTATTATCAGTATAATGTCCTTATCTTGTCGTAAATAAGCAGTCTTCCTTGGCACTCCAAACGGATTCAGCTTCAGGACGCTGCGTAACTGCTCCCAGCAACAGAAATAACAGCCGACTGCTTCTTCAGATCTAACGAGCCTTCAAGCTAAGCCAAATGCAAAGCTCAAAAGTCACAAACCTAGTGCCTTGTTATATGCAGAAGTTGATAACACCCCCAATTAACTTGTAGCAGCTGTAACAGAAATGGTTCTAATCCTCACTGTTACTTAGGGAAAGCTTATTGTAAACCCCTAGTAGCAACACTTATGTGTAGATAGAGTAAGTTAACATACAGATTGTTTGTATTTCTCACCACGTACCAACCCGGGTCCTTGGATCTTTGGGGGAGGTCCTCCTTTCACCCCTACCAATCTCACAGGCTCGTCTTGTGGGCACAAGGGAGAGAGCCTTCTCCTCTGCGGCTCCCTGACTTTAGAACTCATTACCTGGAGAGATCAGGAAAGCCCCTTCTCTAGAAACGTTAAAAAAGAACCTTAAAACTTGGCTCTTCTGCTGCGCCTTTGGCGAATAGGTGCACAATATGACACCATTGCACCCCTCAACACTCCTCCCACTGGAATACACGCCCTCCAGATGGGAAGTGTAGCTTCACAACTATGTATGTTTTTACTAGGTCCCCTGCAGATAACTTGCTCCTATTTTTATCTCATTAGACCCGTCTTGTACATGTGGTCCACCCATTGTTATTGTGATTGTGCTTATTGGAATGTTATTTTATGACTGTGTTTATAATTTGTTTTTTGTTGTTGTTGTTTATGTAATTTGATAATGTTGTTTATTGTTTATGCTCTGGTTTTATTCTGTTGCAATATGTTGTCTAGTCTTAGCCCCATGTAAATCGCTCCAACTTAGGGGAGATGGTGGTGGGGTATAAATAAAGATTATTATTATTATTATTATTATTGATAGCATTTGTTCATCAAGGAGAGATGTTGATATTGTGATATCTGTTGTGGTTCAGCCAGATGAGGATGAGGGGTGTGGGGGTTCAGCGCCTTTAGAGCAAGATAGTTCTCCAGCTGAGGAAATGGAGGGAGTTTTGGAGCAAGCATTCACTTATTATTGTACCCAAATGTTGTTGAGACAGAGTGAGAGTGAAAGTGTTTTGGAAGCCAACAGGCGGGGAGGGAAGGATAATAGGGCTGGGCAACCACGGAAAAATTTGTTTCTAAACTCGATTCGTTTTTGGGGTTTTTTGCGTTTCGATATTTAAAAGAATTCCGAAATTTTTCTTTAAAAAAGTTCGATATTTACGAAATTTCGCAAAATTACGAAACAATACGAAACAAATACGAATCGATTCGTTAATGGCGGACGCGACCGCGCAATACGCTAAAAAACCTCCAAATGGAACAGGGGGAACTTCTGAAGCTTCCCTCTCCCTCTGTTGTTGACTGTTGGTTTGATATTTATAATTTTTTTTTCACTGATTAAACAAACAACAGCTATAAAACTTGCCCCAGACATGCGGAAATAATAACGAAACAATTTCGAAACGATTTCGAAACGAATACGAAACAATTACGAAAACATTGAAAAATTCGTTTCGTTTTTTAGATGCCCCTGAATGGTTCAATATCGCTTCGTTATATTAAAAAAACCGAATTTTTAACGAATTACGAAATTATGAAACGAAACCGCCCAGCCCTAAAGGATAACATTAACTCATCCGAGGAAACAGCTGTCTTAGACAGCGATACCAGGCTGCTTCTGAGGGGGCAAAGATTCAGATGCAGGAAAGCCGGTGAGAAAGAGAGGCAGAAGCAGGCCTCTTGAGGTCAAAGGAATGTGTTCATGTTTTGCAGTCCATAAATTAGGGAGAAAGCTGTTGGCATTTTAGATCAGGCAATTTCGATACTGGAGTGAGAAACTCCTGTCTCATCCCTGGTTCATTCCAGAGTTCAAGACCCAAGATTCCTGGTCAAGTTTAGCTCCTTGTTTTATGGATTTACCTATGGATTCATGCTCATGTTCTGCTCTTTGTTCCTAGATTGATGTTCATGTTTTAACCATTGATTTCTGGATTTACATAATGCCTTTGGGACTTTCTTGTGTTGGAGGGTGGTAGGCTCTCTAGTTTGGGCATCTTTAAGCAGAGTTTGGAAGGGCATATTAAAGGAGCACTTTAGTTGTGCATTCCTGCATGGCAGAAAAGGATTGGACTACGTGGCTTGTGACCACTTCCAGCTCTATAATTCAGTGAATATTTCCTTTATTCCTGAATTTTGCCTTCTCTGGCAATGCTGACTTATAGCAGAGGTCTTCAAACTTTTTTTAATATCTTTTTTATTGTGCTTTTATATTATATACAGCGAAAGTGGGGGAAACCATTAAAGTCTTCAGAATAGAAGGAAAATAGAGAAGTCAAAAAGTAGTCAAAAAGTAGCCAAAAAAAGGGAAAAAAAGAAGAGAAAACCACGTGACGCACTCCCCAAATGTCTTCTGAGTGTATTTCTTTTCAGTCTATTGTAATACTTTCCATCAATTTTGGCAGCTCGGCTTCTTCTGAGTATTTTATTTTCAAATGTTAGACAAATCTATCCTTACTACAGAGTTTTTATTTGCAATAAACTCCTTGAATCCATCCCAATTTGTCTTCTTTTGTGTATTATTCAGTCTTTGCGATAAACTGTCCATCTGGATTAAATCAAAAACCTTTAGGATCCAATCTTCGATACTTGGTATTTTATTTTGTTTCCAGACCTTTGCTATTAGTAATCTGGCTGCGGTGCTTAGAAGAAAGAGTACCTTGTCCTGATTTTCGTCTAATTTTGTATTTGAGATACTAAGGAGATAAGTCTCGGTAGCAGAGGAAATTTTGTTTTTATTATTTTTTGTGTTGCTAGGTGGATTTCCTTCCAGAATTTTTTAATGTTTTTGCAGGTCCATCATTGATGATAAAAGGTCCCTATTTCCCTTCCACATTTCCAACAAAGATTTGATATATTAAATTTGGCCAGTTTTACTGGGGTGTAGTACCATCTGTACAGCATTTCATACCAGTTCTCTCTAATGTTCGCAGCTACTGTGTATTTCAATTTGGTATTCCAGATTTCTTCCCACTGTTTCGTTAAAATGTTGTGACCTATGTCCCTAGCCCATTTAATTTGGCAGTCTTTAATCTGTTCTTCTTCCGTTTTCCAAAGCAGAAGTTGTTGGTATAATATTCTTCAAACTTTTTAAGCAGAGGGCCAGGTCACAGTCCGGATTATAATTTGAAAAAAATGAATGAATTCCTATACACACTGCACATATCTTATTTGTAGCGCAAATAAGCCAGTCTGCAGAGGTAGAGAAGATCGGGATATAAAAGTTTTAAATAAATAAATTTAAATAAAAAATACTTAAAACAATACAACAATTAAAATGAAGAACAACTTTAACAAATATAAACTTATTAGTATTTCAATGGGATGTGTGGGCCTGCTTTTGGCTGATGAGATAGGATTGCTGTTGTTGTTGTGTGCTTTCAAGTTGTTTCAGACTTAGGTTGACCCTGAGAGAGGGCCGGGTAAATGACCTAGGAGGGCCGTATCCGGCCCCTGGACCGTAGTTTGAGGACCCCTGACTTATAGTGACAACCTCTCAGTGATATGGCTACCTTATTGCCGCTTCTGTGAGAAGTGATGCTAGCAGGTTTTCCCAGCAATCCCACAAACACTTTAAATCTTCCTCTATGTTAGGTATGTTAGTTAAATAGGATTTTCCAGCTTTAAGGAAGCTCTCTCAAAGGGATCTTAACCTGCAAATGAAGCTGAATCCATTCCTTAAGCTGTAATTATTCTTGAACTGCATATATTCAAGGATTTTAGGGTTGTGACACATTTGCTTCATGATTAAAGCTTGTAAAGTTAGGGCAACCCGAAAAATGTGGGTTGCTAATCCCTAATTAATTAGAAGTGTATCAGCTGTAAACCTATATTTAATTATTGCATTTCGGAAATCTTACCCTCAGCTTACTGAGGCCCAGGAAATAATGTGCAGTGTAATAAAAATCAAATGTGTTGTTGTGAACTTTCTGGGCTGTCTGGCCATGTTCCAGAAGCATTCTCTCCTGACGTTTTGCCTACATCTATGGCAGGCATCCTCAGATGTTGTGAAACTAGGAAAATGAGGTTTATATATCTGTGGAATGATGTCCAGGATGGGAGAAAGAACTCTTGTCTGTTTTAAGTAGGTGTGAATGTTTCAATGGGCATTGAATGGCCTAGCGGTTTCAAGGTCTGACTTCTTACCGTCCATGGGAATTCTTTGTTGGGAGGTGATTAGCTGGCCCTGATATTTTATTGTTTGGAATTCTCCTGTTTTTGAGTGTTGTTGTTTATTTATTGTTATGATTTTAGAGTTTTTAAATATTGGTCAAATGCCGCTTAAAACTGGGAAACCAAACAACATAGGAGCAAAAATTGAAAACATATGCAGGAGTATTGTCGAAGGCTTTCATGGCCGGAATCACTGGGTTGTTGTAGGTTTTTTCGGGCTATATGGCCATGTTCTAGAGGCATTCTCTCCTGACGTTTCGCCTGCATCTGTGGCAAGCATCCTCAGAGGTTGTGAGGTCTGTTGGAACTAGGAAAAAGGGTTTATATATCTGTGGAATGACCAGGGTGGGACAAAGGACTCTTGTCTGCTGGAGCTATGCAGGAGTCTAAATGTTCTAAACAGGGCCAGTAAAATATAAACTTGGAACAAATAAGGTTAAGCTACAGAGCCTTTACTGCAGTTTATGGTACTTAATTCCCCTCCTTTCTGTGGTTATTATTTCAGGGTTAAGTATTGCTTTATTGGAAAGGATTATAACCTGCAGAACAGTAATGTTAACTTATGGCTTCTTCATTTTGCTGCTTTTTGGTTGACTGAATTATGCTTTGCCTTCAGTTTGATTTGCTGTTGACTGTGTTTTGTTCATTATATATTTATATGTTTGGGATTTGGTCCAGCTAGAAGTCTCTAGGGTGGCTTAGAACCAAAATAGAAGGATATAGAGTTGCTCCTTTTCTCCTTTCCCCTTGTTTTCATTCAGTGCTTCAGTAGCTGTTGCTATTGTCCACAAAATCCCCCAATTCTGATTGAGGAACCTCACTTAAATGAGCGTACCTTTAGGGTTAGTTGCCTGCTTTGAGGGAACCTTCCGCTAAATTATTATCAATAGAGAATATTCAATTATTCCACTAGCCATTTCAGGGAAAAATGACACAACTGTACCTTTTTAAGTCTGCTGGAAACCCAGAGGCCTTGTAGCAGAAAGAAATTGCAACTGCTTTTTAAAGCAGACATGAGAGTATTCTGCACAAATCTTGGTAGCAACCTATGGGGGAATAAGAAATTCAAGGTCTCCTATGTTTCAGATTTCTTCTGCTTCTATGTCAGTGCTTCTCAACCTTCCTAATGTCGCAATCCCCTAATACAGTTCCTAATGTTGTAGTCATCCCCCAATCACAACATTATTTTCGTTGCTACTTCATTAACTGTAATTTTACTACTATTATGAATCTGATATGCAATATGTATTTTCATTCACTGGACTAAATTTGGCACAAATACCCAATACGTCCAAATTTGAATACTGGTGAGGCTGGGGGTGGGGAGAGGGATTGATTTTGTCATTTGGGAGTTGTAGTTGCTGGGTTTATAGTTCACCTACAATACAAGAGCATTCTGAACTCCACCAAATGATGGAATTGAACCAAACTTGGCACACAGAACTCCCATGGTCAACAGAAAATACGGGAAGGGTTTGGTGGGTATTGACCTTGAGTTTTGGAGTTGTAGTTCACCTACATCCAGAGATCACTGTGGACTCAAACAACAATGGATCTGGACCAAACTTGGCATGAATACTCAGTCTGCCCAAGTGTCTAAGTATTAATTTATCTTATGTTTAATTGTCTAATTGATTTTAATACATAGTTAAATCATAGAATCATAGAGTTGGAAGAGACGTCATGGGCCATCCAGTCCAACCCCCTGCCAAGAAGCAGGAATATTGCATTCAAATCACCCCTGACAGATGTTTTGTTTAGATTTATGATTTGATTTTATATGCATTCAAGGCATTTAATTTTGCCATTATTTGTTGTAAACCGCTTTGAGTCCCCCCCTGGAGTGAGGAAAGTGGTATATAAATACAGTAAATAATAATAATAATAATAATAATAATAATAATAATAATAATAATAGTAATAATAGTAATAATGTGGACACTGGTGGAGTTTGGGCAAAATAGACCTTGACATTTGGGCATTGTAGTTCTGGGATTTATAGTTCACTTCTTCACTTCACTTCACTTTATTTCTTTATTAGTCGCTCTCCACCAAGGTGCTCCGAGCGACTTACCATTTAAAATAGCATTTATACAATATAAAAAACATTCAACATAAAAACATACAATAGTGACTATTTGGCAAATTAGATCTGATTACTTTACTTAAATGCACAACCAAACAGCCAAGTCTTGAGTGCCTTTACAAAAGGTTGCAACTCGGACATTGCTCTAATGCAGGGGTCCTCAAACTTTTTAAACAGAGCGCCAGGTCACAGTCCTTCAAACTGTTGGAGGGCCAGATTGTAATTTGAAAAAAACATGGATTCCTATGCACATTGCACATATCTTATTTGTAGTGCAAAAATACTTAAAAATTAAAATGAAGAACAATTTAAACAAATATAAACTTATTCTTATTTCAGTGGGAAGTGTGGGCCTGCTTTTGGGTGATGAGATAGGATTGTTGTTGTTTTGTGCTTTCAAGTAGTTTCAGACTTAGGTTGACCCTGAGTGAGGGCTGGGTAAATGCCCTTGGAGGGCCGCATCCGCCCCCCGGGCCTTAGTTTGAGGACCCCTGCTCTAATGTATGGAGGCAGTGAGTTCCACAGAATTGGAGCATAGGTCGAAAAAG
Source organism: Anolis sagrei ordinatus (assembly GCF_025583915.1). Taxonomy (NCBI): domain Eukaryota; kingdom Metazoa; phylum Chordata; class Lepidosauria; order Squamata; family Anolidae; genus Anolis; species Anolis sagrei. Next base: position 276,192,957 of record NW_026846588.1, on the reverse strand, counting down.
CTCTACGCCTTGTAACTTCTGGGTGTACCTCCCTAGGGCCCGGTATGTAGAGGAGATTTTCTTGGGTGGATCGAGGTGACCACTGATGGGGAAAAGGAATGAGGCGGACCCTAAGATATCAAGGTCCTTGGCCATTTTGAGCTCTAAATGTCAGGATCAGTATCTTGTAAGAGATCCGATGTTCTATTGGGAGCCAATGCAGTTGTTGTAGAATCGGTGTAATATGGGATCTTATAGATGATCCTGCTAGCAGCCTGGCCACCGCATTTTGGAACATCCGAATCTTCTGAGCTGTTGACTTCGGAAGACCGGCATACAAGGCATTGCAATAGTCCAACCTAGTAGTGACTGTTGTGTGGATTACTGTTGCCAATGCTTCTACCGAGAGGTAGGATGCCAATTTCCTTGCCTGGCGAAGATGAAAAAAGGCCTGCTTCCTTATGGCCGTGATCTGGGCCTCCATTGTCAGCGATGAGTCCAACACAACCCCAAGGCTTTTAACAGTGGAAGACGGAACCAGAAATTCCCCATCGAAATCAGGCAGAGACTGGATTAATTCTGGCGGCTGGCCGGGCCAGAGTATCTCAGTTTCAGCAGGGTTCACTTTGAGTCTGCTCGCTCGCAACCAACTCATCACTGCTTCCAAACACAGCCTAAAGTTCTCAGGAATCGCGGTTGTCCCAGGTTCGAGACGCAAGAGTAGCTGGGTATAAACCTCCAATGAAAGAGCATTCTGAACCCCACCAACGATAGAATAGGGCCAAACTTCCCACACAGAATCCCCATGACCAACAGAAAATACAGTGTTTTCTGATGGTCTTTGGTGATCCCTCTGACCCCTAGGTTGAGAAACACTGTTCTATGTGATACAGGTTGAGTCTCCCTTCTCCAAAGTGTTTGGCACCAGAAATGTTTCACATTTCAGATTCTTGCTATTTTTGGAATACCTCTAATGTGAATATACGTGGTGAATGAGGGAAGGTCTGAAGAGCATTTCAGCATTTTGCTTTTAACTGAAAACAGTTGATGAGCTCTCCATGATGAGAGAAGCTCTGGCTTATCAAGGGAGTATCCTTCCTCTGCTCTCTGCTTTTGGTCCTTGTGAATTTATGACAGTTTATGCTAATGAATTATTTAGAGGAGTCTTTTGTTTTTGGTTTAGCTTCTTTACACTGATAGCAAAGTTGAATGAGTTTTACATTTAGTTGCAGGGCACATCCAGAGACAGTACGCATCTTTCACTAGTAAACAAACAGCTCAAGGGCGTTCTAACACACTGTTTGCTGAACAAAAATACTTTTGGAAGGAAGTTTTATAATGCCAACAGGTTGGCTAGAAGGAAAAAGAGACTGTGGTGGTTTCTAGATGAATAAAGTCTAAAATCCACATGACTCCTGAAATATACTCTCCTCCACACTTTGACATCCTTCCTGAGTCTCATAACTTCAGCTTGGTTTCATGATGTTTGAATGTTAGCACAGGGGAACCTCCTTAGAGGAGCTGTGATACTTGGGCTGAATGAAAAGTAATGCCTCCACCTTTGTTACTTGGGTTTGGATGGGAATATTTTAATAAATCAAATGCAGAAATAATCCTTAGAATGTGCTCTTGAACTACCACTATTCACTTTTCCACATAATCACCATACAATTGGATACATTTCTGCCAACAACGAACAAGTTTTCTGAAGCCATCACAGAAGAAGTCGACACTCTGTTTCCACAACCAGCCTCTCACAGTTCTCTCAACGTCTTCATCAGAAGCATAATTATGTCCCCATAGATCTTGTTTCATTATCGGGAACAGATGGAAGTCAGATGGTGCTAAATCTGGACTGTATGGAGGATGCCGTACGGTAGTGAGATCCAGTCTCTGAAGTTCTGCTGTGTACCCATCATGCACAGATCTTCCGGTAGCCAAGCAAAGCAATAATGTGACCCACACATTCTTGTGAAATGCCGATTATGCTTGAAACTTCTCTCTGAGTGATACGACAATTGTCCTAAATCAATTTGTCAACCTATTGTTGAAGGCTTTCATGCCTGGAATCACTGGGTTGTTGTAGGTTTTTTCGGGCTGTATGGCCATGGTCTAGAATGTCTCTAGACCATGGCCATACAGCCCGAAAAAACCTACAACAACCAAATTTGTCAACCTTTTGCTTGTGAAACTCGGTGGTTGCTGTCACAGGACGTCCAACTCTTTGTTTGTCACGCAAATCATGTTCCCACCTCAACATCTTTATATTTGGTTGCCCAATGACGCACAGTACTCACATCAACACAATCACCATAAACAGCTTGCATTCTCTGATGAATCTCCTTTTGGGTGACACCTTCTGCTGTCAAGAATTCCATGACTGCATGTTGCTTAAGTCACATTGATTGACGAGCTGCACAGGTTCAATACTTCGCACTTTAACAACACAACCGTTCAATGTTACTGTTTCCCTCTAAAATGGAACTGTAGAGGAGAGTCTACTGAACAAGCCAGTACCTTCTACATACCAGTACTGCCATCCGTTGAGTTATGAAGGTGAAGGCATTACTTTTCATTCAACCCTTGCAATATGCATATTTCTGTCACTTCCTCAATTAATTGTAACAGTTTCACCATGATAATTTGTCTTAGCATAACTAGCAAAGAGCCCTGGGACGTCTTAAATCTATTTGACATAAACATTGGCGAAGTGTAAGCTGCTGCAGTCTGGAAGAAGATTTTACATTTCCCCCTTTTAAGTTATATGTGATTTTAAAGTGGAGGATGTAGTAAAGTCCTATTAATTAATGTACTTTGACTTGTTCAGTTGTGTAATGAGAGTGAACAGGGTTATTATGCTTTTAAAAACTCAGAATACTTCATTTTCCCACTTTTTAGCTGAAATGAGCATTCTGTGTAAACCTTTCCTGCCATAGTCCTAGGAGCCTGTATACAGAATCAGTATAAATGTTCTTTTTTATTTGAGTGCATTTCAGGTGGGAATTCTGTGGGAACCTGGAGCACTACAGAGATCGTGATTAAGGTTCAAGTGGCAGGTGCAGCTCAAATGAGCGCTGGAGTCTTTCTGTCTGGCATTGCTTTCTTATAATTGCCGATTAGCTCTTCCCCTTACCTTTGGGAAAAGCCTAACAGTAAGAGTCTTCAGCATCCAGAGAAAGTGTGTTCCCCAAAGTATCCTCAGATATGCCCTACTGCCTGTTTCTTTTTCTTTGCCCAGTTAGTGATGCACAAAGCAACTTGCCTTTGTGTCTAGTGACTTTTGTGTTTCCTTTGGAACCTTTGGACTTTAGAAAGCCTTTTTCTAAAGTTCGTTGATTTAAAAATGGCTGTCTGTTAGCTCTGCTTGTTGACACTCACTAATCATCCTAAGGCAGGCATGGGCAAACTTTCTAACATGGAGGCCAGATGCTAACACTCCCTGCTAGGAGGACTGGCTGCCCAGTGATGGAAGGAAGGGAGGGAAGGAGAGAGAGGAAAGGAAGGAAGGAAGGAAGGGAAAGATGGAAGGAGAAAGAGGAAGAGAGGGAAGGAGGGAGGAAAGACAAAAGGGAAGGAAGGAAGGGGATGAGGGATAAAGGAAAGAGAGAAGGAAAGAAAGAATCAAACTGAATCTAAAGTTGACCAAAAACTGATTCGTAACCCTTTTGGTACTAATGGAGAAGCGGCTTAAGGAGCTGGGCATGTTTAACCTGAAGAAGAGAAGGCTGAGAGGAGATATGATAGCCATGTATAAATATGTGAGAGGAAGCCACAGGGAGGAGGGAGCAAGCTTGTTTTCTGCTTCCTTGGAGACTAGGACGGAACAATGGCTTCAAACTACAAGAAAGGAGATTCCATCTGAACATGAGTAAGAACTTCCTGACTGTGAGAGCCGTTCAGCAGTGGAACTCTCTGCCCCGGAGTGTGGTGGAGGCTCCTTCTTTGGAAGCTTTTAAACAGAGGCTGGATGGCCATCTGTCAGGGGTGATTTGAATGCAATATTCCTGCTTCTTGGCAGAATGGGGTTGGACTGGATGGCCCATGAGGTCTCTTCCAACTCTTTGATTCTATGATTCTATGGAAGGAGGAAGAGGGAAGAAAGGAGAAAGGAATGAGAGAAGGAAGGAAGGAAGGAAGGAAGGAAGGAAGGAAGGAAGGAAGGAAGGAAGGATAGGATGGTGAGAGAGAGGAGGGCCTGAGAAAAGGGCCCAAGGGGCCACATCTGGCCCCCGGGCTTGGGTTTGCCCATACTTGCTCTAAGGTAAAGGTAAAGGTTTCCTCTTGATGTTAAGTCCAGTCCTGTCCAACCCCGGGGGTGCTGCTCATCTCCATTTCTAAACCAAAGAGCTGGTGTTGTCCGTAGATGCCTTTAAGGTCGTGTGGCCAGCATGACTGCATGGAGCGCTGTTACCTTAATCGGAGGAGTACCTATTGATCTACTCACATTTGCATCTGCTAGGTTGGCAGAAGCTGGGTCTAATAGCAGGAGTTTACCCCACTCCCCGGATTTGAACAACCGACCTTTTGGTCAGCAGTTCAGCAGCTCAGTGGTTTAACCTGCTACACCACCAGGGGCTCCCTAATCACACTACAAACATAAATAATAGTAATCTGTCTACAGTACATTTGCAGTGTTATTTTGGGCGAAAAATAGCAATTTCTTCATTCACACTTTTTACTTTTACATGGATCCTTTGTTTCTAAGCCCAACAAATGTAGAGGGTGTACTACAACTCCCAAACTCAACTTCAATGCCCATCGAACCCTTTCAGTATTTTCTGTTGGTTATGGGAGTTCTGTGCCATGTTTGGTTCAGTTCCATCATTGGTGGGGTTCAGAATGCTCTTTGATTGTAGATTAACTATAAATCCCAGTACCTACAACTCCCAAATGACAAACTCAATTTTTTTGAGTGATGGTTACTCCTTAGGCTAGTAGGTGTCTTGTGGCCAAATTTGGTGACAATTCATCTATTGGTTTTTGAGTTATGCTAATCACACAAACGAACATTACATTGTATTGTCGAAGGCTTTCATGGCCGGAATCACTCAGTTCTTGTGGGTTTTTTCGGGCTATATGGCCATGTTCTAGAGGCATTTCTCCTGACGTTTCGCCTGCATCTATGGCAAGCTTCCTCAGAGGTGAGGTCATTACATTTTTATTTATATAGAAGATAGAATTTTTATTTATTTATTTATTTACAGCTTTTATATTCCGCCCTTCTCACCCCACAGGGGACTCAGGGAGGATTACAGTGTACACATATATGGCAAACATTCAATGCCAATTTTTGACATACAAACATATATAGACATACACAGAGGCTATTTAACATTTTCTGGCCACCAGGGGAGCTGTCGCTTTCATTGTCCATCTGCGACACTGATGATGCACTTCCGCATTCCCCGCATGCTTCCCCACTGAAATGCTTTGCTGGAGTCTTCCTTATGGCCTCATAAATCAGTTAATTTAGCCTCCCCACACTTTAAGGTGGTACCTTATTTTCCTACTTCACAGATGCAACTGTCTTTCTGGTTGCAAAGGTCGACAACAGGCTACACACAATTGGTTGGAAACCCACTACAACCCAAAAAGGTAGAACACCAAAAAGGTAGTGTTTTCATATTGCCTTTCGGGTTATTCTAGGACAATTTGAGATAGAAACAAACTAGAACGAGCAAAGCAATTTAAAATACAGAAACACCACAAAACCAGGTTTGCCTATATTTTTGAAATGGTTTCCTTCACTTGGAGGACCTCCATGGTCACTTGTGACATTGCTAGGTGGTTGCATGCCTGGCTGGCTGGGGATACGCCTGAAGATGCCAAGAGACCACGGCACAGTAGAGATACCTCTTGCACTCACGGCGCTGCCTCTTCTCCCCGCCATCTGTCCTCCAAAGGTGTGATCTGACTGCTAATTGCTTGACTTCTGGCTGATGCAGAAGCGATAAACTTCCTGCTCTCCTCAAGCAAAGGCAACGCTCCTAGGAACGCACCAACAGGCAGCAAGCAAGCATGGAAAACGTTGTTTGCATTAGTTTTTGCTTGACAGGCGGACTGGAACTAAATTCTTCAGGTTGGGCTTGCTGGCAGGCAGATTGTCATGAGACAATAGGATCCGCTGCCTTTTGGGGTTTGTCTGCATCTGTTGCAGGTTTTATTGTATGATCTCATCGACTGAGTTGATGTGGGTTAAGGCAGCATTTTCAGCAAAGAAGTGTGCTCTCGTGCATTGGTTGTAGGGATATTTGGTATCTATCGCAGAGTTCAGCAGTGCCGTTGCTCTCGTATATGAGCCTTTGGTAGGAAACAGGAGAGAAAAATATGCAGGATCCTCTGGTAAGATTTTTACAAAAGTAAAAAAAAACTTATATTTCTTGTTGAAGGTAATACATCTCAGGTAAAGGAGTGAATAGAACAGCGGTGGCCTGGAAGCTTGTGCGCCAGCTGCGACCATACCTCATGAAATCTGACTTGGCCAGGGTGGTCCACGCCTTGGTTACATCCAAACTGGACTTTTGTAATGCGCTCTACGTGGGGCTGCCCTTGAAGACGGCCCGGAAGTTTGAACTGGTACAGCGGGCGGCAGCCAGGCTCCTTACTGGAGCAAACTATAGGGAGCATACAACACCCCTATTAAAACAGCTTCACTGGCTGCCGATAAGCTGCCGAGCCAAATTCAAGGTGCAGGTCATGACCTATAAAGCCCTAAATGGTTCGGGCCCCGCCTATCTCTCCAATCGCATCTCCTTCAATGAACCGGCACGAGCTCTAAGATCTTCTAGGGAGGCTCTCCTCTCGGTCCCACTACCGTCTCAAGTGTGGTTGGTGGGGACGAGAGAGAGGGCCTTCTCAGTGGTGGCCCCCCGTCTCTGGAACGCCCTTCCAAAGGAAATAAGACAGGCCCCATCCCTCCCCTCCTTTCGTAAGAGCTTGAAGACCTGGTGGTTTCAACAAGCCTTTGAAAATGACCAGTTCTAACTCAGCCCCACACATTGTCTAATACGGCCTTATTCTTCCTACCAGTTACCCAGATTCTTTCCTCTAATCGGCCCCAGAATGAACAGCCACAGACCCGTACCTAATATTATTGTTGCCTGCCATAGCATTGTATTTAATTCCTGGGCCCCCTAGAATTTTTAATTGCCTTGAACAGGCATGATTACTTTTAATATATGTGTGTTATGGCGACATTTTTTATGCTTATATTTTGTTTGTTAATCTTATGGTTATGTTGTTTTTACTCTATATGTTTTGTGATGTTACTTGGAAACCGCTCTGAGTCCCCTTGGGGAGATGGAACGATATATAAATAAAGTATTATTATTATTATTATTATTATTATTATTCCTAATTTTGGTAGAATTAAGAAACATTGAGTAATGTTGACGCTCATGTTGACATAGAAGAGAAGGCTGAGAGGAGGCATGATGAGGGCCATGGATAAATCTGTGAGGAGGGAGCAGGCTTCCTTTCTGCTGCCCTGGAGACTAGGACGCAATGGAACAACAGCTTCAAACTACAAGAAAGGAAGGAGATTCCACGTAACATTAGGAAGGACTTTTAAACTGTGAGAGCAGTGGAACTCTCTGCCCCGGAGTGTAGTGGAGGCTCTTTCTTTGGAGACTTTTAAACAGACCATCTGTCGGGTGTGCTTTGAATGCGATTTTCCTGCTTCTTGGCAGCAGGGGGCTAGACTGGATGGCCAAGGAGGTCTCTTCCAACTCTAGGATTCTGTGATTCTCAGAAAATGTCTATGAATTGTCCAGTGTCTACGAATTGGACAGGTAATTTGGCCCCGGCCCAAATTACCTGTCCAAACGCATCTCCCTCTATGTACCATTGTGGAGATTAAGATCCTCCGGGCAGGCCCTGCTTTCCGTCCCGCCATTGTCACAGGCGCGATTGGTGGGGACGAGGGACAGGGCCTTCTCGGTGATTGCTCCCCGGCTATGGAACTCCCTTCCTTGTGAGATCAGGTCAGCCCTCTCCCTCCTGTCCTTTAGAAGGATGGTAAAAACTTGGCTGTGGGACCAAGCTTTCTGGACAGGGCAATGAAGCGACAATGGGAAAGATGACAGGGTCAATTGGATTTGATGCGGATGGCTAGGACGGTTTTAAATTGTGTTATTTTAAATGGTGTATTTTAATATTTAGATTAATGTTTTTTAATGTTTATGTATTGTACCCAGGCATTGAATGTTTGCCATGTATGTGTTGTGCTCCGCTCCGAGTCCCCTTCGGGGTGAGAAGGGCGGAATATAAGTGTTTTAAATAAATAAATAAATGAATGAATGAATAATTTATTTGGAATTTTTTGAGAAAAGCAATGTGAAGTTGCTGAGAATTCTGTTGCATCCTTCAAAGAACTGCAGCACCCAAGCTAAGTCCCTCGGAGGCAGTTTGATGTGCTAAAACTTTGTGGCATTGATATGTGTTGTCAAGTGACATAGTGAGGAAGAACTTCCTGACTGTGAGAGCTGTTCAGAAGTGGAACTCTTTGCCCTGGAGTGTGGTGGAGGCTCCTTCTTTGGAGGCTTTTAAGCAGAGGCCTGATGGCCATCTGTTGGGGGTGCTTTGAATGTGGTTTTCCTGCTTCTTGGCAGAATGGGGTTGGACTGGATGGCCCACCAGGTTTCTTCCAAATCTATGAGCTTCTCCGTCTCAAGTTATCTTGAGATGGAGAAGCCTCATGATGCTCCCTTCACAAACAAAAGGATTAAATTAAGGACGCTAAAGACTTCAGTGAAGAAGGGAGAAGTGACCTCATGCACGCAGGAAGTAAAACACATTGAGCTTCGTAAATTTGAGGGTCCTTCCACACAGCCATATAACCCAGAATATCAAGGCAGAAAATCCCACAATATCTGCTTTGAACTGGGTTATCTGAGTCCACACTGCCATATATTCCAGCTCAAAGCAGGAAATGTGGAATTTTATTCAACTGTGCGAAAAGGGCCTGAAAAACACATGAGAAACAAGACAACAACCATGCATAACAGCATATCTTTGCAATTGCATCTCCCTCTATGAACCGGCACAAACTTTAAGATCTTCCAGGGAGGCCCTTCTTTCGCTCCCGCCACCGTCACAAGCATGGTTGGTGGGGACAAGGGAGAGGGCTTTCTCGGTGGTGGCCCCCAGCTTCTCTGGAACGCCTTTCCTGGGGAAATAAGACAGGCCCCATCCATCCCCTCCTTTAAACCTGGTAGTTTAAAGAAACCTTTGAGAACAACTAGTTCTAGGTCTGCCCCAGATATTGCTGAAATTGGCCATATCTTTTTCTACCAATTACCCAGGTCACTTTCTTCTATTAGGCCCTGGAAATGTACAGCCATAGACTCTACCTAATTTCCCGGGCCCTCTAAAATCGCAGTAGCCCGGCCTGGCCTTTTAAACTGCCTTGAACAGGCAGGATTATTTTAAATATATGTGCTATTCTGGTTTTTTAATGCTTATATTGTTTTGTTAATTTTATGTTTATGCTGGGTTATATATATATATATTGATTATGCTACTTGGAAACCTCTCCTGAGTCCCCTTGGGGAGATAAGTTTTGTTGTTGTTGTTGTTGATGTCAAACTCATGGAATGACCCCCGATTTATCCATAGGTCATATCAAAATCCATAATTTTGGCCTGAAAACATGCCCTAAACCTATACATACTTGTATATATACGGTACTTTCTACCCATTTTGCCAGAAGATCGTTTGTATGCCAGTTTTTTTAATGCTTCAGGCAAGTGATTGGGTCAATGGATGTCTCTTGAAGAGGGAAAAGAGCTCCACTTCGAATGGTACAGGGCCTGATCCTTTTCAGTGATGGGAACAGAATTCTGCATCGTTTGCTGAATACATTTTTGTCAACAATGGCTGCTTTATTATTTCTGGCCCTCATGATTGTGATGTAGATGCCAATCAGCAAATGTGGGCAGCAACGAAATCAGAGTCTTTTTATTTTGAACATTTGTAACTTGCAGTTCAGCATAATACATTTAAAAAATGCTTACAGCAGCTTATGATGCAACTCCCTCATGTGCCCTCCCATAGGTCGTAGTAGCCTTTTATACTCTGGCTGATTGATCGGGTTTGGATTTACTTCTGCAGTCCCAAGGCAATTAACACTTGCAGGTGAATGTGTCTTCTAACAGTGGATGGGAAAATAAATTGCAGGCACCTGCTTCCTCTCTCGTTGATAGACAGGACTCTGTGGCTTTTCCCATAATTGTCTTCCTGTGTGGAAGTCATTGCCTGTGGAACTCCCTCCCGAGTGAAATTAGATCTGCTGCATCCCTCTTGACCTACCGGAAACAAGTAAAATCCTGGCTATGGGATCAGGCCTTTGGAGAATAGGCTGACCTACTAACGTGTTGACTTATTTAGAACTGATGGACTGCCCTTGGATGATGATTTAAATCAGTGACGGCTGACTATTTGTTGTCTGTTTTTATATTGTGTATACTGTTTATACTGTTTTATATTGTTATTATTATTACATTGCTGTTAATTGTATATTTATGTTTTGATGTGGGCCCCATGGGGTGCCACTTCGTTAACCGTCCTGAGTCCCTTCTGCAGAGGTTGAGAAAGGACAGGATATAAAAGCCCTAAATAAATAAATGAATAATTGTCTGCTCCAGATTTGAGCCAGGATGACTTCTCATATAAACATCTCGAGGGAGTTTTTTTGATAGAGTTACAAGCTGGATAGATGCGGGGAATGCCATGGATGTAGCATACCTGGATTTCAGGAAGGCCTTCGACAAGGTCCCCCACGACCTTCTGGCAAGGAAACTAGTCCAATGTGGGCTAGGCAAAACTACGGTGAGGTGGATCTGTAATTGGTTAAATGGACGAACCCATAGGGTGATTCTCCCCAAGGTTTCCACTTCATCCTGGAAAGTAGTGACAAGTGGAGTGCCATCCGCAGGGTTCTGTCCTGGGCCCGGTCCTGCTCAGGATCTTTATTAAGGACTTAGAGGAAGGGTTAGAAGGCATGATCATCAAGTTTGCAGATGACACCAAATGGGGAGGGATAGCCAATACTCCAGAGGACAGGAGCAGAATTCAAAACGATCTTGACAGATTAGAGAGATGATTGGCCAAAACTAACAAAATGAAGTTCAACAGGGACAAATGCAAGATACTCCACTTAGGCAGAAAAAACGAAATGCAAAGATACAGAATGGGGGACAATGCCTGGCTCGAGAGCAGGATGTGTGAAAAAGATCTTGGACTCCTCGTGGGGAAGAAGGAGAACATGAGCCAACAATGTGATGTGGCGGCAAAAAAAAAAGCCAATGGGATTTTGGCCTGCATCAATAGGAGCATAGTGTCTAGATCTAGGGAACTCCTGCTCCCCATGCTCTATTCCGCTTTGGTTAGACCACACCTGGAATATTGTGTCCAATTCTGGGCACCACAATTGAAGAGAGATGTTGACAAGGTGGAATGGGCCATCTAGTCTAACCCCATTCTGCCAAGAAGCAGGAATATTGCATTCAAAGCACCCTTGACAGATGGCCATCCAGTCTCTGTTTAAAAGCTTCCAAAGAAGGAGCCTCCACCACACTCGGGGCAGAGAGTTCCACTGCTGAATGGCTCTCACAGTCAGGAAGTTCTTCCTAATATTCAAATGGAATCTCCTCTCTTGTAGTTTGAAGCCATTGTTCCATTGTGTCCTAGTCTCCAGGGCAGCAGAAAACAAGCTTGCTCCCTCCTCCCTATGACTTCCTCTCACATATTTATACACGGCTATCATATCTTCTCTCAGCCTTCTCTTCTTCAGGCTAAATATGCCCAGCTCTTTAAGCCGTTCCTCATAGGGCTTGTTCTCCAGACCCTTGAACATTTTAGTTGCCCTCCTCTGGACACATTTCAGCTTGTCAATATCTCATTCCAGTTTGTTAATATCAACCACTCTGGATTATTGCAGCCACCTGAAATGTCCATAAATACTTCCATAAAAAGCTGTAGAAATAAGGCTACCTCTATACTTGACTCTGATAGAGAAATTGCTCACTTTTGTCATTAGTAGATGACTTTGGGCAAGGCTCGGGGTTGATCTCCCCCTCCCTCCGCAGCGTATGTGTATATAGACAGCACTTTCTCTCTTCTGAGGTTGCTCATCTGCTCAGTGGCTGTCATTTCTTATTAGTTCATGCCATTTCACTCCACTCTGTAGCTCCCTTTCCTGGCTCTTCTGCACCAGACACTCATGAATATTCATAGAGGCTTCCTTCATGCTTTTAGTCTTGTATACTTAGCTGATGGACTGTTCCCCCTCCCCTCTTCTTCTTCTTCTTCTTCTTCTTTTATAGGGCTTTGTCTTAGCATGCCAGAGCAGAGGGCCGTCTAGTGAGCTAATGTTTTGAGCTTTGCAGTTGAAAACACTGGTGCTCATTTGAGGGGTGAAGTCTTGTTTTGTGTTTGGAGAATATTCTGAAATGCAATCAACACTTGCTTCATATGACTGATGATTTCAGGAGATTTAGAAATTTTATGTACTTAATTATATTTTATGGAAAGATTCCAGGTTGTCCATCCTCTTCTTAACATGCAGGTCACAACATACTCTAAACACTTGAATATTCATGTCTTGGCTGGACTCTGGCATGTTGCATCCCACATTCTTAAGCCTTTTCAACCTATGCAAGAGGAGCAAACTTCACACCTTGGTCCTTAAAACACAGCAGATTCACAGAATATTCAACTGGGCTCTCCAGGCCAATGGATATTCTACCTCAGACATCAGAAGAGCTGCAAGACCAAGAAGAAGCCACGGGAGTAAAGATGTAGATCCACCCAGAGGAAAAGTGTTCCTGCCATACATCAAGGGAACCACTGACCGCATAGGGAAGCTGATGAGGAAACACAACATACAAACAATCTACAAACCCACCAAGAAAATCCAACAAATGCTACGTTCAGCAAAGGACAAGAGGGATCCTCTCACCTCTGCAGGAGTCTACCGTATACCATGCAGCTGTGGACAAATCTACAGAGGGACCCCCAAACGCAGCGTCCAAACAAGAATCCAGGAACATGAAAGGCACTGCAGACTACTCCAACCAGAGAAGTCAGCCATAGCAGAGCACCTGATGAACCAACCTGGACACAGCATTTTATTTGAGAACACAAAAATGCTGGACCACTCTCACAACCACCATGTCAGACTACACAGAGAAGCCATTGGAATACACAAACATGTGGACAATTTCAACAGAAAGGAGGAAACCATGGAAATGAACAAGATCTGGCTACCAGTATTAAAAAACTCTAAAATTGCAACAGCAAAAACAGCAGAGAGGAAACAGGCAGGGACATCTAATTACCTTTCAAGAAGAGTTTGCTTCAGGCACAGTCAGCCCATTGTATGCTAATCAAGGTGGTCAGTTGAAAGATTCACACCTAGCCCAACTGACAAAAGTCCTTTGTCTCACCCTGGTCATTCCACAGATATATAAACCCTTTTTTCCCAGTTCCAACAGACCTCACCTCTGAGGATGCTTGCCATAGATGCAGGTGAAACGTCAGGAGAAATGCCTCTAGAACATGGCCATATAGCCCGAAAAAACCCACAAGAACTGAGTGATTCCAGCCATGAAAGCCTTCGACAATACAGCAGATTCTGTTGTCACATTAGACTATCAATAGGAGCATAGTGTCTAGATCTAGGGAAGTCATGCTCCCTATGCTCCATTCCGCCTTGGTTAGGCCACACCTGGAATATTGTGTCCAATTCTGAGCACCACAATTGAAGAGAGATGTTGACAAGCTGGAATGTGTCCAGAGGAGGGCGGAATGTGTCCTATGAGGAGCGGCTTAAGGAGCTGGGCATGTTTAGCCTGGAGAAGGCTGAGAGGAGATATGATAGCCATGTATAATTATGCGAGAGGAAGCCACAGGGAGGAGGGAGCAAGCTTGTTTTCTGCTTCCCTGGAGACCAGGACATGGAACAATGGCTTCAAACTACAAGAAAAGAGATTCCATCTGAACATAAGGAAGAACTTTCTGACTGTGAGAGCCATTCAGCAGTGGAACTCTCTGCCCCGGAGTGTGGTGGAGGCTCCTTCTTTGGAGGTTTTTAAGCAGAGGCTGGATGGCCATCTGTCAGGGGTGCTTTAAATGCAATATTCCTGCTTCTTGGCAGAATGGGGTTGGACTGGATGGCCCATAAGGTCTCTTCCAACTCTAGGATTCTATGATTCTAGACTAGTTTGACAACTAGTTTGACAAGTGGAGTGCCATAAGCAGGGTTCCGTTGTGGGCCGGTTTTGTTCAACATTATTAATGACTTAGGTGAAGTGTTAGAAGGCAGGATCATCAAGTTTGAAGATGAGACCAAGTTGGGAGGGAGAGCCAAGACTCCAGAAGACAGGAGCAGAATTCAAAATGATCTTAACACAGTGTTTCTCAACCTGGGGTCCCCAGATGTTTTTGGCCTACAACTCCCAGAAATCCCAGCCAGTTTACCAGCTGTTAGGATTTCTGGGAGTTGAAGGCCAAAAACATCTGGGGACCCCAGGTTGAGAACCACTGTCTTAACAGGTTGATGGACCAAACAGAGAGATGATGGACCAAAACCAACAAAATGAAATTCAACAGGGACAAATGCAAGATACTCCATTAGGGAGAAGGAAAGAAATGCAAAGAGACAGAAAGGGGGACGATGCTTGGATTGACAGCAGTATGTGTGGAAAAGATGTTGGAGTTCTCGTGGACAGGAAGCCAACAGTGTGATGCGGCGGCTTAAAAAGCCAGTGGGATTTTGGACTGCATCAATAGGAGTCTAGTGCCTAGATGCAGGGAAGTCCTGCTACTCCTCTGTTCTATTCTACCTTGGTCAGACCACACCTGGAATCACACTGTGTCCAATTCTGGGCACCGCAATGTTGACTCTAAGCTGGAATATGTCCAAAGGAGGGTGACTCAAATGATCAAGGGCCTGAAGAACAAGCCCTATGAGGAGCAGTTTCAAGAGCTGGTCATGTTTAACCTGCAGAAGAGAAGGTGAGAGGAGACATGATGAGGACCTTGGATCAAGTTGTGAGGGGAAGTCATAGGGAGGAGGGAGCAGATTTGTTTTCTGCTGCCCTGGAGAGTAGGATGCAATTGAGCAACGGCTCAAACTACAGGAAAGGAGATTCCACCTGGACATGAGGAAGAACTTGTTACAGTAGGTCATAGCAGAATCAAGTGTGCGTGTTAAAGAAAAACCTTATGATGTTAATTATTATGTGCAGCTGGTAATGTAGGTCAGTTAGCATGTTTGGGCTACACCCGACAGGGTATAACTGTATGGATTTTAGAATACAGTTTGGAGAAGCAATACACTACTCTGAGGAGTAGAAGCAATATGCTGCTCTGAAGGAGATGCTGTAATGCTGCTGTGCTCTAACAGCAATGCTCTTTGCTATGGTGGAATAGCCATTTACTCAAGGTTTATGTTTTGCTCTCTAATTTGAATGAAGACGAAGAAGTTATTCTGTTTTACTTACAAGGACTATGTAAGTTGGTTGCTCTGTTTGATTTTGTATGCAATGCTGCAAGTTTATGTTTATTGGGTTGTTGTAGGTTTTTTTTCGGGCTATATGGCCATGGTCTAGAGGCATTCTCTCCTGACGTTTCGCCTGCATCTATGGCAAACATCCTCAGAGGTAGTGAGGTCTGTTGGAACTAGGAAAAGGGGTTTATATATCTGTGGAATGACCAGGGTGGGACAAAGGGCTCTTGTCTGCTGGAACTAGGTGTGAATGTTTCAACTGACCACCTTGATTAGCATTTATGTTTATTTATTTATTTATTTATTTACGACATTTATATGCCGTCCTTTTCACCCCGAAGGGCTTACAAGGTATATATACATACAATATATTATTAGCATAGTACAATATCAGTTTTAAATATTGCTATATTGCACTATATCAATTATACTGTAATATTATTAGTAATATTACCTGTAACATAAATATACAATTATAATATCATATTATTAGTAGTAGTATTATATTGCATTACATTACAATATTATAAATATTATATGTATATACAATAATTATATTATATTATATTATATTGCCTCTGCTAATAAAAGTAAAGTTTTTCTGTTCCTTTTTTCCTCTTACCTGTGTGTCTTTTGCATGGGACTTGGCTAAAATCCGCTTCTGCGCAACAGAACTTCTTGACTCTGAGAGTGAGCTGTTCATCAGTGGAACTCTCTGCCTCGAAGTGTGGTGGAGGCTCCTTCTTTGGAGGCTTTTAAGCAGAGGCTGGATGGCCATCTGTCAGGGATGCTTTGAATGCGATTTTCCTGCTTCTTGGCAGAATGGGGTTGGACTATATGGCCCACAAGATACTCTTCCAACTCTGATTCTGTGATTTCCTAAGGAAAGGTGAGAGAGTATATATTAAGTTGAAGTAAGGTATTGAGTGAAGCTGGGATTCAGGAACACAAAGATTTGGGCAAAGAGCATAGGTAGGATTTTGGAAGTGTAAAAAAACTAAGCTGTGGAAGGACAACCAGAAATACCACTGTGGTCTGAAGCAGAAAACCTTACAGTGAGGAGAAGGTAGCTTTCAGAGTGCTAAGTTAAATACTGCTGAACCTGTAAGTGAATTAGGGTTAAACACTGGTCCATTGTTTCCCAATAAGTAAGCCTACACTTGTGTATGTAGAACAGGTCCACTGATACCAGTGCAGTAGTACATCTAACCCAGAAAGCGGCAAGGTCCAGTTGCCTCATATTGTTTTCTCACTCGCAGGTCCCTGGGAACATGAGAAGACAATGAACAAGAAAGGGAATTTGCACATATTGACAGCAATACTGTGAGAATGCCTTTAGGGGTGAAACTATGCACAGAGGCAGCAAGGACTCCTAAAATAGAGTTATTGTTAGTGATTACTTAACTTGTGCTGCCTTGCAACACTTGACTCCCTTTTCACATCTTCCCCTTTTCTGAACGTTTGTCACCCTAGGTTCTTGTAGGGTTTTTTCGGGCTATAGGGCCATGTTCTAGAGGCATTTCTCCTGACGTTTCGCCTGCATCTATGGCAAGCATCCTCAGAGGTAGTGAGGTCTGTTGGAAATAGGAAAATGGGTTTATATATCTGTGGAATGACTGGGGTGGGGCATAGAGCTCTCAGCTGAAGCTAGGTGTGAATGTTTCAGCTGACCACCTTCATTAGCATTTGAAGGCTTGGCTGAGCAGGGGGAAAAATGTTCTGTTGAGAGGTGTTAAGATGTGCCTGGTTGTTTCCTCTCTGCTTTTTTGCTGTTGTAATTTTAGAGTTTTTTAATACTGGTAGCCAGATTTTGTTCATTTTCATGGTTTCCTCCTTTCTGTTGAAATTGTCCACATGCTTGTGGATTTCAATGGCTTCTCTGTGTAGTCTGACATGGTGGTTGTTGGAGTGGTCCAGCATTTCTGTGTTCTCAAATAATATGCTGTGTCCAGGCTGGTTCATCAGGTGTTCTGCTATGGCTGACTTCTCTGGTTGAAGTAGTCTGCAGTGCCTTTCATGTTCCTTGATTGGTTTGGGCAATGCTGCGTTTGGTGGTCCCTATGTAGACTTGTCCACAGCTGCATGGTATACGGTAGACTCCTGCAGAGGTGAGAGGATCCCTCTTGTCCTTTGCTGAACGTAGCATTTGGTTGGATTTTCTTGGTGGGTTTGTAGAATGTTTGTATGTTGTGTTTCCTCATCAGCTTCCCTCTGCGATCAGTGGTTCCCTTGATGTATGGCAGGAACACTTTTCCTCTGTCACCCTGTTTCTGAGTTGAGCTGTATGTGCTTCAGCATCTGACTCTCATGCATAGAATGAACCGAATGGCATACAGTATTCTAATAAAATAGAAGTTTTGACCCTCCATTTTCAATTGAGAAAACGCTCTTAAATTACTGTAAGAGGTTAAATCACAGAATAGATAGGCAGCTCTGTAACATATTTATTTTCGATAAAGATTTAAAAGGCATCACTGTGTACTGTGTAGCTTATAGAGATGTTGATATTACATAGTCTGGGTCCGTTTCATTCCAGAAATACAGCACAACATACTTCTTGCGAAGTACAATTCAGATATTTTTCAACTTACCTTCAACATTTGCATACATTGCATGAAATCCATGTAGTTCTAATCCTTGTCTCAGAGAGAGTTTCTCTTTCTTTGAACCAGGATTTGAGTCTCAAAGAATCGTCAGGCTATCAAAGAACCAAAATACTGAGCAAGGAATATTTGCTTACGGTACCTCTCTAGGTGTTTAGGCCTGCTTTTATGACCTTGCCACCTGTGGTGCTGTCAAGACCCAGAAGCCTTAAGTAGAGCCAAACACAAGGTAGACTACTTCAGACTACTTCAGCCAGAGAAATCAGCCATAGCAGAGCACCTGATGAACCAACCTGGACACAGCATTTTATTTGAGAACACAAAAATGCTGGACCACTCTCACAACCACCATGTCAGACTACACAGAGAAGCCATTGAAATCCACAAACATGTGTACGATTTCAACAGAAAGGAGGAAACCATGAAAATGAACAAAATCTGGCTACCAGTATTAAAAAATTCTAAAATTGCAACAGCAAAAACAGCAGAGAGGAAACAGGCAGGGACATCCAATTACCTTTCAAGAAGAGTTTGCTCCAGGCACAGTTAGCCCATTGTATGCTAATCAAGGTGGTCAGTTGGTATATGCACACCTAGCCCAACTGACAAAAGTCCTTTGTCTCACCCTGGTCATTCCACAGATATATAAACCCCTTTCCCAGTCCCAACAGACCTCACCTCTGAGGATGCTTGCCATAGATGCAGGCGAAACGTCAGGAGAAATGCCTCTAGAACCCGAAATAACCCACAAGAACCTAGTGATTCCAGCCATGAAAGCCTTCGACAATACACAAGGTAGAGAGTTCAAACACAGTTTTATTACACAAAAGAGTCTTTTAAGGCACTTAACTTCAGTGCAATAAGCTCTAGCAGCAATTTGGCATCAAAAACAAAGAAATACAGGTAACAAAAATATAACCCAGATTATATCGCTGTTTAATCCGGGTTAACTAAAAAGTTCAGCAATCTGCTCCAAAATTTACACTGTTCAAAGGCACAATAACATGAGGCAAAAAAACGAAGACCCAAAAGTGTTGCAAAGTGAAAACACAGAGTAAATAGGTTGTAAAGTCCAGGTAGCAAAAGCGTTGGTCAAACCAGTCTGAAGTCAAGCCGTTGAGTTGAGGTAAACACAGGAACACAGCAACGCAGCAATCTGTAGTCCAAAGACCCAAGCTCGAGAGTTAGCAGTAACAAAGATTCACATCCCAAAAGAGACACTTTGCCTTCTCCAAAGAGCCATAGAATCAAAACCCACTTTTATCTTAAAGCTCCTCATTAGAGGATGATGAGCTCCCCACCCTTTCCTCATCGCTCTCAGCTGCCTCCATCCCCACAGCTGAACCCGAGGGTGCATGGGCCAAAACTAACAAAATGAAGTTCAACAGTGACAAATGCAAGATACTCCACTATGGCAGGAAAAATGAAATGCAAAGATACAGAATGGGGGACAATGCCTGGCTCGAGAGCAGTACGTGTGAAAAAGATCTTGGAGTCCTCGTGGACAACAAGTTAAACATGAGCCAACAATGTGATGTGACGGCAAAAAAAGCCAATGGGATTTTGGCCTGCATCAATAGGAGCATAGTGTCTAGATCTAAGGAAGTAATGCTACCCCTCTATTCTGCTTTGGTTAGACCACACCTGGAATATTGTATCCAATTCTGGGCACCACAATTCAAGAGATATATTGACAAGCTGGAATGTGTCCAGGAGGGCGACTAAAATGATCAAGGGTCTGGAGAACAAGCCCTATGAGGAGCGGCTTAGGAGCTGGGCATGTTGAGCCTGAAGAAGAGAAGGCTGAGAGGAGATATGATAGCCATGTATAAATATGTGAGAGGAAGCCACAGGGAGGAGGGAGCAAGCTTGTTTTCTGCTTCCTTGGAGACTAGGACGCGAAACAATTGCTTCAAACTACAAGAGAGGAGATTCCATCTGAACATGAGGAAGAACTTCCTGACTGTGAGAGCCGTTCAGCAGTGGAACTCTCTGCCCCGGAGTGTGGTGGAGGCTCCTTCTTTGGAAGCTTTTAAACAGAGGCTGGATGGTCATCTGTCGGGTGATTTGAATGCAATATTCCTGCTTCTTGGCAGGGGGTTGGACTGGATGGCCCATGAGGTCTCTTCCAACTCTTTGATTCTATGATTCTATGATTCTATCTCTCCACCTCTGCCAGCGTCTGTCAAGACTTAGGTCTTGCCAAGTGCTCCCCGGTTGCCAATCCCCTGTGAACCCCTCAAATTCATCACTGGAGGTGGGTTGGTTACAAATGTCCCTAATCTCCTGAACACGGGTCCAATCCAGCTCATCCTCCTCCCCCATATCACTCCCAGACCCATCACTCCTTTCAAACCCCATGAAATCCTCGTCCTCTGTAGGAGCACTAAGTATTTCCCGAATGCGCTTCCTCTGAAGCTCTTCGTCGGACTCTTGATCACGAGTAGCCCACTTTCTCCCCTGCTCTCCTCCCTATCCCCCATTTCACAATCGGAGAAGCCCTCAAACGTCTCAGAATCACTTGGGGCCATAATTATTTCCCTAATTCGCTTGCGCTGCTGTTCCTCCTCTAACACCTGCGCAGACCTCTTCTCCCTTCTACCAGTAGTAGGAACGTTACCATCACGCTGAACTACAACAGGTGCCTTGTTCTTATTCTCTCCTGCTGTGTTTTTTCAGGCTCTAATCATGAATCTTAGATGGATGGTTAAGGTCTATTTAAGATGTATCTTTTTAACCCCGAAATATCCATAACAATTATAACAATTTGCTCAAAATAGCAGGTTGCGGCACTAATTCCTCATGAAATCTGACCCAGATCAGACCCACAGTGGTGCTGAAAAGTACACTGACCCATAGGCTCTCATCAACATATATTTGCAGTCATGGATAATTATTTATTATAGCTAAGATAACATGGGAATCTCTCCTTCGGAAGTTGTATTGCAGATTCTGATGCATTTGGGAAACGAGTTATGGTTTAGGTGGCATGAATAGCTTCAGTGAAAGACTATAAAGTCACTTTTCTTTGCAAGAATTGCTGGAAAGAGACTTGAAAACACAAACGCTTATCAAGTCCTTTCCTTTTTTCTGTCACAGAATTGCATATCTTACAAGTTTGTATCTCTGCGTCCACATTTGTTCTTTTAGCTTTACAATTTTGATCAAGGCTTTGTTTATATTTACTTCCTAAATATTTAGTTCTAATATCATTTCAGTTTGGAGCCCCCGGTGGCGCAATTGGGGTACACCCTTGTGCCAGCAGGTCTGCTGAGTGAAAGGTTGGCAGTTCGAATCCAGGGAGTGGGTGAGCTCCCGTCTGTCAGCTCTAGCTTCTCATGCAGGGGCATGAGAGAAACCTCCCACAGGGTGGTAAAACATCAAACATCTGGGTGTCCCCTGGGTAACGTCCTTGCAGATGACCAATTCTCTCACACCAGAAGTGACTTGCAGTTACTCAAGTCACTTCTGATATGAAAAAATATTCAGTTTGAGTTTTTTGGAGAACTAGGAGAAGAGCTTTCATTAACTCAACTAGTGAAAGCTGAGAGTTAAGAGTACTTTGTCTTGTCAAGCATTACTGGCCAGGCTTCAGGGCACCTTTAAGCAGCAGAATACAGTGATATGTCTGAGGACGTTTTGAAGTTTCAGCATCACTGAGTTACGTATTGTCTTCCAGAAAATGATATTGCTAATGGGTCTGCTGTGATAAGGCATCACTGCCACAGTAGTCACTTGTCAAGCCTTGACTATTTGTTCATTTCTTCCTTTTCCTGGCTTATAGAACAGACTTCCTTTTGATCCTCTTAATGCCTGCATTTTGGCATCATTCTGTTGGAGGTTTGAACAAGTCAAATCCATTTCAGCTGGACGCCTCTTGTTTTATGGGGTACTGCCTTGGAGAAGCCCACTCAAAGCAGGGCTTAGCCTATTTCAT
The DNA here is from genome assembly GCF_025583915.1 of Anolis sagrei ordinatus. Taxonomy (NCBI): domain Eukaryota; kingdom Metazoa; phylum Chordata; class Lepidosauria; order Squamata; family Anolidae; genus Anolis; species Anolis sagrei. Next base: position 276,170,930 of record NW_026846588.1, on the reverse strand, counting down.
ATTGTTCCAGGAATGGGTCTAGAAAGAGATTTTCTAACTAAGCCATTTATTATAATTAGGTGTTTCTTGTCTGTTCAGAGCCTCATAGATCAACATTTGAACAATTAGCATTCAATTTTAAAAAATGTAAACAACAAGTCAAAATGTGTCGTTGATGGCTTTCATGGTCGGAACCACTGGGTTGCTGTGAGTTTTCCAGGCTCTGTAGTCATGTTCCACAAGCATTCTCTCCTGACGCTCCTTCTCCCAGGCAGGAAGCAGCCAAGCTTTGAAGCTGCAAGGCTTTTTGATGCTAATCAAGGTGATAAATTGCAAAAGTCACACTTGCCTCCAACAGAGAAGAGTTCTTTCTCCCCCCCTGGACATTATTCCACAGATATATAAACCCCACTTGACTTGTTTCCAACATATGTTACAACCTTTGAGGATGCCTGCCATAGAGGTGGGCGAAACATCAGGAGGGAATGCTTCTGCAACATGGCCAGACAGCCTGGAAAACTCACAGCAATCCAGGAACACAAAAGTAGTTTGTCAAACACACACACTGACCTGGTGAACGAACATGAGCTAGTCAGAGTTAAGCCCTGTTAATGAAGTCTGAAGCTTAGGAAACGAGGTATCATTTATTTCAGCTAGAGCAAGGAAGTCTTCCCAGAACTTTAGCTGCAAAAATGGAGTGCCAATAACAACAACAACAACAACAACAAAACTTTATTCATATACTGCTCTATCTCCCCAAGGGGACTCAGAGCAGTTTCCAAGTAACATAATCAATACATACAAGAAAAATGGCATAAACATAAAATTAGCAAGACAATATAAGCATTAAAACCACAATAGCACATATATTTAGGAAAGGATCACTGCCTTGTCGGGGCGCTGGAGCTTGAGCACCTCAATGATGTCATGAGCTAAACCGTGAAGGGACACCCAAGACGGGACGGTTGTGGCAGAGAGGTCAGACCAAGCGTGATCCCTGGGGAAGGCAATGGCAAACCACCTCAGTATCCTTGCCAAGAAAACTAAATGGACCAGTACAACCAGAGATATGACGGTATGCCATTGGAAGATGGGAATCCCAGGTTGGAAGATGCCAAAATGCTACTGGGGAGGAGCAGAGGATAAGTTCAACTAGCCCCAGATGGGATGACGCAGCTAGCTCAAAGCCGAAAGGAAGGCTAGCGGCCGACGGTACTGGAGGTGAACGACGAATCCGATGCTCTAAAGATCAACACACCATAGGAACCTGGAATGTAAGATCTATGAGCCAGGGCAAATTGGATGTTGTTATTGGCAGATGTCAAGACTAAAGATAGACATTCTGGGGGTCAGCGAACTGAAGTGGACTGGAATGGGCCACTTCACATCAGATGACCACCAGATCTACTACTGCGGACAAGAGGAACATCGAAGAAATGGAGTAGCCTTCATAATTAATAAGAAATTCGCTAAAGCGGTGCTTGGATACAACCCAAAAAAATGACAGAATGATCTCAATTCGAGTGCAAGGAAAGCCTTTCAACATTACAGTGATCCAAATATACGCCCCAACCACAGCTGCTGAAGAAGCAGAAGTAGATCAATTCTATGAGGATCTGCAGGACCTACTGGATAATACACCAAAAAGAGACATTATTTTCATTACAGGAGACTGGAATGCCAAGGCGGGAAGTCAAATGACAACTGGGATCACAGGCAAGCATGGTCTGGGAGAACAAAATGAAGCGGGACGCAGGCTGATAGAATTTTGCCAGGAAAACTCGCTGTGTATAACGAATACTCTCTTCCAACAACCTAAAAGACGGCTTTACACATGGACCTCACCAGACGGTCAACACCGAAATCAGATTGACTACATCCTTTGCAGCCAAAGGTGGCGGACATCCATCCAGTCGGTGAAAACAAGACCTGGGGCTGACTGTAGCTCAGATCACGAACTTCTTATTGCCCAATTTAGAATAAAACTAAAGAGATCAGGGCAAATACACAGACCAGTTAGATATGATCTCACTAACATTCCTAGCGAATATACAGTGGAAGTGAAGAACAGATTTGAAGGACTAGATTTAGTAAACAGAGTCCCAGAAGAACTATGGACAGAAGTCCGAGACATTGTTCAGGGGGCGGCAACAAAGTACGTCCCAAAGAAAAAGAAAACCAAGAAGGCAAAATGGTTGTCTGCTGAGACACTGGAAGTAGCCCAAGAAAGGAGGAAAGCAAAAGGAAACAGGGATAAGGGGAGATATGCCCAGTTAAATGCGCAATTCCAGAGGTTAGCCAGAAGAGATAAGGAACTATTTTTAAATAAGCAATGCATGGAAGTGGAGGAAGACAACAGAATAGGAAGGACAAGAGACCTCTTCCAGAAAATTAGAAACATTGGAGGTAAATTTCAGGCAAAAATTGGTATGATAAGAAACAAAGATGGCAGGGACCTAACAGAAGCTGAAGAGATCAAGAGAAGGTGGCGAGACTATACAGAAGATCTGTATAGGAAGGATAATAATATTGAGGATAGTTTGACGGTGTGGTGAATGAATTAGAACCAGACATCCTGAGGAGTGAGGTTGAATGGGCCGTAAGAAGCATTGCTAACAACAAGGCAGCAGGAGACGACGGGATCCCAGCTGAACTGTGTAAAATCTTAAAAGATGATGCTGTCAAGGTGATGCATGCCATTTGCCAGCAAATATGGAAAACACAAGAATGGCCATCAGACTGGAAAAAATCAACTTATATCCCCATACCAAAAAAGGGAAATGCGAAAGACTGCTCAAACTTCCGTACAGTGGCCCTTATTTCTCATGCCAGTAAGGTAATGCTCAAGATCCTGCAAGGAAGACTCCAGCAATACATGGAGCGAGAGTTGCCAGATGTTCAAGCTGGGTTTAGAAAAGGTAGAGGAACGGGAGACCAAATTGCCAATATCCGCTGGATAATGGAGAAAGGCAGGGAGTTTCAGAAAAACATCTACTTCTGCTTCATTGACTATTCTAAAGCCTTTGACTGTGTGGATCATAATAAATGTGGCAAGTTCTTATGGGATGGGCATCCCAAGCCACCTTGTCTCTCTCCTGAGGAATCTGTACAAGGACCAAGTAGCAACAGTCAGAACTGACCACGGAACAACAGACTGGTTCAAGATTGGGAAAGGCGTACGGCAAGGCTGCATCCTCTCACCCAACCTTTTTAACTTGTATGCAGAACACATCATGCGATATGCGGGGCTGGATGAATGCAAAGCTGGGGTGAAAATTGCTGGAAGAAACATTAACAACCTCAGATATGCAGATGACACCACTCTGATGGCCGAAAGCGAGGAGGAACTGAGGAGCCTTCTAATCAAGGTGAAAGAAGAAAGCGCAAAAGCCGGGTTGCAGCTAAACGTCAAAAAAACCAAGATTATGGCAACAAGAATGATTGACAACTGGAAAATAGAGGGAGAAACCGTGGAGGCCGTGTCAGACTTTGTATTTCTAGGTGCAAAGATTACTGCAGATGCAGACTGTAGCCAGGAAATCAGAAGACGCTTACTTCTTGGGAGGAGAGCAATGTCCAGTCTCGATAAAATAGTAAAGAGTAGAGACATCACGACTGGCAACAAAGATCCGCCTAGTCAAAGCCATGGTATTCCCTGTAGTCACCTACGGATGTGAGAGCTGGACCTTAGGGAAGGCTGAGCGAAGGAAGATCGATGCTTTTGAGTTGTGGTGTTGGAGGAAAGTTCTGAGAGTGCCTTGGACTGCGAGAAGATCCAACCAGTCCATCCTCCAGGAAATAAAGCCCGACTGCTCACTGGAGGGAAAGATACTAGAGACAAAGTTGAAGTACTTTGGCCACATCATGAGGAGACAGGAAAGCCTAGAGAAGACAATTATGCTGGGGAAAGTGGAAGGCAAAAGGAAGAGGGGCCGACCAAGGGCAAGATGGATGGATGGCATCCTTGAAGTGACTGGACTGACCTTGAGGGAGCTGGGGGTGGTAACGGCCGACAGGGAGCTCTGGCGTGGGCTAGTCCATGAGGTCACGAAGAGTCGGAGACGACTGAACGAATGAACAACAACAACAAGCACATATATTTAAAATAATCATGTCTGATCAAGGCGGTTTAAAAGGCCAGGCTGGGCTACTGCGATTTTAGAGGGCCCGGGAAATTAGGTAGAGTCTATGGCTGTACATTTCCAGGGCCTAATAGAAGAGAGTGACCTGGGTAATTGGTAGAAGAAGATATGGCCAATTTCAACAGTATCTGGGGCAGAGCTAGGACTAGTCATTCTCAAAGGTTTGTTTAAACCACCAGGTCTTCAGGCGCTTACAAAAGGAGGGGAGGGATGGGGCCTGTCTTATTTGTCCAGGAAAGGTGTTCCAGAGGCGAGGGGCCACCACCGAGAAGGCCCTCTCTCTCGTCCCCACCAACCGTGCTTGTGACGGTGGTGGGAGCCAAAGGAGGGCCTCCCTGGATGATCTTCCAAGAAAACCTCCAGATTTGTTTGGATATTCAGTAAAACTGAACCAAGTTGCTATGACATTATTTGTTTTTATCTCTCCTCTAATGAACTGAATTTTTGCTGTGAGATTTTCATTAATGGCTTGTATAATAATAACTATTGTCAGCCAAAAGTGAATTTCTCCCTTACAAATATATTATTCCACACTACGTTTTCATGATGCAGACGACAAACTCACACAGCTGTATTCTGGCCTAGGGTGCTTTAAGATCTACGATGAATTGAAATGCTAACCCAGATGGTGTGAGGAATTCTCTGTCGTGACTGTTTGGTGTGTTTGCCAGAAAGCACACTATTGAGCACACCAGCCATTGGGCAAATGGCTGCAGCAGAAATGTGTCCACCGTTTACAGTACATCATGTTCCTGGCTGCTCACATCCATGTGGGCAGGAGCTCCCCACTAGGAACAGCTTTATTAGTGTTCAGTGCTAGATTTATAAATCTGACTTGAGACTAAAATTGTAAGGTGCCCCTGGCAGTTTTGAACAAAGAACTCAGGAGCTCAAACTCTTTGTTTATGAGTTTGCCATCATATCAGTTTGCCAGAAGAAGAGGCTTCTGGCTCACTTTGTACCATATTTCAGCAGTGGAACTCTCTGCCCTGGAGTGTGGTGGAGGCTCCTTCTTTGGGAGCTTTTAAACAGAGGCTGGATGGCCATCTGTCAGGGGTGATTTGAATGCAACATTCCTGCTTCTTGGCAGAACGGGGTTGGACTGGATGGCCCAGGAGGTCTCTTCCAACTCTTTGATTCTATGATTCTATGATTATATTTGAGAATTACCAGCACAGCTGGCTAGAAAATAGCATTTTGGGCAACTGATTCCTGTATTTTTCAGGTTATGCAAGAAGTCTGATCCTTTCCTTAGACTTCGACCCTACTAGTCATTCTGAACAACATGTTTCCTGAGTCCAAACTGCTATCTCATTGCCTTTACCTGCTTTTCTTTTCACTCCTTTGCCTTGCTTTGTTAGTCCTTCTGTATCCGTGTTTCTCAAACTCTGATTCTCCAGATGTTTTGGACTTCAGATCCCACAATTCCTATCAGCTAGTAAGCTGGCTAGGATTTCTGGGAACTGAAGTCCAGAACACCAGGAGGAGTACAGTTTGAGAAACACTGCTCTATATATTGATGATCAGCTTTTGAGTGCCCTTTGCACACATTACATCAGAAAACTTGCTCCTTCTTCCTTCCTAGCGATCTTGTGACACCTTTCCTTCAAGACAATTAGTTCTTGCCTCATCATCACATCTGATCTTATGAGAAATCATTAACGAAACACAAGTAGGCTTCTGTATTGTATATTTCTCAACCCTATGCTTGTTTGTCTACGTGCTTCATCCTACTTTGTCTCGTCATTGAAGTTCCTGGATAGATTAGTCAGCACTATGTTGGACTGGATGGTCCATGAGGTCTCTTCCAACTCAATGATTCTGTGATTCTATGTAGGCTTGATTCCATGTTGAAACTTGGGTTCCATCTTCAAGATAGCTCATTATGTATATTCAATAGAGTTACAAGCTGGGCGGATGCAGGGAATGCCGTGGATGTAGCATATCTGGATTTCAGGAAAGCCTTCTTGGACAAGGTCCTCCATGACCTACTGGTAAACAAACTAGTGAAATGTGGGCTAGGCAAAAGGATGGTTAGGTAGATCTGTAATTGGTTAAGTGAACGAACCCAGAGGGTGATTCTCCCCAAGGCTTCCTCTTCATCCTGGAAAGAAGTGGCGAGTGGAGTGCCAGATGTAGGCTTCCATCCAGGGCCTGTTCCTGTCCCGGATCTTACTTAATGACTTATATGAAGGGTTAGAAGGCATGATCATCAAGTTTGCAGATGGGACCAAATTGGGAGGGAGAGCCAATACTCCAGAAGACACGAGCAGAATTCAAAATGATCGTAACAGATTTGAGAGATGATGGGCCAAAACTAACACAATGACGTTCAAGAAGGTCAAATGCAAGATACTCCTGTTAGGCAGAAAAGGGGAAGTGCAAAGATAAAGAATGGGGACAATGAGGCCTGGCTCGAGAGCAGTACGTGTGAAAAATATCCTGGAGTCCTCGTGGACAGCAAGTTAAACATGAGCCAACAATGTCATGTGCCGGCAAAAAAAAAGCCAATGGGATTTAGGCCTGCATAAATAGGAACATTGCGCCTAGATCCAGGGAAGTCATGCTCCCCTTCTCTTCTACCTTGGTCAGACCACTTGACCTGGAATCAAACTTTGTCCTGTTCTGGGCAACGCAATTGAAGGGAGATGTTGACTCTAAGCTGGAATGTGTCCAGAGGAGGGCAAGTAAAAGGATCAAGGGGCTGAGGAACAAGCCCTGTGAGGAGGGTCTGAAAGAGCTAGGCATGTTTAGCCTGCAGAAGGGAAGGCTGAGAGGAGACATGATGGCCATGTATAAATATGGGAGGGGAAGTCATAGGGAAGAGGGAGCAAGCTTGTTTTCTACTGCACTGGAGAATAGGACACAACGGAACAATGGCTTCAAATTACAGGAAAGGAGATTCCACCTGAACATTAGGAAGAATTTCCTAACTGTGAGAACTGTTTGGCAGTGGAACTCTCTGTCCCGGAGTGTGGTGGAGGCTCCTTCTTAGCAGGCTTTTAAACAGAGGCTGGGTGGCCATCTGTCGGGGGTGCTTTGAATGCGATTTTTCTTCTTATTGGCAGAATGGCGTTGGACTGGATGGCCACCAGGTCTCTTCCAACTCTAGGATTCTATGAAGGCAGGTATCCCAAAATGCATAATAATAATAATAATAATAATAATAATAATAATAATAATAATAAATCTAAAACGGTTGTGGTTCCAAACATTTTGAATGAGGAATATTCAAAACATAGCATCCTCGGTACCAATGGGCTTTCCTTAGGAATGAAATGCTAACAGCAAAGAGAGAATAAAGTTTTAGCCGTAGGTGCCAAATCATAGCTAGTTTTGTAATATTTTAAGTTAACACCATTGCACAATAAGGTATTAGCATTTATTCAACGTTACATAAAACTATGCCTATGTATTGTTTATAAAATATGAATAATATTTATGTGGGCTTTCTATTTTAACTTGTCAATGAGAGAGAGAGAGATAAAATTGGCAAGGTGACTAGATTGTTTGATGGTCTTGTTTGTGAGAATTCAGTCCAGCAAACTCTGCAACTGTTACGCTTTTCCAAAACGGCCACAGAAATGCCAGTCTAGCTTTCTTTGGAAGGAAGCGCCTTGTTTTCTTTGGGACTGTAGCAAAAAAAATGCCATTTATGTCTTCCTAAGAGTTAAACTGGTATCATCACCTCTACTCATCACCATTCATAAAACTCCAGCTGACTCTGCCTGGCAGCAAATGGAAAAGCTGGAAACTCTTCTTTCCCTCTCCAACCTAATAGGTCTCTTGCATCTGAACCTCTTAGTCATTTTCCCCCTGTGCCTCATTATAGCAAAAATACTTCTTGCAGTTCTGGCAATATTGTGTGTTCAGCTGGCAAAGAAAAATTTAACCCCCCCCCCCTTCTGACCTATTAGCATGAGGTTGTGGAATATCCAGTTCTCAGACATTCTGTCCAGTAGAACCACGTCTTAAGTCTGTAGATAAAAAACATAAAAGGTGGAATTAAATAAAATAACTAGCTTTCATGGCCGGAATCACTGGGTTGTTGTAGGTTTTTTCGGGCTATATGGCCATGTTCTAGAGGCATTCTCTCCTGACGTTTCGCCTGCATCTATGGCAAGCATCCCCACTACCTCTGAGGATGCTTGCCATAGATGCAGTCGAAATGTCAGGAGAGAATGCCTCTAGAACATGGCCATATAGCCCAAAAAAACCTACAACAACCCAAAAGAACTACTCCTCCAAAGCTAGGTTCTGTGTCTCTTAATAAGTTGAGTTGTGGGTGTTTATATACAAAGAGTCAGTGTGATGTAGCACAGGGAGTGCGGGACTTTGACCACAGAGAAAACTCTTGCAACCATAAAGGTCACTGAGTAGCAATGGACCAATTCTTTGTCTGCCTCTCACAAATTGGCTAGAAGAGTGGAATAATCCCATTCACGCTGTTTTGAGATTTGATTTGATATTGGGTTTAGTGAATGTGCAGTGTGGGGATCAATCCTCTCTTGCTTGCCACTTTGTCATGAAATTTTTGGAGTTATTGTATATTTACTGCATATTTCGGGACACTATCTTGATCTTCAATAGCTTAATATTTGACTCAGGGTGCATCAACAACCAACTGTTGAATTAATGCAGTTTGACACCACTTAAATTGGTAAGGTCCTAGCACTCTTTGAGAGTGAAGGCTAAAGACACTTGGAAACTCCAACTCCCAGGAACCAGACAAAGTTCTGAAGTGTTAAGATATGTATTGAAAGGGTTGCTGTGAGTTTTCTGGGCTGTATGGCCATATTCCAGAAGCATTCTCTCCTGATGTTTTGCCCATGTCTATGACAGGCATCCTCAGAGGTTGAGGGGTCTGTTGGAAACTAACTAAGTGAGTTTTATATATCTATGGCATGTCCAGGGTTGGGGAAAGAACTCTTGTCTGCTTGAGGTACATGTGAATGTTGCAGTTTGCCACCTTGATTAGCATTTAATGGCCTGCAGTTTTATGGTCTGTCTGGTTGCTGCCTGGGGGAATCCTTTGTTGGGAGGAGATTCATTGGCCAGATTGATTCTTGCCTGGAATTCCCCTGCTTTTTGAGTCTTGCTCTTTATTTACTATACTGATTTTAGAGGTTTTTTTTAAATCTGGTAGCCAGATTTGTTCATTTTCATGGTTTCCTCCTTTCTGTTGAAATTGTCCACATGGTTGTGGATTTCAATGGCTTCTCTGTGGTGGTTATGAGAGTGGTCCAGCATTTCTGTGTTCTCAAATAATATGCTGTGTCCAAGTTGGTTCATTAGGTGCTCTGCTATGGCTGACTTCTCTGGTTGAAGTAGTCTGCAGTGCCTTTCCTGTTCCTTGATTCGTGTTTGGGCGTTATATTTGGTGGTCCCTGTGTGGACTTGTTCACAGTTGCATGGTATACAGTAGACTCCTGCAAAGGTGAGAGGGTCCCTCTTGTCCTTTGCTGAACGTAGCATTTGTTGGATTTTTTTGATGTATTCAATGGCCTGTGTCATCATATTTTCAATTCTATGCATGGCTGTAAAATTAGACAACAAAGAAAACTAATAGGAGGAAAATCAATTTATTTATTTATTTATATCCCGCCTTTCTCTACCCTGAGGGGGACTCAAGGCGGCTTACAATCGCACCTCCATGGTGCCTTAAAACATACCCCATCATTTAAAACATAAGTTAAACATTAAAACATAATAAGCGGTTCTGGCCCAGCTTACTTGTCTGAACGCATCTCCCTCTACGTCCTGCCTTGCAGTTTAAGATCATCCGGGGAGGCCCTACTCTCGCTTCCACCAGCGTCGTGAATACGTTTGGCAGGGATGAGAGACAGGGCCTTCTCGGCTGTAGCCCCTCACCTGTGGAACTTGCTTCCCAAGGAGGTAAGGTAGGCTTCATCCTTCCTGTCTTTTAGGATAAAATTGAAATTGTGATTCTGGGACCAGGCTTTTGGACAGCAGGCATAAATAGCACTTTGGATGTGGAATTCGACTGGAATGGTGATACGGCTGTTAATATTTATTTATTTATTTATTTATTTACTTCATTTCTACCCTGCCCTTCTCCCACAAGGGGACTCAGGGCAGCTTTACATAAGCATCTGTGATTCTGTCAACATATACATTCAGTAGGCTCAAATAAAACATTATAAAAGTCATCAATAAATACATTTAACATTCAGCATTCAATTAACATGCTGCTAAACAGTTTAAAAACAGCTAATACTGTTTTTATTGTCTTAATTAATGCTCAATTTATCAATGTAATTGTTGTTATATTTCTTTGTTATATGTAAAAGGTAAAGGTAAAGCTTGTTCCCTGACATTAAGTCCAGTCATGTCTGACTCTGGGGTGTGGTGCTCATCTCCATTTCTAAGCTGAAGAGCTGGCATTGTCCATAGACACCTCCAAGATCATGTGGCTGGCATGACTGCATGGAGCACCGTTATATGTACTGGCATCGAATTGTTGCCAAATGTTAGCCATCCTGAGTCCACCTCCGGGGGTTGAGAAGGACGGGGTAGAAATACTGGAATAAAAATAAGCATAAAAAGAATACATCTCAGTGACTCACATCATTGAGAGTCATAGTCTAAAGGCCAATCCATAGTCAAATTGTACATATTCCATACTAACATTCCTTTCCTGCTCTATTTTTCAAACGCCTGCTCTCAGAGCCAGGTTTTGACTCTTTCTAAACACTAAGAGGGAGGGGGCGGCCCTGATAGGTGCTAGGGAGGGTGTTCCACAAACAAGGGGCCACCACTAAGAAAGCCCTGTTTCTCTTCCCCACCAACCGTGCTTGCGAAGAAGGTGGGACCGAGAGCAGGGCCTCCCCAGGCGATCTTAATCTCTGTGGTGGTTCGTAGGGGGCAATACATTTGGACAAGTAGGCTGGGCCGGAGCCGTTTAGGGCTTTATAGGCTAAAGCCAGCACTTTGAAAAAAGTTTACAGACACTGTGGGCTGCTAACTAATGGGTCTTAGAGGAAATCAAACCTGGATTCTTCCTAGAAGCTAAGGTGACTCAACTGAGACATTGGACGTATCACAAGAAGGAAAAATGACGCATTAGAAAAGACAGTAATGCTTGGTCAGGTAGAAAGCAGCAGGAAAAGAGATGGATGAATGCCATCAAGGAAGCCACAGCTCTGAGTCTGCAGGGCCTAAGCCAAGGTTATTGGGGTTCGGATGACTTGGAGCTTTCCCATTCTTAGGATCACCATTAGTTGAAGCAGACTTGACTTGAGGACAGTAAACAAAAGCAGCAGACTCTAGTGCTCTTTGACCTTAAGGAATGAAGAATATTACCCTTTCAAGAGATGAGGCCATTACACCTTGCCTTGGTGTCCCCCCCCCCCCCCCCGTTTTTTGTAATGTGTAGTTGTTATGAAGCTGCCTATGTGGGGATTTTGTCACAGCAGCAATAGTTGCTTGATAAGCACTGTTTAAGATGGTAATTAAGTCATTGAGTTTGAAGCAGGGATAGAAAAGAAATAAGCTACCAAAGCAGTTGCTACCTGCATTGTAGGAGGATTTGGATTCACAAACAAGTCTTTCTCGTCACATAGAAGTATCAAGGGGAAATAAAGGTGATGGGATTATTTTGTGTGTGTATTGTAATAACAAATGGGAGTCAGATTAAGAGATGAGCCTCAGCGAAGGGGATTTTCTTTGAGCCTGGGAAGGTACAGCTGGAATTGATTGAAATCTATACCAGTCTTTCTGCGATATTATCTGGTGAATAGGAACCCACTAGGGTTAGAATGTGGGTATATTTTCCCAAAACACGACCCAGCTCACAGCAACCCAATCCAACTCTCTTTTATGTAAGTTAATATATTTATTTACCATATTTATGTATTCTAATTGGCCACTTGACTGGATCTGTTTTAAATTGCTGTAATGCTCCTCACCTACAGAGTCACTATTTATTTATTTATTTATTACTAGCTGTACCCACCACGTGTTGCTGTGGCCAACCTTCCCTCTTTCTCTCCTTCTCTCCTTCTTTCCCTCCTTCCTTCACTCCCTCTTTCCTTCCTTCCTATCTTTCCTTCTCTTCTTCCTTCTCTATCTCTTTCCTTCCTTCCCCCTTTTTCTTTCTTCTGCTGTCTTTCTTTTCTTCCTTCCTTCTCTCTTTCCTTCCCTCCCTCTTTCTCTACATCTTCCCTTCCGTCACTCCCTCTTTTCTTCCTTCTTTCCCTTTTTTCTTTCCTTCTCTCCTTCCTTCTCTAACTTTCCTTCCTTCCCTTTTTCTTTCCCTCCCTCTTTCTCTCCTTTCTTCCTTCTCTACCTCTTTCCTTCCTTCCTTCTCTCTTTGCTTCCATGCTTCCTTCTCCCTTTCTTTTTCCTTCCCTCCCACTTTCTCTCCTTCTTTCCCTCCTTCCTTCTTTTCTTTCTTTCTCTCCTTCCTTCCTTCTCTACCTCTTTCTTTCCTTTCCCCCTTTTCTTTCCCACTTTCTTTCCTTTCTTCCTTCTCTACCTCTTTCCTTCCTTTCTCCGCTCTTTGCTTTCATCCTTCCTTCTTTCTTTCCTTCCCTCCCTCTTTCCCTCCTTCCTTCGCTCCCTTTTTCCTTCCTTCCCTTCCTTCCTTCCCTCTTTCCTTCCTTCTCTTTGCTTCCATGCTTCCTTCTCCTTTTCCTTCTTTCTTTTCCTCCCTCTTTCTTTTTTCTCTTCCTTTCCTTCCCTCTTTCTTCCTTTTTTCTGTATTGTCATTTAGCTTTTTGGGGCCTTTTACGTCTCTTCTGCTGTGTTTTTCAGTGTTTTTATGAGTGAAGGACAGACATTGGCCTGGTAGGTGTCTTGTGTCCAAATTTGGTGTCAATTCATCCAGTGGTTTTTGAGTTCTGTTAATCCCACATTACCTTTTTATTTATATAGATTTACAGCATTTATATACTGCTTTTCTCATCCCTAGGGGGACTCAAAGCGGTTTATAAACAGGTTAGGTTAAAAATTTAAAAATGCAACATGATGAAAAGACTCAAGTGTTGAAGTTGTTTTTTAAGTGGTGCTAACCATTATGTGCCTGTACTTTGGAATGTGTAAAGCCCTATATTTCAAATTCTTCCTAAGTATAAAAAGAGAAGTCAACCAGAGGAGTCAGCCATAGCAGAGCACCTGATGAACCAACCTGGACACAGCATATTATTCGAGAACGCAGAAATGCTGGACCACTCTCACAACCACCATGTCAGGCTATGCAGAGAAGCCACTGAAATCCACAAGCATGTGAACAATGTATTGTCGAAGGCTTTCATGGCCGGAATCCATAGGTTGTTGTAGGTTTTTCCGGGCTATATGGCCATGTTCTGGAGGCAATTTTTCTCCTGACATTTCGCCTGCATCTATGGCAAGCATCCTCAGAGGTAATGACTGACAAGGGAACCACTGACCGCATAGGGAAACTGATGAGGAATCACAACATACAAACCACTTACAGACCCACCAAGAAAATCCAACAAATGCTACGTTCAGCAAAGGACAAGAGGGATCCTCTCACCTCTGCAGGAGTCTACCGTGTACCATGCAGCTGTGGACAAGTCTACAGAGGGACCACCAAACGCAGCGCCCACACACGAATCAAGGAACATGAAAGGCACTGCAAACTACTCCAACCAGAGAAGTCAGCCATAGCAGAGCACCTGATGAACCAACCTGGACACAGCATTTTATTTGAGAACACAGAAATGCTGGACCACTCTCACAACCACCATGTCAGACTACACAGAGAAGTCATTGAAATCCACAAGCATGTGGACAATTTCAACAGAAAGGAAGAAACCATGAAAATGAACAAAATCTGGCTACCGGTATTAAAACTCAAAAATTACAGCATCGAAACAACAGAGGGGAAACAAACAGGCACATGAAATCACTCTCAACAAAAGATTCCCCCCAGGCGCTTCCAAGCCATTGAATGCAAATCAAGGTGATCAGCTGAAACATTCACAGCTAGCCCCAGCAAACAAAAGTCCTTTGTCTCACCCTGGTCATTCCACAGATATATAAACCCATTTTTCCCAGTTCCAACAGACCTCATTACCTCTGAGGATGCTTGCCGTAGATGCAGGCGAAACGTCAGGAGAAAAATTGCCTCCAGAACATGGCCATATAGCCCGGAAAAGCCTACAACAACCCATGTGAACAATGTCAACAGAAAGGAGAAAACCATGAAAATGAACAAAATGTGGCTATCAGTATATTAAAAACTCTAAAAGCAGGACTGTAAATAAAGAACAACACTCTGAAAATAGAGGAATTACAGACAGGAAACAGTCTGGGACAGCTAACACCTCCCAACAAAGGATTTCCCCAGGTAGGAAGCAGCCAGACCTTGAAGCTGCAAGACCATTCAATGCTAATCAAAGTGGCTGATTGCAACATTCACACCTGCCTCAAGTAAACACCCTGGACATTCCACAGATATGTAAACCCCACTTGCTTAGTTTCCAACAGACATTGCTGTCTGGAGGGCAATATGTATAACAGAAACAGTTCTGGGGACGACATATCCTGTTACTCCTTTGCCTCGCTGTTTGGTATCCCATTACAAAAGGTGGAGTGTTTTGAAAGGGAGGGATGTAGTATGTGTTATTACATTCCCAAATCCCATCCCTGTGAATATCCAAACTTTGTGGGGGATGTTTTTGCAAAATATACAAATCTTGGCCTGCTAAGAGCAGAGCCCGCTGTTTCTCTTTAATTAGAGAAACAGTGGGAAGGGGCTGTTATTGATTCTAATAATCCCTGGGAAGAGACTTTACTGTGCTTTCACTTCAACAGTCTGACACATTATTCGTAGTCACTACTGAATTAAAACAACAAGATCCCAGGTCTAAACCTTGCTAGATGAGATTATTGTGAAAGGGGTCCTTTTGCCTGTTCATAATGAAAGAACTTCACGTGATGGTAGTTCATAATCCTGGTTGTTATGAGCCCCAAAGGAAAAGCAGCTTAAAAGTGAGTGTAAGAGCTCATAGTTTTATATTTCATCATAATTACAGTTTTCCTGTCGTAGTCACTGTGAATCATACATGTGGTATTTGCGCCTGCGCAATACAGCTTTCCGGAACCTTC
>NW_026846588.1:276012987-276155607 GCF_025583915.1 Anolis sagrei ordinatus | reverse complement strand
CAAAGACAGCTTGAGAACCTCTCTCCTTGCGAGCATTCTTAGATCGTTTCTTTGGACTTTGACTGGACTGTTTTTTGACTAAGATACTGCCTGATCCTTTGGACTGACTGCTGAACTTGACCTGTGACTGGACTGACCTTTGACTACGATATTGCCTGATCCCCGGACCGACTGCTAAACTTGGATTTTGACCCGGACTGCCGACTATCCGACCAATCTGTGCTCTTATTTGGCACGATGGCCACTACTTCTTTTAAAAAATGCTTAAAATGCCCAAATACCTACCCAGACATGGACGGACACTCCCTCTGTCTGGCCTGCCTTGGTGAGGGCCATCTGACTCAGTCCTGTGCCATTTGCATGGCCTTTACCCCTCAAACGAGGAAGAACCGGGAYGTTCGTCTTAAAGCGGCGCTRTATGAGAGGGCACTTTTGCCGCCGCCAGCCACTTCTCAAAAGACCTCCTCGCCTGCCTCCGGGGCATCCTTTTTGGGCCTGCCTGCCGGCCTGGCGAAGAAGAAGCAAAAGGCTTCCAAGGATGGCGCTCAGAAAGATGGCCGCCAGAAAATCCAGAGTAAAAAGGCGGCATCTAAAAGAGCGGGAAACCCCTCAACCGCCCCCGCCCTCCCTTCCCCCTTGACTGTTCAAGGAGAACAAGGGCCCCCCCTGGCGGTAAATACCATGGCTGCAGGACAAGCTCCGGTTCGCTCCCCGTTTCCAGCGCAGGGAGACCCGGGCACCTCCGCCTCTCTCACTCCGGCGATGCCTGTTCTCTCGCCTCCCGAGAGACTGCGGCCTCCTGAGGTCCCCCGGGAGAGACCAGACGATACTCCTATGGAGGAGCCTATGCAGCACGGAGGGGCCTTGACTCCGGCACTTGCCCAGGAGCCGATCGCGTCGGGCAGCCAGGCCTTCGGGGGCATATTTAATGCTCCCATGCTACCTGAGGAGGCTCTATCCAGAGAGCTGATCTCCCCGATCCCGCGGGATTTTCCTCCGGCCGGAGACGCGGGACCGACGAGCCTGAGCCCCCCCATGGCTATGGGAGGGATAACAGGGGATGCACCCTCCCTGTCTGTTGCGGCTGCGCAAACCCCGCCTTCCCAGACCAACCACGAGACGGGTTGCCCGCCGCAGGGACACAGCCGCCCGGCGAGACATCCGAGACGCTCCCGCTCCCCATCCCGACGAAGCAAGAGATCTCGACGCCGACGGTACCGCTCTTCCTCTAGGGGTGGTCCCTCTTCCAGGCGCTCCTCCCGTCGCTCCTCCTCTTCAACCTCCTCCTCCTCATCCTCCTCCTCCTCCTCGACCTGCTCGAGACGCCACCGACGCTCCCGTACCGTGCGCTCCAGGTCCGGGAGGCGCTACAGGCCCAGGCCTCCCCAACCTCCAGGCTACTGGCAGATGGGCCCATCGGGCCAATTGGTCTTTGTTCCGGCCCCGATACCGCTCTCTATGGAAGCGGCCTTCTTACCTACTGCATCAAGGGGCCTACAGCCTGAAGCCCCACGCCAGGGCATACCCGCTGCCGCCCCAACTCGAGCCGCCCCTCCTGCCCTCTCAGTGACTGGGACAGCGACGGCAGCGAACGCTCCCTTGCCTGCAGGTATTGCCGCTGGTCCTGGCCGGACCTCTCCTAGCAGACACACAAACTATGATTGTACTGGCTATCCTTTAGACAGACAAACTGGGACACTGCCTGTGGGGCGCTCTACTAATATTAACTGTGTTGACCGCTCTTTGTGTAGACCTTCAGATTGTGTTGACCTCTCACTGTGTAGATCCTCTGGGGACCCCCTAGCGACGGACCAACCCTTAGGCCACGATGGTGTTGTAGAACCCACCCAGCTTGACATGGCCATAGCCGTCACTCCGATAGGAACCCCCCGAGATCCGACCCACGAGGGTATAGAACTGGGAGACAGCGGCTCGGATGCTGAGCCCCTAGATCCCCAACAACAAATGGAGACTGATGATGCCTCAGTGCTGCCCCCCGATTTTAATAAGTTTGCTGCACTTATAGATCGGATGATAAGAGCACTTGATATTCCCGCCCCCAAACCACCCGAGCACATAGAAGATCCAATGTTCCCATCCGAGGAGCAGAATGCCACCCCCTCCTCAGCCCTCCCTATGTTACCCTACCTTCTAAAACTAGCTAAGATTGTAGATATGCCACCGTCATCGGTACCGGCGGTCCCTAGGCGTTTGGACTCCATGTATAAAATTGAACTATCCAACGCTAAGTGGGTGATGGCTCCTCCGAAACCAAACACAGTAGTGGCTGAAGTCATCAAAACTAAACGCCCCAAGAACTCTGTGACCACACCACCAGATAGAGAGGGCAGGAAACTGGACACACTAGGGAAAAAGGCTTACTTCTCAGCTAGCCTGTTCACTCGCATGTCGCATTACGCGACTTATATGAGTGGATATCAAACGTTCCTTTGGAACAGGATGCTAACCCACATTGAATCTCTCCCGCGAGAGGCCCAGCGCCTTCCCAAAGCCTTACAAGGCGAAGCGATAGTGTTGTCCAAAGCCCAAAAGGACTTCGCGAAGCACATGGCGGAAGCGGCGGGCAACCTGTTTGCCACCGCCACTTCCATAAGACGCCACGCATGGTTGCGGGCGGCCAACCTCTCGGAGGAGGGAAAAGCCTTAGCAGAAGATCTCCCCTTCCACGAAGAGGGACTCTTCAACCCTAACACTGATGACCGCATGAAGCAAAAACAAGACGTCAGGCAGTCTGCGTCAAAATTCGGCTACACTTGGCAGCCTTACTCCCAGCCCAAGAATAGATGGCACTCTCCCTCTTCCTACCGGAGACCCTTTGGGAACTCCTTCCCTGGCCCCTTCAGGAATAGGTCCGGGGGTAACTCTAGGTTCCAAGGGGGCAGACGTACCCCTTATTTTCAAAAGCCCAAGACGCAAGCCTTTCAAGGGAAACCCAAGGCTCCAGGAGCCTCCAGAAAGCGTCTTTGATGATAATACAGGAAGGAACAACGCCTCCCAACAGTGCCCACCACCCACTCCTGAGGTTAACGCCCAAGTTATGAACCCGTTTCCACACTGTTTTTCTGCCCCTGGGGTGGGACCACATGGGGTACCCCAGTCGGACCCGTCGCCCTARTTTCTGGATAGACTCGCACCCTTTGGTGCACAGTGGGCTAGCATAACCTCCGATGCCTGGGTKCTATCCATCGTGTTTAATGGATACTCCATAGAGTTTGAAGACCTCCCTAGGGTGGGCCACGTGAGGAATACCCCCTCTTCCCCACATCTGGTAGACGAAATTGCTATGTTGCTGCAAAAAGGGGCCATTTCGCTTGTAGACCCCAACGCCTGTTCCTTTTGTTTTTACTCACGTTACTTCCTGATTGAGAAACGCGGTGGTGGGCTGCGTCCCATCCTGGATTTACGATTGCTTAATAAACATGTTAAACCCAAGAGGTTCCGGATGGTGACTCTTGCCTCAATTACCCCCCTCCTGTCTAGAGGAGCCTGGTTCGCCACCGTGGACCTCAAAGACGCATATTTTCATATCTCTATTGCCCCGCACCATCGCAGGTTCCTCTCTTTCAGAGTTTCAGGACAAACTTACTGCTTTAACGTGTTACCCTTCGGACTTTCGTCAGCCCCTAGGGTCTTTACCAAATGCATGGCCGTAGTCGCAGCTCACCTTAGAACTAGGGGCGTCACGGTCTACCCTTACATTGATGATTGGCTGATAGTTGCGAGATCTCGCCTCCAGCTCCAAACGAGTATCTCAACGGTTTTGTCTCTTTTACAGTCCTTGGGCCTGGTCGTCAACCGGGAGAAGTCGGTCTTGGTGCCTGCCCAGCGCAGCCAATTCATCGGTGCACTGCTAGACTCTGTCTCCGAGACGGTATCACTTCCGAGGGACCGCTTTGCCAACCTCCGCGACCTGGTGAGGCAGGCCATCAGATCACGGCATGTCTCAGCCAAGCAACTCCAAATATTGCTGGGACACATGGCCTCAACTACGTCTGTAATCCAGTATTCCAGGTTGCGTATGCGACCACTCCAATCCTGGTTCCTGTCCAGATTCAACCCGCTGCTGGACAGTCCCTCCATGCACCTTTGCCTACCACAGTGGGTCCGCTCCTCACTACATTGCTGGATGGACGTCTCTTGGGCCTGTGCGGGGATGCCCTTTCACACTCCACGCGCCACAAGAGTGGTCACAACAGACGCCTCTCTCACAGGGTGGGGTGCACACTCCGAAGGACTGGTGGCTCACGGCACATGGACAGCGCAAGAAGGCGCACTACACATAAACATTCTAGAGCTTATGGCCYTAGAGAGAGCTCTACTGTCCTTCGAGAAGGTGCTCACCGGCCAAGTAATACATCTCCTCACCGACAACACCACGGTGATGTATTACATCAACAAGCAAGGAGGGACGCATTCTCGAACCCTCCTGGCCCTGTCCACCAAAATCTGGGATTGGTGCATAGCCAAGAACATTCACCTAATGGCTACTCACGTGCCCGGGGAGCTCAACCTATTGGCGGACTCTCTCAGTCGCAGTCCACTAACACACCACGAGTGGTCTCTGAACAGGGAGGAGACCCACAGACTCTTCATGGCATGGGGATACCCAGACTTGGATTTGTTTGCGACCCGCCTCAACTCGAAATGCCCCAGATATTGCGCGAGGGCGCATGCATCCCCGAAAGACGGGTGTCTGGGGGACGCATTCCTCCTCACGTGGACAAACCACAGAACGTACGCATTCCCACCCTTCCCACTCCTTCTGAGGGTAATAGCCAAGATCCTAGAAGACAGGGCCCAGTGCATCCTGATAACTCCCTGGTGGCCGAGGCAACCGTGGTTCGCCCCCCTCCAACAACTAGCCCAAGGGAGATTCGTACGGCTGCCACCCAGAGCGGACCTGCTCACCTCCCAGCAGGATCAAGTATTCTATCCGGAGGTCCACAAACTGAAACTTACCGCCTGGAGAATTCTGCCGATGGTTTAGTTTCAACTTCAAACTTACCACAATCTGTGCTTGATATCATCGAGGCAGCCCATAGGTCATCCACTAAACGCTCTTACCTTTATAAATGGTCCCGATTTGTGTCATATACCAAGTCCCGAAACGTAGACCCCGTTGCCGCATCGATACCCCTAATTCTAGATTTCTTGGTCCACCTCCTAGAGGCGGGCCTCTCATATTCCTCCATAAAATGCTACCTAGCGGCAATCTCTTGGTTCCGCAGGAAACACGGCCTCCCCTCATGTTTCTCAGACCCTTGGGTCAAAACGTTTCTCAGGGGCGTGTTAAACACTAGACCCACAGCGGCCCCGATAATCCCGGGCTGGAGCCTGGAAATAGTTCTAAATGCATTGATGAAACCTCCCTTTGAACCCCTGGTGGGAGTTAGCCTCCCTTACCTTTCATGGAAAACAGCCTTTTTATTAGCGGTTACATCGGCACGGCGGGCCAGTGAACTGTGCGCACTACGTGCCGACCCCCCATATATCAGATTCCATAGAGATAAGGTGGTACTACGCACCGATATAACCTTTCTGCCTAAAGTGGCCTCCAGGTTTCATTCATCCCAGGAACTGATCCTGCCGGCCTTTTTCCAGAACCCAACTACCCCGTTGGAGAAAGGGTTACACCTCCTTGATGTCCGCAGAGCTTTAGCTTTTTATGTGGACAGGACAACACCTCTTAGGAAATCTCCTAGGTTGTTTGTAAAATACCGACCGGATGTGCTGGGCTTGCCAGTCTCATCGCAGAGACTATCTTCCTGGATTGTCTCCACCATACAACTTTGCTACAAAATGGTGGGCAAGGAGTTACCCCTTCCGGTCAGAGGACATTCCACAAGGGCGGTATCCACATCAACCGCGCATTGGAAGGGCATCTCGTTGGAAGAAGTGTGCAGGGCTGCGATTTGGACATCTCCCCTTTCCTTTGTAGGACACTATAAATTAGATGTCACCTCTGCACGGGACGCTCAATTTGGACGAGCGGTTCTTTTTTCGGCGGNGGCGATTTGGTCATCGCCCCTCTCTTTCGTGGGACATTATAAATTAGACGTCGCTTCTGCTCGGGACTCTCGACTGGGACGAGCGGTTCTGTTTTCAGCGGTGGCATGAACCCCGCCAACCTTTTTTTTTGTGAGCTCGCTAATCTACCACATGTATGATTCACAGTGACTACGACAGGAAATTATAAGTTGCTTACCTGTAACTGTAGTTTCCTGAGTAGTCACCTGTGAATTCATACATACCCGCCCATCCTCCCCTCGAGTTCATGCCACGCCTTCTGACTGCTTTGCGGTGGAAGAGAACTGTTGGCTAGCCCCGCCCACGGGCTACTTATACTCGGGGGAAGAGTGGGCGGGTCCAGCCAGGGTTAAGTGTTACTTTTATTTCTAGAAGGTTCCGGAAAGCTGTATTGCGCAGGCGCAAATACCACATGTATGAATTCACAGGTGACTACTCAGGAAACTACAGTTACAGGTAAGCAACTTATAAATTTGAATAAAATTGAACATAATAATCATATCAAATGTCTGTTGATGCCTGTTGGAAGTGAAGAACGGTCAACACTTGTATGCAGAGCAAGTCTGTTGCCTTGTTTTTCATCTCTGTCCTAGGCCTGTATAATGGTCTGAAGCATCATTATATGGTGGACACTTAGACCCCTTCCACACAGCTAAATAAAACCCCACATTATCTGCTCTGAACTGGAACATATGGGAGCATGGACTCAGATAACCCAGTTCAAAGCAGATATTGTGGGATTTTCTGCCTTGCTATTCTGGGTTATTCATTTTCATTTCATTTCATTTAGGCGATCCCTCGTTGTCCAAGTAGGATAGTCCTCCAGGATCAGTGTGCTGGCGGTGGGTCCGTAGGTCACTGTGTAGCCCTCTTCTTGCTCTGCATCTTCTTCCGCAGTGAGGGCATTGGTTTCCAGGTGGGAGGCGGTCCCGGTCAGGATTGGCTTGACACGACTTCTTCTTGGCACGTTTCTCTCTTTCGCCCTCCATTCGTGCCTCTTCAAATTTTACAGCACTGCTGGTCACAGCTGACCTCCAGCTGGAGCGCTCAAGGACCAGGGCTTCCCAGTTCTCAGTGTCTATGCCAGAGTTTTTAAGGTTGGCTTTGAGCCCATCTTTCAATCTCTTTTCCTGCCCGCCAACATTCCGTTTTCTGTTCTTTTTTTTTTTTTTGAATAATTTTTATTAGGTTATATCTTAAGTACAACGAAAGAGGGTGAACATTTAAAAGAGGATAGAACAGTAGGAAAAGAGTGTAAAAAAGGAAAAATCCGAAGGAAAAATACATAAAAAATAAATAAAAAAAAATAAAAAAAAGGGAAAAAGGGAGAAAAGCAACAAAAAAATACAAAAGCAATAAAGATAAAAATCCCGAAAAAGTACACAAAAAAAAAACTATATTAAAATAAAAAAGGTTTGACTTCCATCTCCACATCAGGTGTTTTGTCTCAAAAAAAAAAATGTTCCCTTTATTTTAAAAATAGTTCTCTTATTTGCTATCTTCTTTCTCGTAACTATCATAAAAGGTCCAATCTGTCCTCTTTATCGGGTTTCCGGTATTTTTTTTTTAGAAAAAAAGTTAATTCATCCATCTCTCTTATTTCTCTAATTTTCCCTAACCATTCCTCCTTGGTAGGGATACTGTCCTGTTTCCAAATTTTTGCTAACGTAATTCTTGCTGCCGTCGTAATATAGGTAAAAAGTCTGTCCTCATTTTCCTGTAATTGTAATTCAATGTCTGTAAAGCCTAGTAGATAATATTACGGTTTCTTCTTAAATACTTTTTTCAAGATTTTTTGTGATTCTTCGTGTGTCATTGACCAGTATTTCACTACTTCTTTACATGTCCACCACATATGATAAAAGGTACCTGTCTGCTGGCATCCTTTCCAGCATTTATCGGAAGTATTTTTATTTATTAAAGATAATTTCTTTGGAGTGGTATACCATCTGTGGAACATTTTTATCCAATTCTCCTTTAAATCTGTTGCATAAACATATTTCAACTTTTTGTTCCACATCTGTTCCCACTCTCTGAATTGTATGGGTCTTCTTATATTTTCTGCCCATTTTATCATACATGGTTTAACTTGTTCGCATTCCGTTAACCAGGTTAGCAGTGTATTATAGATAAATGAGATTACTTTTTTCTTTAACTTCAAAATTTTATCCCATAATGATTCTTCCCAGGTGAAGCCTATCTTATTGTCCTGTTTAATATATTCTTTCATTTGTAAATAATGCAGCCATGTCAGGTTCTTGTTTTTTTCTTTTAATTGCTGATAGGTCTTAATTTCAGCTGTCTTCTCTATTAAAATATCTTTATAAGTTGGCCACGCTCTCCAACCCAACAGTCTTCTTTGATGTGCCTCCATTGGAGAAACCCACAGTGGCGTATTATTGTAAAAATAATTCTTATATTTCATCCATACTCTTAACAGAGATGCTCTTACAAAGTGATTTCCAATTTTTTTTTCTTTTTTCTCTCTGTCATACCACGTGTAGGCATGCCATCCTACTCGTAGGTCATGGCCTTCTAAATTCAGACCTTTTTCATTTTCTAACAACATCCAATCTCTGATCCATAAGAGAGCGCATGCGTCATGGTATGTTTTTAGGTCTGGGAATCCTAGTCCACCTCTTGTTTTTTTGTCAATTAAGTTTAAGTATTTGATTCTAGGTCTTTTTCCATTCCACACAAATTTCAGTAGTTCTTTATTCCAGCTTTTAAAAATTATTTGATTTCTGATTACGGGTATATTTTGAAATAGAAACAATAGTTTTGGCAATATATTCATTTTAATTAATGCTATTCTTCCTAATAAGGATAATTTCAGTGATTTCCAATTCTTGAGGTCTTTCTGTATCTTACTCCAAGCCATTTCATAATTGTTCTTCAGCAATTGGCCATTCTTTGCAGTTATCCAAATTCCCAAATACTTTATTTTTTTAACAATTTCCATTCCTGTAGCCATTACTATCTTCTCCTGATTTTCCCTCTTTACATTCTTAGTTAAGATTTTTGTTTTTCCTTTATTCACTTTGAAGCCTGCCACTTTTCCGAACTCATGCATTTTCTTTATCCAATTCTGAAGGTTATTTGTTGGGTCTTCCACAATTCCTAACAGATCGTCCGCGAAGGCTTTGATCTTATATTTGTATTTACCTACTCTTACTCCCTTAATGTTTGTATCTTCTCTTATTTTCATCATCAACGGTTCCAATGCCATAATAAAAATCAAGGGGGATAACGGACATCCTTGTCTCGTTCCTTTCGTAATTGTAAATTCTTCAGATTGTTGGCCGTTTATCCGAATCTTTGCTCTTTGTACTTCATAAATGGCATTAATTGCATTTATGAATTTTGCCCCCATGTCCAATTCTTGAATCAAAATCTTGAAGAAGTCCCAATTTAGATTATCAAATGCTTTTTCCGCATCAACTGATAATATGGCAGCTTCCTTCTGATGGTTCACTTCAAAGTATTCTATCAAATCCAGAACTGTACATATATTATCTTTCATATATCTTCCTGGTAGGAACCCTGTTTGGTCTTCCCCTATCCAATCCGTCAAGAATTCTTTTAGTCTTGTTGCCAAAATATTCGTAAATATTTTGTAATCTACATTTAGTAGGGAAATAGGTCTGTAATTTTTAATATCCTCTGGTGTTGAACCTTCTTTGTGTATCATTACTATTTCAGCTTGGTTCCAAGAATCTGGAATTATCTGATGCAATAATGCCTCATTCAGGACCCTTTTCAGTATTGGTAATAGAGTTCTCTTCATTGATTTATAAAATCCTGCTGTAAATCCATCCGGGCCTGGGGCCTTATCTGCATCCATTTTATTCATTGCTTTGTCTATCTCTTCTTCCGTAGTCTCTTTATTCAGCTTTTCCCGTATCTCCTCTGAGATTTTTTGTAGTTTCAATTGACTTATATATTCAGTAATTTCCTCTTTCTTTATTCCGTCACTGGTATATAATTTACTATAATATTTCTTAAATTCCTCCATGATTTCCTTATCTGTCGTAAGTATTCCGTCTCCCTCAATTATTTTCGTTATCTGTGTGGCGTGCTTTTTCTTCCGGACTTGTCTCGCCAACCATTTCCCAGATCTATTCGCATTCTCAAACGTTTGCTGTTTCAAGAATTTTAGCTCTCTTGCTTGTCTTTCCATCTCCAGGCGGGACTTCTCCTGTTTAAGTCTCGCTAATTCTTTATTCAGTTTTTTACTGTCTGGTTTCTTTTTTAACTCTGTGTCTTTATATCCAATTTTATTCATCACTTCATTCATTTGTTTATTTCTTTCTTTATTTTTCCTAGCTCCATGTTGAATGAGGCAAGCTCTTAACACAGCCTTCAGCGCGTCCCACGTTACTTCTATCTTTATCTCTTCAATATCATTGATTTCTAAATAATCTTTAATAATTTTATTATAGTGTGTTTTATCTTCCTCTGTCTTGATCAAGTTTTCGTTTAGTCTCCATTTTCTTTGATAGTTCTTATAATTTATTTTTATTTCCAATGGACAGTGGTCTGAGATGTCTCTCGGCAATATTTCCATTTCTACTACCTTAGTAGCTAAATTTTTTGTAGTCCACGCCATATCTATTCTTGACCATGTTTGGTGTCGGTAAGAGTAGAAGGTATAATCCTGTTTCTTTTCATTTCTCACTCTCCAAGTGTCTTCCAGATCAAATTCTTTTTGAAGTTCAAAGAATTTTTGCGGTAACAGCCCCCCTCCATCTCCATTTCTTTTTGACCTATTCTTGTCTTTCTTCTTGTCCATCACTCCATTAAAGTCTCCTATCAATAAGAGCTCATCAAATTCTGTTTCTCTCAATTTTGTAGATAAAAATTGAATGAATTTAGTCTTTGGGCCGTTTGGAGCATATATATTACATACCAAGATTTTCAAACTACCCATCAAAATTTTAACTGCAACACATCTTCCTTCCACATCCTTAAATGCCAATTCCGGTGCCAAATTTTCCTTTATATATGTAACTACTCCTCTTTTCTTCTTTTCGTATGATGAATAAAATGTCTTACCTAATCTTTTATTTTCCAAATGTGCCACATGTTTGTGGCAAATATGCGTTTCTTGAAGTAATATGATGTCTAGATTTGCCTTTTGTAGTTTTCCGAATATTTTTTTCCGTTTCTGGGGCGAGTTCAGGCCATTGATATTGTTCGAGAGGCATTTAATTTGTCTTTCCGCCATTTTATCCAAGTAGATCTGTATCCTGTCCTATATCGCCAAGATTCAGTTCCGAAATTCCTTGCGCTGTCACATCCGGTCCATAAGCTCCTTCTCCTAGATCTTCTGATATTGGTACACCACTCCCATAACTTTTGCTGAATCGCCTGTATTCTTCTGGGGTCTCAATTCTTGGTTTTTTCTTCTCTTTGCCATTGCCGTTTCCATTTCCCGGTGTCAATGCCTTTTTATCTCCTTTCCTTTCTCCAGGTTTTTCATCTTCTGATTCCTTCATTAAATTCTCGTAAAAGGTCTTAGCCTTCTGCTCCGATGTCAACCAATATCTTTCTTCTTTATATGTTACCATAATACCTTCGATTCTTTCCCATCGGAATCTAATTGATCTTTTCTTAAGTTCGTCCGTAAGGAAGTAGTACTTTCTTCTTCTGCTTAATGTCGCTTGAGGGTATTCTTTCAGAACTGCAATCTTGGTCTCTTTATAATAAATTGGATTTTTGTTGCTTCTATATAGCACTTCATCTCTAGTTTTTTTCCGTGTGAATTGTACTATCACATCTCGTGGCGTCTTATTTTTCCTTGAATAGAATGAAGATACTCGATATATTTGGTCTAACTCCACCTCCAACTCATCTTCTTCACATTCTAGACATTTTGCAATCAAATTTGTCATCAGCTGACCAATATCCTCCTGTTTCTCTTCTTGAATATTTCTAAGTCTTAGGTGGTAGTCCATTTGTTTTTGTAGTAATTTTTCTTGCTCCATTTCTATTTTTTCCTTTTGTCTATCAATACCTTTAATTCTCTTCAGCATATGGGATTGTGTTCCCTCCATCTTTTCCTTACTAGTTTTCAATTCTTTTACTTCTCCATATAGATGAGTTATATCTTTTTTTATTTGCCCAAATTCCTCTTCCATTTTCTTTTTCATTCCTTGGAACTCTTCCGTCATTTTTTTGTAATTCTTTTCTTGCTTGTTGAAAAACTCTTCTTGTTTATCTGCCATATCTTTTTTTAATGAATCTTGTTTTTCAGACAGTTTTTTAATTTCCTTCAGGATATTTTCCATGTTGAGGCTGGTATCAAGTGATCCCCTTCTTATCTGAATCTTCTCCTTCTCTTGTTTCCCTTTTGATGACATCTACTCTTTATTATTTGCAATAACAATTTCTGATCAATTTATATTTTCTATTTCATTAAACTTTTCAATGTATATCTCCAAATATTTACTTATTATTAATTTGATTTCTTTACTTTATAGTTTATATATATATATATATATATATATATATATATGTATATGTGTGTGTGTATATATATATATATATATATATATATATATATATATATATATATATATATTCCTTTAGTGTATCTTCTTCAATTTTGTCTATTTAATTTTATTTGGAATTAATTTAATTCAAAATTACTTCAATTTAATATTAATACAATTAATTAATTCAATTTAATATTCAAAATTCATTCAATTTAATGAGAATTTAATATTAATTCTTATTTATCCTCTATTATTCAAAGCTTATTTTCCCTTGTTTCATTCAATGACTTATCTTTCCCGATTAGTTCTCCAATCTTTCCCAATTTTCTTCAATTTTCCCTGACTCCGCCTGACACACTGCCTCTTTTCTTTCTCCTCCACTATTTTCGTCTGCTTCTCTTCCTGGATTCTCGTCTGCTTCTCGTCCTGGTTCTTGTCGTTCGTCTGCTTCTCTTCCTCGTATCTCCGCTGCCTTCGTCTGCTTCTCTTCCTGGATTCTCGTCTTCTTC
The DNA here is from genome assembly GCF_025583915.1 of Anolis sagrei ordinatus. Classification (NCBI taxonomy): domain Eukaryota; kingdom Metazoa; phylum Chordata; class Lepidosauria; order Squamata; family Anolidae; genus Anolis; species Anolis sagrei. The sequence continues at coordinate 276,142,553 of NW_026846588.1, read as the reverse complement.
TCGTCCTGGCTTTCTCTCCTCCGTCTGTTTCTCTTCCTCAGTGTATCTATTTCCGTCCGCTTATGTCTGTTTACTTCAAGAGAAAACTCAGTATCTGCCGTTCTTACCGCTCCGTAGCGGACTTTTTCTATGATTCTTCCTGCTTCCGCCCTTCTTTCCAGCTTTCCAGCTCCTCTTCCGCCCTCTTCTTACTTGCTCCTCCTCTTCCTTTCCGTCACTTCCCTTTCCCCTCTTCGTCACTTCCTGTATTCTCTTTTCCAACTTTGTTTATGAAGAAGGGGAATCGCTAGCCATAACAATATGGCGCCAAGGTCGTATATTCTTTCTTCTCTTTTTCTTTCCCCGGTGGGAGGGGGAACGGGGGAAGAGGGGGGTGGTTTAGTTTTCCTCTCAATTAGTTCCAGGCTTTTCAAGACTCTTATCCCTCTCCAATCCTCTCCTCAAGAACGGCAGCAATATTATTATATTCCTTAATAGGATATTTCCAAATTATCCGTTTGCTTCCTTTCTTTCCGGATCACAGTTATATTTAATCTTCACAGTCTAACACATAGATTCTTTCCCTTATCTTCTCTCTCTCATTAACTCCTCTATTTCTTCTTCTCCCGCTTTATTTGTTATCCAGAGATATACTCTCTCATTACCTGATGGTGAGATCTTCTTAATGTTCTCCTCTGAGAATTCTTTATTTCTTTCTTCTTATAATGTTGTGCGGGCTGGCTACGGTTAAAACGGGCTTTCGCCCGATCCCAGCGGGGCGCTTGCTTCTCACCGGCTCGGACCCTCTCGACCCCCCTCCTTGAGGGAAGGGGGTTCTTGGGGTTCTACGAGCCTCTGCGGGTTCGCTACACCCTTGCCTTCAATCCGGCAAGGGTGGGGGAGCTGTGAGCTCACCCTTGGGCACCTCTACGCTGGTCCCCGTCGGAGCTCCCTCTCAACGAGGTTTGCCCGTCGCCATCACCCACCGGAAGTCTCCCCGTTTTCTGTTCTTGAGTTCGGAGTAGAGCAACTGCTTTGGGAGACGGTAGTCAGGCATCCGGACAACGTGGCCGGTCCAGTGGAGTTGATGGCACAGGACCATCGCTTCAATGCTGGTGGTCTTTGCTTCTTCCAGCATGCTGACATTTGTCCGCTTGTCTTCCCAAGAGATTTGCACTATTTTCTGGAGGCAGCGCTGATGGAATTATTCCAGAAGTTGCATGTGACATCTGTAGACAGTCCATGTTTCACAGGTGTCTAGCAGGGTTGGGAGGACAATAGCTACAATTTTAGTTTGTACATTGCCTTGAGCATCTTGGATGGCGGGCAATTAATAAGTAATTAAATGATGATGATGATGATGATGATGATGATGATGATGATGATTTATAAACAAGCACCTTGGTCTCTCTACGGATGTCCCAGTCCTCAAACACTCTCTGCTTCATTCGGAAAAATGCTGCACTCGCGGAGCTCAGGCGGTGTTGTATTTCGGTGTCAATGTTGACTTTGGTGGAGAGGGGGCTGCCAAGGGAGCAGAAATGATCAACATTTTCTAATGTTACACCATTAAGCTGTATCTCTGGCCTTGGAGAGGGATTGGCTGGTGACTGCTGGAAGAGCACTGGTTTTCTCGATGTTCAATGACAGGCCGAGCTTCTCGTAAGCTTCTACGAAGGTGTTTAGAGTGACTTCTAGGTCTTCTTCTGAATGCGCACAGATGACGTTGTTATCAGCATATTGGAGTTCTATACTGGAGTTGGTCTGGGTTATATAGCTGTATGGAAGGGCCCCTAGATCTGTGCAGTTCAAAGATTTTTTTTCTTTTCTGCCTGCATTTTAGAGGTCATTTCTCTTTCCTCCCAAAAGTCTTTAATTTGCTTTATTTTCTTTGTTTGAGTAAGGGAACATCATGTGGTTTCTCTTTCTCAAGATGCTTTACACATATGCATTAGGGTCAGCATTAGAACCCCCTTTTAAAAGTAAGGCAAGTTTCTTTTATTTGCCTATTCATTTATTTGAGATGCATTCCCTGCAATAATAGAGGTAAATTTGCATCCTTTAAAAAACCTTGCCAGAGCATCCTGTGAATGTTCTCTCCTGCTTCTATCTATAAGCTCATATACATCATTGTTTGGGCAGCACTCTCTTTTGCTATAGGTATTCTTATAATGGTTAAGGTCATGCTTCCATGGGTGGCCCATCACTTATCCTGACCTGTCTTTGTAGAGGGAGCCATGCATGCTGCCTTGAGGAAAGATGTCACTGTTGAATAACTATGAGGAGCAGAACATTCTGGATATCTTTTCCAGACACAGATTTCCTTATATTAATTTGAACATCTCTATGTGCCTTCGGGGCCATAACACTGCTCAAGGGGGGTATAAACTGAGCGGCAGAGAAGGGAAGGGATTGCGTGGGAGGTGGACTTTCAGCTTCCCTCCACTTCTGATGAGCTGGGAACAGAAGAAAGATGTTCCTTTAAAGTAATACAGTGACTTCTTAAAGTGTGGTTTTATTGTTTATAATTTGTCTTTCTATATTTGTAGTTTTGACTTTTGCTGCTTTGATTTTTCAGAGAATTGTCTCTCACAATCTGTAGTTCCTCTGTGTAACTCAGGCCTCTGTTCTCTCTCTGGCCATTCACAGAATTGTTGTTGATGCCAACGTCCTGGCATTTCATATGTCCGATGCAATGCAGTGGTGGCCCCTTAGAGCTTGGACAATGATGAGTTTTCAAAACTACATTATCAAAAGTCCATAGTCTAGAAGAGGGTTTCTCAACCTGGGGGTCGGGACCCCTGAGGGGGTCATGAGGGTGTATCAGAGGGGTCGCCAAAGACCATTAGAAAAACAGTATTTTCTGTTGGTCATGGGGGTTCTGTGTGGGAAGTTTGGCCCAATTCTATCGTTGGTGGGGTTCAGAATGCTCTTTGATTGTAGGTGAACTATAAAACCCAACAATTACAACTCCCACATGTCAAGGTCTATTTTTCCCCAAACCCCACCAGTGTTCACATATGTGCATATTGAGTATCCGTGCCAAGTTTGGTCCAGATCCATCACTGTTTGAGTCCATAGTGCTCTCTGAATGTAGGTGAACTACAACTCCAAAACTCAAGGTCAATGCCCACCAAACCCTTCCAATATTTTTTATTGGAGTTGTGTATGCCAAGTTTGGTTCCATTTCATCATTGGTGGAGTTCAGAATGCTCTTTGATTGTAGATGGACTATCAATCCCAGCAACTACAACTCCCAAAATCAATTCACCTGAACCCCACCAGTATTCAAATTTGGTCATATTGGGTATTCGTGCCAAATTTGGTCCAGTGAATGAAAATACCTCCTGCATATCAGATATTTACATTACAGTTCATAACAGTAGCAAAATCACAGTTGTGAAGTAGCAACAAAAATAATGTTATGGTTGGGGGTCACCACAACATGAGGAACTGTATTAAGGGATTGCGGCATTAGGAAAGTTGAGAAACACTGGTCTAGAATGTCCAGTATATTGTGCCACAGCTGATTAGGATCAGCTGCAGTTATTTTCCATCAAGTCAACTTCGACAGATGAAAAGAAGATCAAGAGCATTGATTGTCAACCATCTTGCTCGGGTCTTGCAAACTCAAGGCACTTATGGCATCTTTGATTAAATCAATTTACCTGTTAAGGAAGCAGGATGATTTGTTGTTGTTGCTTATTTGTTCAGTTGCTTCCGACTCTTCATGACTTCATGGACCAACCCACACCAGAGCTCCCTGTTGGCCTTCACCATCCTCAGCTCCTTCATAGTCAAGCCATTCACTTCAAGGATCCCATCCATCCATCTTGCCCTTGGTCGACCCATCTTCCATTTTCCCAAGCATTTATTTATTTATTTATTTATTTAGACCATTTCTACCCCACCCTTCTCACCCCCTAAGGGGGGGGACTCAGGGCGGCTAACACAGGCAACAATTCAATGCCAACAGTATCAAAACAACAACATAAAACAGCAATATAAAACCCATTACATAACAATTAAACAGTGATACTAATTAAAATTACATAACCACATAGAACAGATCACATAATCACAGGTCATAAAGCCATTTCCAATTTTCAAACCATCCTATTGTCCGAGTTCAGTGCCTAAAGTGCTGTTGTGCTCACTAGCCAAAGGCCTGGCTCCAAAACCACATCTTTAGTTTTTTCCTAAAACTAAGGAGGGAGGGCGCCGATGTAATTTCGCTGGGGAGCGAATTCCATAAGCGGGGGGTCACCACCAAGAAGGCCCTGTCCCTCGTCCCCACCAGATGCGTTTGAGACACTGGTGGGACCGAGAGCAGGGCGTCCCCAGTAGATCTTAAATTACAAGGTGGAACGTAGAGAGAGATACGTTCGGATAAGTAAGCTGTCTTCTCTAAGCTTTCCTGTCTCATTATGTGGCCAAAGGACTTCATCTTCGACTCTCATTCCCTTCCCTCCAGTGAGCAGTCGAGTTTTATTTCCTGAAGTATGGACTGGTTGGATCTTCTTGCGGTCCAAAGCACTCTCAGAATTTTCCTCCAACATCACAGTTCAGAAGCATCCATCTTCCTTTGCTCAGTCTTATGGCCCAGCTCTCACATCCACAATGGGGAATACATTTGCTTTAACTATGCGGATCTTCGTTGCCAGTGTGATGTCTCTACTCTTCACTATTTTATCGAGATTGGTTCTTGCTCTCCTCCCAAGAAGGAAACATCTTCTGATGTCCTGGCTGCATTCTGCACCTGCAGTAATCTTTGCACCTAGAAATACAAAGTCTGTTGCTGCCTCCATGTTTTCTCCCTCTATTTCCCAGTTGTCAATCATTCTTGTTGCCAGAATCTTGTTTTTTTTTTTTTTTATGTTTAGCTGCAATCCAGCTTTTGCACTTTCTTCTTTCACCTTGATTAGAAGCCTCCTCAGCTCCTCCTCTCTTTCGGCCATCAGAGTGGTATCATCTGCATATCTAAGGTTGTTAATATTTCTTCCAGCAATTTTAACCCCAGCCTTGCATTTGTCAAGCCCAGCACATCGCATGATGTGTTCTGCATACAAGTTGAATAGGTTGGGTTTTATTTGTCGTGTCAGAGCAACCAGTCCATTATATTACATTTCTAACAGAACAAAGCAAACAAACAGACAAATACAAAACTTGTGAGTTTGGTAGTTGGTTAAATGTCCTTTGACCAGTATCTGGCCACTTGGAGTGCTTCTGGTGTTGCTGCAAGAAGGTCCTCCATTGTGCATGTCGCAGGGCTCAGGTTGCATTGCAGCAGGTGGTCAGTGGTTTGCTCTTCTCCACACTCGCATGTCGAGGATTCCACTTTGTAGCCCCATTTCTGAAGGTTGGCTCTGCATCTCGTGGTGCCAGAGCGCAGTCTGTTCAGCGCCTTCCAAGTCGCCCAGTCCTCTGTGTGCCCAGGGGGGAGTCTCTCATTTGGTATCAGCCATTGGTTGCGGTTCTGGGTTTGAGCCTGCCACTTTTGGACTCTCGCTTGCTGAGGTGTTCCAGCGAGTGTCTCTGTAGATCTTAGAAAACTATTTCTTGATTTAAGTCGTTGACGTGCTGGCTGATACCCAAACAAGGGATGGGCCGGAGATGTCACTGCCTTGGTCCTTTCACTATTGGCTGCTACTTCTCAGGGATGTCAGGTGGTGCGATACCGGCTAGACAGTGGTGTAGGGCGCAGACACCCCGTGATAATGCGGCATGTCTCATTAAGAGCCACATCCACTGTTTTAGTGTGGTGAGATGTGTTCCACACTGGGCATGCATACTCAGCAGCAGAGTAGCATAGCGCAAGGGCAGATGTCTTCATTGTATCTGGTTGTGATCCCCAGGTTGTCATAACCAGATAAGTTGTCACAACCAACAATAGGTTGGGTGAGAGGATACAGCCCTGCTGTACAACTTTCCCAATCTTGAACCAGTCTGTTGTTCCATGGTCAGTTCTTACTGTTGCTACTTGGTCCTTATACAGATTCCTCAGGAGAGACACACAGATGTTTCACTGATTTGTTGTTATGGCTTATCAAGTCAGCTTCAATGTTATTGTGATCCTATGAATGAGGAATCTCTATGAGTCCCTCTTACTAACGATATCAAGTGGTTCGACTCAATAAGGGAAGCTGTTCTGGCACAGCTGTGCCAGGGGTTTGAATTCCCTTTGTCTTTCTTTCCTTGTTTGCACGAATTCCTTTAGGGCATGCATTTTGCAATCTGGCAGCTTCCTCCAGGGTGCAGCCATAGGGCCAGCAACTTGCCAGTCATCGTTAAGTTCTTTAGTACCGCCCCTTTTTCCAGGTTTGGAGGAAAAAGGGACCTTTAGCTCAGTTATCATGGAGAAGCCTTTCCAACAGGATGTATGAGATTCTCCCACCTGTAGAAAGTTTCGTTTCTCACAAACTTCGGGGGGAAACAGTTCTACAAGTTTTGCTGGGGAATCTACAGCCCCACAGTTTCTGGGGAAATCAGTTCCACAGCTTTGCTAAGAAATACAGCCAGCTTTGCTGGAAGATAAGGACACCAGCTGGAAAATCTACAAAGTCTTGGCCGGTAAGGTCTACTCGGGTTACCCATAAAGCAAATTGGAACCGGGAGTAGGGCCCCACGGCAGCCTAAGAACAGCTTGCCCAGGGAGCGGTCAAAGGATTTCCTTTATAGAAGAAAGAAACAGTTCATGAAGCAAGTTGCCTGTCTATTGTGGGCAAGTTAAAAGGTATTTGATTGATTTGTTGAAAATCTAAGAAGAATTTGATTTGTTGAAGATTTAAGCATTAATAAAGAACCTTGTTAAACTTTCTAAGCTTCTAAAGACTTTGTATAGGGAAATCCATAGGGCCTCTCAGCCGAGGCACCCTGGGCGTCCCGCTGGGCATATAGAGACCACGTCCTGTTAATAGACAATTGCTACAGGCCCAGCGTGTGACAGCAAAGAAGCCATGGCTCTTGGTTTGCAAGATCTTGTCTGGTCTTGCAAACCAAGGACCGTGGTCTCCTTTAGTGAGTCAAGCCACTTGCCTTCAAATCTTTTCCCTTTTCTGCTGACCTTGACTTTGACACTGTTGTTGTTTTCCTCCACTGCACATGCCTTCTCTTGCTTATATCTGAAGAAACACAGTCTCAGTTGAGTCATTTGTAATAGTCAGTTGGCTAATTACTTACTTACTTAGGCGATCCCTCGTTGGACGAGTAAGATGGTCTTCCATCATGGGTTTCCTTGTGGGTTCGTAGGTGGCTGTGGAGCCCTATTCTTGACCCGCATCTTCTCCCACAGTGAGGGCATTGGTTTCCAGGTGGAAGGCGGTCCCGGTCGGGGTTGGCTTGACATGCCTTCCTCCTGGCACGTTTCTCTCTTTCACCCTCCACTCGTGCCTCCTCGAATTCTGCAGCACTGCTGGTCACAGCTGACCTCCAGCTGGAGCTCAAGGGCCAGGGCTTCCCAGTTCTCAGTGTCTATGCCAGAGTTTTTAAGGTTGGCTTTGAGCCCATCTTTAAATCTCTTTTCCTGTCCACCAACATTCCGTTTTCCGTTCTTAAGTTCAGAGTAGAGCAACTGCTTTGGGAGATGGTGGTCAGGCATCCAGACAACGTGGCCGGCCCAGCGGAGTTGATGTTGGAGGACCATCGCTTCAGTGCTGGTGGTCTTTGCTTCTTCCAGCATACTGTTTGTCCGCTTGTCTTCCCAGGAGATTTGCAGGATTTTCCGGAGGCAGCGCTGATGGAATCGTTCCAGGAGTTGCATGTGACGTCTGTAGACAGTCCACGTCTCACAGACATATAGCAGGGTTGGGAGGACAATAGCTCTATAAACAAGCACCTTGGTATCCCTACGGATGTCCCGGTCCTCAAACACTCTCTGCTTCATTCGGAAAAATGCTGCGCTCGCAGAGCTCAGGCGGTGTTGTATTTCGGCGTCGATGTTGACTTTGGTGGAGAGGTGGCTGCCAAGGTAGCGGAAATGGTCAACATTTTCTAATGTTACACCATTAAGCTGTATCACTGGCATTGGAGAGGGGGTGGCTGGTTGGCTAATACTATTCCATTCAAGCTAAGACATTATGCAGCCTCATCATGTTATACATATTAATGTACAGAAACGAAAAAAGAAGGCTGCTGCCTGTTAAAGATCATGCTCTAACGAAGAGAATAAATTATCGCAGCAGAGAAAGAAGCAGCAAATAGCAAGTTCTTGCTTCTCAGTTTTTCCACTGCTTCATCTTATGGGGAGAGGCACAGCCTTTTCCTTTGCCGTTTTGTTCTCTACCTGACACTATCTGCAGATTGCTCTTGCTGATTATGTAACCTCTGTTGACTCCATTTGCAGAGAAGAGCAAAGGGAAGCCTCTCAGCAGCCAATAAACTTGGCCGCAGGAATAGGACGGAAGAGAAGGGAAGCTTCATGCAGACAGCGTTGTGTCCTTTGGCAGCTCCCTTTCTAGCTGCTGCCTACAGAGCATCTGAAATGAAATGGCTAAAGACCAGAAAGGGGGAAAAAATTTCTGGATCCTTGTTGCCTGCGGAACAAAACTGACTGCAGTTTCCTGCATGTGGAAAATAATGTAGATTGTCATAGGAATTCAGGTACCAAAAACAAAACAAAACATACCCATATTCTCTAGGAAAACAGTGTGAAAGAGGAGCTGTGTTTCCAAAAAAAAAAACCACTTCTATGTTGCTGTCCTTTCCCACGAGAGAGGCCACTCCTTGTGGAGAGAAAAAGCAGGGTAATAATAATAATAATAATAATAATAATAATAATAATAATAATAATGTATTGTCGAAGGCTTTCATGGCTGGAATCACTAAGTTCTTGTGGGTTTTTTCGGGCTATATGGTCATGTTCTAGAGGCATTCTCTCCTGACGTTTCGCCTGCATCTATGGCAAGCATCCTCAGAGGTGAGGTCTGTTGGAACTGGGAAAAAGGGTTTATATATCTGTGGAATGACCAGGGTGAGACAAAGGACTTTTGTCAGTTGGGCTAGGGGTGAATACACCAACTGACCACCTTGATGAGCATACAATGGGCTGACTGTGCCTGGAGCAAACTCTTCTTGAAAGGTAATTAGATGTCCCTGCCTGTTTCCTCTCTGCTGTTTTTGCTGTTGCAATTTCAGAATTTTTTAATACTGGTAGCCAGATCTTGTTCATTTTCATGGTTTCCTCCTTTCTGTTGAAATTGTCCACATGTTTGTGTATTTAACTGGCTTCTCTGTGTAGTCTGACACGGTGGTTGTGAGAATGGTCCAGCATTTTTGTGTTCTCAAATAAAATGCTGTGTCCAGGTTGGTTCATCAGGTGGTCTGCTATGGCTGATTTCTCTGGCTGAAGTAGTCTGCAGTGCCTTTCATGTTCCTTGATTCGTGTCTGGGCAATGCTGCTGCATTTGGTGGTCCCTATGTAGACTTGTCCACAGCTGCGTGGTATACGGTAGACTCCTGCAGAAGTGAGAGGATCCCTCTTGTCCTTTGCTGAACGGAGCATTTGCTGGATTTTCTTAGTAGGTCTGTAGATTGTTTGTATGTTGTGTTTCCTCATCAGCTTCCCTATGCGGTCAGTGGTTCCCTTGATGTATGGCAGGAACACTTTTCCTCTGGGTGGATAATAATAATAATAATAATAATAATAATAATAATAATAATAATAATAATCTATATAAATAAAATGTAATGTTCGTTTGTGGGATTATCATAACTCAAAAACTACTGGACAGATTGACACCAAATTTGGCCACAAGACACCTCTCAGGCCAGGGAGTGACCAGCACTCAAAAAATTGATTTTGTCATTTCGGAGTTGTAGTTGATTGGATTTATAGTTAACCTACAATCAAAGATCATTCTGAACTCCACCAACAATGGTAGTGAACCAAACTTGGCACACAGAACTCCTATGATCAACAGAAAATACTGGAAGGGTTTGGTGGGCATTGACCTTGAGTTTGGAAGTTGTAGTTCACCTACGTCCACAGAGCACTGTGGACTCAAACAATGAAGGATCTGAACCAAACTTGGCACGAGTATTCCATATGCCCAAATATACACACAAATGGAGTTTGGGGGAAATAAACCTTGACATTTGGGAGTTGTAGTTGCTGGGATTTATAGTTCACCTACAATCAAATAGCATTCTGAACCCCACAAACGACAGAATTGGGGCAAACTTCCCACACAGAACCCCCCATGACCAACAGAAAATACTTAAGGCCATCCAGTCCAACTCCCTTCACCAGGGCAAGAAAGCGTAATCAAAGCCCTCCTGAGTTTTTATGAGAATGGATAGTTGTTGTTCATTCGTTCAGTCGTCTCCGACTCTTCGTGACCTCATGGACCAGCCCACGCCAGAGCTCCCTGTCGGCCGTTACCACCCCCAGCTCCCTCAAGGTCAGTCCAGTTACTTCAAGGATGCCATCCATCCATCTTGCCCTTGGTCGGCCCCTCTTCCTTTTGCCTTCCACTTTCCCCAGCATAATTGTCTTCTCTAGGCTTTCCTGTCTCCTCATGATGTGGCCAAAGTACTTCAACTTTGTCTCTAGTATCCTTCCTCCAGTGAGCAGTCGGGCTTTATTTCCTGGAGGATGGACTGGTTGGATCTTCTCGCAGTCCAAGGCACTCTCAGAACTTTCCTCCAACACCACAGCTCAAAAGCATCGATCTTTCTTCGCTCAGCCTTCCCTAAGGTCCAGCTCTCACATCCGTAGGTTACTACAGGGAATACCATGGCTTTGACTAGGCGGATCTTTGTTGCCAGTCTGATGTCTCTACTATTTACTATTTTATCGAGACTGGACATTGCTCTCCTCCCAAGAAGTAAGCGTCTTCTGATTTCCTGGCCACAGTCTGCATCTGCAGTAATCTTTGCACCTAGAAATACAAAGTCTGTCACGGCCTCCACGGTTTCTCCCTCTATTTTCAGTTGTCAATCATTCTTGTTGCCATAATCTTGGTTTTTTTGACGTTTAGCTGCAACCCGGCTTTTGCGCTTTCTTCTTTCACCTTGATTAGAAGGCTCCTCAGCTCCTCCTCGCTTTCGGCCATCAGAGTGGTGTCATCTGCATATCTGAGGTTGTTAATGTTTCTTCCAGCAATTTTCACCCCAGCTTTGCATTCATCCAGCCCCGCACATCGCATGATGTATTCTGCATACAAGTTAAAAAGGTTGGGTGAGAGGATGCAGCCTTGCCGTACGCCTTTCCCAATCTTGAACCAGTCTGTTGTTCCATGGTCAGTTCTGACTGTTGCTACTTGGTCCTTGTACAGATTCCTCAGGAGAGAGACAAGGTGGCTTGGGATGCCCATCCCACCAAGAACTTGCCACAATTTATTATGATCCACACAGTCAAAGGCTTTAGAATAGTCAATGAAGCAGAAAGATGTTTTTCTGAAACTCCCTGCCTTTCTCCATTATCCAGCGGATATTGGCAATTTGGTCTCTTGTTTCTCTGCCTTTTCTAAACCCAGCTTGAACATCTGGCAACTCTCGCTCCATGTGTTGCTGGAGTCTTCCTTGCAGGATCTTGAGCATTACCTTACTGGCATGAGAAATAAGGGCCACTGTACGGAAGTTGGAGCAGTCTTTCGCATTTCCCTTTTTTGGTATGGGGATATAAGTTGATTTTTTCCAGTCTGATGGCCATTCTGTGTTTTCCATATTTGCTGGCAAATGGCATGCATCACCTTGACAGCATCATCTTTTAAGATTTTAAACAGTTCAGCTGGGATCCCGTCGTCTCCTGCTGCCTTGTTGTTAGCAATGCTTCTTAAGGCCCATTCAACCTCACTCCTCAGGATGTCTGGTTCTAATTCATTCACCACACCGTCAAAACGATCCTCAATATTATTATCCTTCCTATACAGATCTTCTGTATAGTCTCGCCACCTTCTCTTGATCTCTTCAGCTTCTGTTAGGTCCCTGCCATCTTTGTTTTTTATTATACCAATTTTTGCCTGAAATTTACCTCCAATGTTTCTAATTTTCTGGAAGAGGTCTCTTGTCCTTCCTATTCTGTTGTCTTCTTCCACTTCCATGCATTGCTTATTTAAAAATAGTTCCTTATCTCTTCTGGCTAACCTCTGGAATTGCGCATTTAACTGGGCATATCTCCCCTTATCCCTGTTTCCTTTTGCGTTCCTCCTTTCTTGGGCTACTTCCAGTGTCTCAGCAGACAACCATTTTGCCTTCTTGGTTTTCTTTTTCTTTGGGACGTACTTTGTTGCCGCCTCCTGAACAATGTCTCGGACTTCTGTCCATAGTTCTTCTGGGACTCTGTTTACTAAATCTAGTCCTTCAAATCTGTTCTTCACTTCCACTGTATATTCGCTAGGAATGTTAGTGAGGTCATCTAACTGGTCTGTGTATTTTCCCTGATCTCTTTAGTTTTATTCTAAATTGGGCAATAAGAAGTTCGTGATCTGAGCTACAGTCAGCCCCAGGTCTTGTTTTCACCGACTGGATGGATGTCCGCCACCTTTGGCTGCAAAGGATGTAGTCAATCTGATTTCGGTGTTGACCGTCTGGTGAGGTCCATGTGTAAAGCCGTCTTTTAGGTTGTTGGAAGAGAGTATTCGTTATACACAGCGAGTTTTCCTGGCAAAATTCTATCAGCCTGCGTCCCGCTTCATTTTGTTCTCCCAGACCATGCTTGCCTGTGATCCCTGTTGTCATTTGACTTCCCACCTTGGCATTCCAGTCTCCTGTAATGAAAATAATGTCTCTTTTTGGTGTATTATCCAGTAGTTTCTGCAGATCCTCATAGAACTGATCTACTTCTGCTTACTTTAGTCTTGACATCTCACCAATAACAACATCCAATTTGCCCTGGCTCATAGATCTTACATTCCAGGTTCCTATGGTGTGTTGATCTTTAGAGCATCGGATTCGTCGTTCACCTCCAGTACCGTCGGCCGCTAGCCTTCCTTTCGGCTTTGAGCTAGCTGCGTCATCACATCTGGGGCTAGTTGAACTTATCCTCTGCTCCTCCCCAGTAGCATTTTGGCCATCTTCCGACCTGGGAGTCCCATCTTCCAATGGCATACCGACATATCTCTGGTTGTACTGGTCCATTTAGTTTTCTTGGCAAGGATACTGGAGTGGTTTGCCATTGCCTTCCCCAGGGATCACGCTTGGTCTGACCTCTCTGCCACAACCGTCCCGTCTTGGGTGTCCCTTCACGGTTTCGCCCATGACATCATTGAGGTGCTCAAGCTCCAGCGCCCCGACAAGGCGGTGATCCTTTGCTGGAGAGGGGACAGCTAGTAATAATAATAATAATTTATTTATATACCGCCCTTCTCAGCCCTCAGGTGACTCAGGGCGGTTTACAATGGCAACGATTTGATGCCCAAAAAACACCATAAAACATTTAAAAACATTAACACATAATACAAAACCATAACAAGAATATTAAAACATAAATCATTTGCGTCTCTTAATAAAAAACATTGTCCCATCTCGTCGTCCAGTTGTTCCAATTCCTGTGTCTTTTACTTTGCATTTTCAAATGCTTGCTCAAACAACGAAGTCTTGACTCTTTTCCAAAATGTTAAGAGGGAGGGGGCCGATCTAATGTCCCCAAAAAAGGGTATTCCATAGCCGAGGGGCCACCACTGAGAAGGTCCTGTCTCTTGTTCCCACTAAACGTGTTTGTAACGCAGGCAGGATCAAAAGCAGGGTCTCCCCGGACGATTTTAAGGTCCTAGCAAGTTCATAAGGGAAGATGTGTTCAGACAGGTAAGTTGGGCCAGAATCGTTTAGGAAAATGGAAATACCTTTGTGTTCGGTCCTTTATAAAAAGTCAGCATGCATGTAAAACAACAGTCACCAAAGCTATTGGGGGAAATTCAGTTCACTTGTCACTCCCTACTGCATGTTTGTTTGGATTTTCAAAAGTAACCAGTACTAACATGAGAGATAAATATCCCTGAGAATTTGGCAGAATAGCAGTTCCTGGCTGCACCATCTCAAGTTAGGAATGCAGCTTCAGCATGCCAATGCAATGGATTTTTTCTGAACCAACTAATTCACAGTCTGATGAAAAAACAATATTAAAGAACAGTCTCTTCCAGCAGGCCTATCCAGATGATTTTTAAATTACAACTTTTAAATTTTGGTTTTTATATTATGGATTCTAAATTTATACTGATTGTTTTACCATGTTGTTTTGATCAAGTTTATGTGTTTTTAACTGTTGTATATGTTGTATTTTAATATGTTGTTTCCTGCCTTGGTACATGGAAAGAGGAAATTAATAATAATAATAATAATAATAATAATAATAATAATAATAATATATGCTTGGGAAGTGTTCAGCTTGTGATTTTGTGATACGAAATCCAGCATATATATCTCATTTGCTGTGTCATACTGTGTTTTGTGTCAGTAAAATAATAATAATAATAATAATAATAATAATAATAATAATAATAATAGATGCTGGAAGTGTTCAGCTTGTGATTTTGTGATACGAAATCCAGCATATATATCCCACTTGCTGTGTCATACTGCGTTTTTGTGTCAGTAAAATAATAATAATAATAATAATAATAATAATAATAGATGCTTGGGAAGTGTTCAACTTGTGATTTTGTGATACGAAATCCAGCATATATATCTCATTTGCTGTGTCATACTGTGTTTTTGTGTCAGTAAAATAATAATAATAATAATAATAATAATAATAATAATAGATGCTTGGGAAGTGTTCAGCTTGTGATTTTGTGATGTGAAATCCAGCATATATATCCCATTTGCTGTGTCATACTGTGTTTTTGTGTCAGTAAAATAATAATAATAATAATAACAACAACAACAACAACAACAACAACAACAACAACAACAATATAGCCATACATTGCATAATTATTGCAGCCCTGGTAAAAGCAGCTCATGTGTTCCTCTGTGTGTCCAAATAACATTACTTTAGATGTGAACGAATTTAGTTTTATTTATCTATGTTAACTACCAGTCTAAACTATCTTGGTTCTCCGAATGCAATTCCTGTCAATTTAGTTTCCGTTTCAAGGAATTGTTTGTATATTAGCATATTAATTGGGCACTACAATAATACCAGGGATATGTTTTGAGATGTGCTTGATAGTCTCTTACTGTGTTTGTGTTTTTTCCTCCTTTCAGTGGGCAAGACCTCCTTGATCACCAGGTTCATGTATGACAGCTTTGACAACACCTACCAGGTAAGACATGTTCGTTTCACAACTTCCAGACATTCACTGATATGATTCAAAGACATGGCCAGATGTCCTTCTGGTAATGGAGACATGCGCTAACAGATGATGCAAGGGAAATGGTGGGCTGCAATCTCTTCCTGTAGTCCCAAGAACACTTTTGTCTTTTGCTAGCTGTTTTGATTTCTTAGATGTTCCTGATGGTTAATAACATTTTGTTTGTGCAAAAAAAGTACCAGTCTCTTTCTTTCAATGAAGTGATCTGTTTTTATATTATTATAATTCCCGAAGAGTATACAAAGTATAATGGTAACAAGTGCTTTTGAAATAGTGGGTTGTTGTAAATTTTTTCGGGCTGTATGGCCATGTTCTAGAGGCATTCTCTCCTGACGTTTCGCCTGCATCTATGGCAAGCATCCTCAGAGGTAGTGAGGTCTGTTGGAACTAGGAAAAAGGGTTTACATATCTGTGGAATGACCAGGGTGGGACAAAGGACTTTTGTCTGCTGGAGCTAGGTGTGAATGTTTCAACTGACCACCTTTATTAGCATTTGATTGCCTGGCAGTGCTTGGAGCAATCTTTTGTTGAGAGGTGATTAGATTTCCTTGTTTGTTTCCTCTCTGTTGTTGTGCTGTTCTAATTTTAGAGTTTTTTAATACTGGTAGCCAGATTTTGTTCATTTTCATGGTTTCCTCCTTTCTGTTGAAATTGTCCACATACTTCTTGTGGATTTCAATGGCTTCTCTGTGTAGTCTGACATGGTGGTTGTTGGAGTGATCCAGCATTTCAATGCTTTTGAAATACATTGCTATATTTGCAATTTAGCATTACAAATATATCGTCAGTAGGCATGTGCATTCGGGCCAAAAGGTGTGCCCTTTTCGGGTCCATTTTCATTGGATTCCTCATTTCGTTTACCAGAAAGATACCTGAAAGGAGAGGGGTGTTTTCCATTTCATTCAGCAGAGATTCGGCCCATTGGCTACAATGGGTAACTTTAAAGCAGGGATGCTCAAACTTTTTAAACAGAGGGCCAGGTCACCGTCCCTCAAACTGTTGGGATGGCCGGATTATAATTTGGAAAAAAAACATGAACACTTCACATCTTATTCGTAGTGCAAAAAACACTTTAAAACAATACAATAATTAAAATGAAGAGCAATCTTAACAAATATAAACTTATTAGTATTTCAATGGGAAGTGTGGGCCTGATTTGGACTGATGAGATAGGATTGTTGTTGTTGTTGTTGTGTGCTTTCAAGTTGTTTCAGACTTAGATTGTGGCACAGCTGGCTGAGTGTCAGCTGCATTAAGATCACTCTGACCAAAAGGTCATGAGTTTGAAGCCAGCCCAGGTTGTGTAGCCTGTTGTCGACCTTTGCAACCCGAAAGACAGTTGCATCTGTCAAGTAGGAAAATTAGGTACCACCTATGTGTGTGTAATTTCTCCAGTGGTGTAGAGCGCAGACACCCCGTGATAATGCGGCATGTCTCATTAAGAGCCACATCCACTGTTTTAGTGTGGTGTGATGTGTTCCACACTGGGCATGCATACTCAGCAGCAGAGTAGCATAGCGCAAGGGCAGATGTCTTCACTGTATATGGTTGTGATCCCCAGGTTGTGCCAGTCAGCTTTCGTATGATATTGTTTCTAGCACCCACTTGATGTTCATGTAGGTAAGAGCATGGTCCAGGGTGACTCCCATGTATTTAGGTGTGTTGCAATGCTCCAGTGGGATTCCTTCCCAGGTGATCCTCAGAGCTCGGGATGCTTGTCTGTTCTTGAGATGAAAAACACATGTCTTGTTTTAGATGGATTAGGGATCAGCTGGTTTTTCCTGTAATAGGCAGTAAGCGCACCTAGAGTTTCAGAGAGCTTCTGTTCAACCATCTCAAAGCTCCCTGCTTGAGTGGTGATGGCACGATCATCAGCATAGATGAAACTCTCTGTCCCTTCTGGCAGTGGCTGGTCATTTGTGTAGATGTTGAACATGGATGGAGCAAGCATGCTCCCCTGAGGCAGGCCGTTCTTCTGTTTCCGCCATCTGCTTCTCTGGCCCTGAAACTCAACAAAAACGCTCCTGTTTTGTAGCAGGTTTCCTATGAGGCGGGTGAGGTGGTCGTCCTTTGTGATATTACACATTTTTCTCAGGAGGAGGCGGTGGTTCACAGTCTCATAAGCTGGTGACAGATCTATGAAGACAGCTCCTGTGATCTGCTGCTTTTCAAAGCCATCTTCTATGTGCTGAGTCATTTGTGGTATTGAGAACTATAGAATTGAGCTTTGCTAAGCTTTGACCTGGCATGAAGCTAGGTAGTGACTTGGATAGAAAGTAATCAATCCTAGACTGGAAATGATGGATATGTAAATATATGCACATGTATTTACATATATCCATATACATCTATATATATTTACATATGTATGTATGTAGATAGATAGATCAAAAAAGACAATATAGTGTCTCTTTCAGAGGTGTAGGACTCTCCAGGGATCTATCAACAGGTATATAGCTATTGTTTCATCTTAATTTCATGGGAGCTGTTTTTAAATTCTGTTGTTTTGCATCATGTTTTGCATTCTGTTGTTTTGCATCAGCCTCGTTGAATCCCTATGCAGAGAAAGGTGGGATAAAAATAAATATAATTTATCCAGATCTTGCAGTCATACATAGATTGTACTGCAGGTGGATTGACTTGATCAAAAAAGCCACAGGTGCTTAGCGTTTGCAAGATGTGAGCAGGGCAGTCGATGTTTGGGGCTCTTTGGAGGTCTTTCATTGGTAGGGTTGTCGTAAGTCAAAGTTGCCTTAACAGCAAACGGCAGAAAGCGTTTCATGTGTCATCAGAGCAGCTGCCAAGAGCAAAGGCGGATGCCCTGTTCACATTTCATTTTGCAGATAGCAATCTTCTACAATGTTAACTTGTTCTCACATAGGGAAACGTTCTTCCCAAAAGGTCTCACATGGCAAGATTTGGCATTTACCATATCCTGGAACTTAGCTTTTTAGATAACTCATCACCCAAACGGGGCAGGAAAGAGGAGGGTGTTGACTTCTAAAAAATGAAAAATTGTTATGGTTATGGAACTAACCTCAGCATCAGTTCAAAACTGAGTTGCAATTCATATAGTCTATCGTAAAAAGAGGCTTATAGGCATATAATAACCCTATCGGACAGATGGCAAGCTATTCAACCTCAGCAGACTGAAAGCCAAAACCAAGGTCACAACAACATCTGTTATAGAACTCCAGTATGCTGATGACAATGTTGTCTGTGCGCATTCAGAAGAAGATCTACAAGCCACTCTAAACACCTTCGCAGAAGCATACGAGAAGCTCGGCCTGTCATTGAACATTGAAAAAACCAAGGTGCTTTTCCAGCAGGCACCAGCCAACCCCTCTCCAATGCCAGTGATACAGCTTAATGGTGTAACATTAGAAAATGTTGATCATTTCCGCTACCTTGGCAGCCACCTCTCCACCAAAGTCAACATCGACGCCGAAATACAACACCGCCTGAGCTCTGCAAGTGCAGCATTTTCCAGAATGAAGCAGAGAGTGTTTGAGGACCGGGACATCCGTAGGGAGACCAAGGTGCTTGTCTATAAAGCTATTGTCCTCCCAACCCTGCTCTATGCCTGTGAGACGTGGACTGTCTACAGACGTCACATGCAACTCCTGGAACGATTCCATCAGCGCTGCCTCCGGAAAATCCTGCAAATCTCCTGGGAAGACAAGCGGACAAACGTCAGCGTGCTGGAAGAAGCAAAGACCACCAGCATTGAAGCGATGGTCCTCCAACACCAACTCAGCTGGGCCAGCCACGTTGTCCGGATGCCTGACCACCGTCTCCCAAAGCAGTTGCTCTACTCCGAACTTAAGAACGGAAAACGGAACGTTGGTGGACAGGAAAAGAGATTTAAAGATGGCCTCAAAGCCAACCTTAAAAACTCTGGCATAGACACTGAGAACTGGGAAGCCCTGGCCCTTGAGCGCTCCAGCTGGAGGTCAGCTGTGACCAGCAGTGCTGCAGAATTTGAGGAGGCACGAGTGGAGGGTGAAAGAGTGAAACGTGCCAGGAGGAAGGCGCGTCAAGCCAACCCCGACCGGGACCGCCTTCCACCTAGAAACCAATGCCCTCACTGCGGAAGAAGATGCAGAGCAAGAATAGGACTCCACAGCCACATACGGACCCACAAGGAAATCCATAATGGAAGACCATCTTACTCGTCCAACGAGGGATCGCCTAAGAAGAAGAAGAAGAAAGAAGAAGAAAAGAAGAGGCATATAATAATAAATTCATTCAAATAATACATTCATTCAAATAAGCAGGAAGAAAGTGATGTTTTTTTCAAATAAGGCATGAAGACAGGAACCATTGAGCTTAATGAGTGCTTTATGAAGTTAGTTAGCATCACCTAAGGGAGTAGATATTTCTTCTTTAGGTTTTCTAAATAAGAAGTTATTCTAAATAAGAAGTTCAACAATATCAAGATTGTTATTGACCTCAACAATACTGTAAGTTCCTCATACAGTGGAATGGAAAGGGGTCTTTTTGTAAGTGCTTTCACTGTGTGCTTGTAATCTATTTTTGTGTGTGTGCTTGTAATCTATTTTTATATGGAAATTTCTCATGTATGTTCTAACATCCAGATTCTGCTGCTTGGACAAGAAAAATAATCTCTGGAGAGCCATAATATTTAGACTACCTTGCATATATCTATGGTGGATATAGCTTTTCTCTTGGCATAATTACTTTTCTTGGAATCCTTGAGGACAACAAGCTAAACATGAGCCAACAATGTCATTCAGCAGCAAAAAAGCCAATGAGATTTTGGCCTGCATAAATAGGAGTGTAGTGCCTAGATCCAGGGAAGTCGTGCCACCCCTCTATTCTGACTTGCTTAGACCACTTTACCTGGAATCACACTGTGTCCAATTCTGTTTACTGCAATTGGAAGAGAGATGTTGACTCTAGGATGGAATTTGTCCAGAGGAGGGTGACCAAAATGATCAATGTTCTGGAGAACAAGCCCTACGAGGAGTGGCTTAAAGAGCTGGGCATGTTTAGCCTGCAGAAGACAAAGCTGAGAGGAGACATCATGATGTCATTTATCAAGATGTGAGGGGAAGTTTTAAATGCGTCACTGTGTCATTGTTTTTTATTGTTCTAATGCTTTGCTTGATGTTTTTATTTGCTTATGACTTTTATTGTGTATGTGTATGTTATTGTTTGTTGGCGGCCTTGGCCTTTGTAAGCCACATTGAGTCCTTCGGGAGATTTTGCGGGGTATAAATAAAGATAATAATAATAATAATAATAATAATAATAATAATAATAAGTCATAGGGAGGATGGAGGAGGCTTCCTTTCTGCTGCCCTGGAGAGTAGGACGCAGTGGAGCAATGGCTTCAAACTACAGGAAAGGAGATTCCACCTGAACATTAGGAAGGACTTTTTAACTGTGAGAGCTGTTCAGCAGTGGAACTCTCTGCCCCGTAGTGTAGTGAAGGCTTCGTCTTTGGAGGCTTTTAAATAGACCATCTGTCAGAGGTGCTTTGAATGCGATTTTCCTGCTTCTTGGCAGCAGGAGGTTGGACTGGATGGCCCACGAGGTCTCTTCCAACTCTAGGATTCTATGTTTCTCAGAAAATGTCAACGAATTGTCATTTATTTGGAATTTTTTGAGAAAAGCAATGTGAGGTTGCTGAGAATTCTGTTGCATCCCTCAAAGAACTGTAGCACCCAAGCCAGGTCCCTCAGAGGCAGTTTGATGTGCTTTTGTTGTTCATTCGTTCAGTCGTCTCCGACTCTTCGTGACCTCATGGACCAGCCCACGCCAGAGCTCCCTGTCGGCCGTTACCACCCCCAGCTCCCTCAAGGTCAGTCCAGTCACTTCAAGTATGCCATCCATCCATCTTGCCCTTGGTCGGCCCCTCTTCCTTTTGCCTTCCACTTTCCCCAGCATAATTGTCTTCTCTAGGCTTTGCTGTCTCCTCATGATGTGGCCAAAGTACTTCAACTTTGTCTCTAGTATCTTTCCCTCCAGTGAGCAGTCGGGCTTTATTTCCTGGAGGATGGACTGGTTGGATCTTCTCGCAGTCCAAGGCACTCTCAGAACTTTCCTCCAACACCACAGCTCAAAAGCATTGATCTTCCTTCGCTCCGCCTTCCCTAAGGTCCAGCTCTCACATCCGTAGGTTACTACAGGGAATACCATGGCTTTGACTAGGCGGATCTTTGTTGCCAGTCTGATGTCTCTACTCTTCACTATTTTATCGAGACTGGACATTGCTCTCCTCCCAAGAAGTAAGCGTCTTCTGATTTCCTGGCTACAGTCTGCATCTGCAGTAATCTTTGCCCCTAGAAATACAAAGTATGTC
Source organism: Anolis sagrei ordinatus (assembly GCF_025583915.1). Lineage (NCBI taxonomy): Eukaryota > Metazoa > Chordata > Lepidosauria > Squamata > Anolidae > Anolis > Anolis sagrei. The sequence continues at coordinate 276,120,995 of NW_026846588.1, read as the reverse complement.
ACGGCCTCCACGGTTTCTCCCTCTATTTTCCAGTTGTCAATCATTCTTGTTGCCATAATCTTGGTTTTTTTGATATTTAACTGCAACCCGGCTTTTGCGCTTTCTTCTTTCACCTTGATTAGAAGGCTCCTCAGCTCCTCCTCGCTTTCGGCCATCAGAATGGTGTCATCTGCATATCTGAGGTTGTTAATGTTTCTTCCAGCAATTTTCACCCCAGCTTTGCATTCATCAAGCCCCGCACATCGCATGATGTGTTCTGCATACAAGTTAAAAAGGTTGGGTGAGAGGATGCAGCCTTGCCGTACGCCTTTCCCAATCTTGAACCAGTCTGTTGTTCCGTGGTCAGTTCTGACTGTTGCTACTTGGTCCTTGTACAGATTCCTCAGGAGAGAGACAAGGTGGCTTGGGATGCCCATCCCACTAAGAACTTGCCACAATTTATTATGATCAACACAGTCAAAGGCTTTAGAATAGTCAATGAAGCAGAAGTAGATGTTTTTCTGAAACTCCCTGCCTTTCTCCATTATCCAGCGGATATTGGCAATTTGGTCTCTCGTTCCTCTACCTTTTCTAAACCCAGCTTGAACATCTGGCAACTCTCGCTCCATGTATTGCTGGAGTCTTCCTTGCAGGATCTTGAGCATTACCTTACTGGCATGAGAAATAAGGGCCACTGTACGGAAGTTTGAGCAGTCTTTCGCATTTCCCTTTTGTGGTATGGGGATATAAGTTGATTTTTTCCAGTCTGATGGCCATTCTTGTGTTTTCCATATTTGCTGGCAAATGGCATGCATCACCTTGACAGCATCATCTTTTAAGATTTTAAACAGTTCAGATGGAATCCCGTCGTCTCCTGCTGCCTTGTTGTTAGCAATGCTTCTTAAGGCCCATTCAACCTCACTCCTCAGGATGTCTGGTTCTAATTCATTCACCACACCGTCAAAACTATCCTCAATATTATTATCCTTCCTATTCAGATCTTCTGTATAATCTCGCCACCTTCTCTTGATCTCTTCAGCTTCTGTTAGGTCCCTGTCATCTTTGTTTCTTATCATGCCAAGTTTTGCCTGTTTTTAGAATAGCTTAGGTTAGTTTAGGTTTTTTTTTTTTTCTTTTTCTCTCTTGCTTTCTCTTTTTTCCTACTTTAATCTTCTGTATAGTCTCGCCACCTTCTCTTGATCTCTTCAGCTTCTGTTAGGTCCCTGCCATCTTTGTTTCTTATCATACCAATTTTTGCCTGAAATTTACCTCCAATGTTTCTAATTTTCTGGAAGAGGGCTCTTGTCCTTCCTATTCTGTTGTCTTCTTCCACTTCCATGCATTGCTTATTTAAAAATAGTTCCTTATCTCTTCTGGCTAACCTCTGGAATTGCGCATTTAACTGGGCATATCTCCCCTTATCCCTGTTTCCTTTTGCTTTCCTCCTTTCTTGGGCTACTTCCAGTGTCTCAGCAGACAACCATTTTGCCTTCTTGGTTTTCTTTTTCTTTGGACGTACTTTGTTGCCGCCTCCTGACCAATGTCTCGGACTTCTGTCCATAGTTCTTCTGGGACTCTGTTTACTAAATCTAGTCCTTCAAATCTGTTCTTCACTTCCACTGTATATTCGCTAGGAATGTTAGTGAGATCATATCTAACTGGTCTGTGTATTTTCCCTGATCTCTTTAGTTTTATCTAAATTGGGCAATAAGAAGTTCGTGATCTGAGCTACAGTCAGCCCCAGGTCTTGTTTTCACCGACTGGATGGATGTCCGCCACCTTTGGCTGCAAAGGATGTAGTCAATCTGATTTCGGTGTTGACCGTCTGGTGAGGTCCATGTGTAAAGCCGTCTTTTAGGTTGTTGGAAGAGAGTATTCGTTATACACAGCGAGTTTTCCTGGCAAAATTCTATCAGCCTGCGTCCCGCTTCATTTTGTTCTCCCAGACCATGCTTGCCTGTGATCCCAGTTGTCATTTGACTTCCCACCTTGCATTCCAGTCTCCTGTAATGAAAATAATATCTCTTTTTGGTGTATTATCCAGTAGGTCCTGCAGATCCTCATAGAACTGATCTACTTCTGCTTCTTCAGCAGCTGTGGTTGGGGCGTATATTTGGATCACTGTAATGTTGAAAGGCTTTCCTTGCACTCGATTTGAGATCATTCTGTCATTTTTTGGGTTGTATCCAAGCACCGCTTTAGCGAATTTCTTATTAATTATGAAGGCTACTCCATTTCTTCGATGTTCCTCTTGTCCGCAGTAGTAGATCTGGTGGTCATCTGATGTGAAGTGGCCCATTCCAGTCCACTTCAGTTCGCTGACCCCCAGAATGTCTATCTTTAGTCTTGACATCTCGCCAATAACAACATCCAATTTGCCCTGGCTCATAGATCTTACATTCCAGGTTCCTATGGTGTGTTGATCTTTAGAGCATCAGATTCGTCGTTCACCTCCAGTACCGTCGGCCGCTAGCCTTCCTTTCGGCTTTGAGCTAGCTGCGTCATCACATCTGGGGCTAGTTGAACTTATCCTCTGCTCCTCCCCAGTAGCATTTTGGCCATCTTCCGACCTGGGAGTCCCATCTTCCAATGGCATACCGACATATCTCTGGTTGTACTGGTCCATTTAGTTTTCTTGGCAAGGATACTGGAGTGGTTTGCCATTGCCTTCCCCAGGGATCACGCTTGGTCTGACCTCTCTGCCACAACCGTCCCGTCTTGGGTGTCCCTTCCCGGTTTCGCTCATGACATCATTGAGGTGCTCAAGCTCCAGCGCCCCGACAAGGCGGTGATCCTTTGCTGGAGTTGATGTGCTAAAACACTTTAAATTTGTGGCATTGATATGTATTGTCAAGTGGCATAGTTTCTCAGATAAATGAAATAGTTCAGCTCAGGTGAGTTTGAGCATTGCCAAGGTAATTTCTGTGTATTATTATCGTGTCATCCGCAACCAGAACATTGTATTACATTTCTAGCAGAACAAAACAAACAAACAGATTAAAAAAACAACACAAATTTTGCAAATTTCTGTGTGAAAGGCTGGAAATGATTGAAAATGGCCTCATGAGGAAGCCATTTCTGAGGAAGGGTTATTCTGAAATCTACTATGGAAATCACCAGCATTGCTGTGGGTGGGAAGCCCTGACTATCTCCTTGAAATCGGGAGGGAGTTTTATGCGTCATTTAATATTGCAAGGCCTAGTACTTCCTAACCGGGATCGGAGGGTGTTTTTGTGTTGTATTTTTTCATAAATATGGAGTGTCTGATTTCCATGAACTTAGGAACACAGATGTCCTGAATGCACTTATTGACTCACCAGTGACATTTTTGTTTTGCAGGCGACAATTGGCATCGACTTCTTATCAAAAACCATGTACTTGGAGGATCGCACAGTGAGTAAGAGTTATGTAGTAACTAGATTGTACTCTGAGGCAGAGAGTGCAATGGATTTTCTAAACATCTTAGCAAGATCCAAGTCTTAACAGCAGCTTGGATTGCCAGGTGAGGCGAATGGAAGTAATTCCAGTCAGATTTCCACTGGATCATGGAGGATAGTTATTGTTGCTGCATTGGATGCCATGTGGGATTTCTACGATATCTTAAAATATCAAGTTCAAGGATGTTTTGGAAGCAAACATGAAAACTATACCATTGTAGGGCATACAGGATGCAGAGACAGAAACTGAGTTCTCTCAGTGATCGAATTCTTACAGTGTTTCAAAATATTGTTTTGCAAACTGACTTTTGTTTTCAAACTGTTGAAGACATTCATTTAAGTCTATCAGCACATAGCTCAGCAGAGTTTAAGTTTCCTCAATACCACAATAACAAATGCAAAACAAGCATTTCCTGTAATGGAAAACAGATGCTTTGCTCCTGTATCTCTTTATTTATTTACAATGGTCATCCTCCATCTGTGGAAGACGTCCAGTCCTTGAGAGAAAGGGGGATCTTTGACATTTTCTCCTCCTCTCCTGAAATCCAAAATCCTTTTAGACACTACTTCCCGCTCCCAAATAAAAATGGCCCCAGAGGTTTGGGAAGACCACTCAAAACAGAAGAAACATACCGTATATATTCAAGTATAAGCTAAGTTTTTCAGCCCTTTTTTAGGCTGAAAAAGCAGCCTTTGATTTATACTTGAGTCAAAGTTGTTTATTATTTTACTGGGTTATTATTATTATTATTATTGTATTTATTATTTTACTCTATTATTATTATTACATTTTTTCTCCATTGATTTTACTCTATTTTTATTTTTATTATTACATTTATTATCTTACTCTATTTGTTATTATTATTATTATTACATGTTATTATTAATACATTTATATTATTACATTTATAATTATTATACATTTATACATATATATAAATTATACATTTATATTATTACATTTATACACCGGGAGCCTCCGGTGGCGCAGTGGGTTAAACCCCTGTGCTGGCAGGACTGAAGACCAACAGGTCGCAGGTTCAAATCCGGCGAGAGGTGGATGAGCTCCCTCTGTCAGCTCCAGCTCCTCATGCGGGGACATGAGAGAAGCCTCCCACAAGGATGATAAAAACATCTAATCATCCGGGCGTCCCCTGGGCAACGTCCTTGCAGACGGCCAATTCTCTCACACCAGAAGCTACTTGCAGTTTCTCAAGTTGCTCCTGACACGACAAAAAAAACATTTATTATTTTATTGTTATTACTATATTGTTATTACATTGATTATTTTACTCTTATTTATTACTATTACTACATTTATTATTTTACTCTCTTTATTATTATTGGAAGGATTTGTAAGCACATTTACATTGAAGGTTAGAATAATGGTTTAACCAGAATTGGGCAGTCTTATCTTAAATTACAGTTTTACGGAAATATTCAAAAACTACTGATGCCTCAATTAATGTAATTTTATTGATATCTATTTTTATTTTGAAATTTGCCAGTAGCTGCTGCATTTCTCACCCTTGGCTTATCTTCCGAGTCCATACGTTTGCCCAGTTTTTTGTGGTAAAAGTAGGTGCCTCGGCTTATATTTGAATCGGCTTATACTCGAGTACATACGTTAATTTGGGAAACTTCAGAGGAAGACTAGAATTTTCAGAGATTGATTCTTCCACAGAAAATTGAATCCAGCCCAACACGTACTGGCTGCTCTCAGATCTAAAATAAAATAAGTAGACGATCTTATGAAGAATAAAATAGTGCATTGACAATAAAATATTATTCCCACCAAACTTTAAAATTCCCTTTTGTCGTAACTGTAAGTTCCTAAACAACCCAAGCCTGCCTATTTCTAACTTTAGTGGGGTGATTGTTATTTGCCCTCTTGTAACAGTATTGAGGTTCTGAAGGATATAATTGAATCGTTATTTACTACTGCAAATTTGTTTTTCTCTCTCTAATGAAACCCACAGTGCCAGATATAAAGATTCCCAAGTTGTTTTCACCAAGGCTAGTCTCCCCCAGACCATTAACCTCAAGAGAGGAGATTCCATCTGAACATGATGAACTTCCTGACTGTGAGAGCCGTTCAGCAGTGGAACTCTCTGCCCCGGAGTGTGGTGGAGGCTCCTTCTTTGGAAGCTTTTAAACAGGGGCTGGATGGCCATCTGTCAGGGGTGATTTGAATGCAATATTCCTGCTTCTTGGCAGAATGGGGTTGGACTGGATGGCCCATGAGGTCTCTTCCAACTCTTTGATTCTATGTTTTGTACTACAATTCCCATCTCCTCCAGCAATCATGGATGGTGAAATGGTGGCTGGAGAAAATGGTAGTTCTAGTTCCACATCATTCTGTCCTGCTACTTTTAACATGACAGCTGCCTTCACCAAGCTAATGTACAATGTAATACATCAGCAGTATGTAGGAAAGGAGCCTCCAGTGGTGCAATGGGTTAACCCTCATGCTGGCAGGACTGCTGACCGAAAGGTTGGTGATTCGACTCCAGGGAGCGGGATGAGCTCATGTCTGTCAGCTCCAGCTTCTCATGCGGGGACATGAGATAAGCCTCCCACAGGATGGTAAAATATCTGGGTGTTCCCTGGGCAACGTCCCTGCAGATGACCAATTAGCTCACACCAGAAGCGACTTGCAGTTTCTCAAGTCGCTCCTGACATGAAAAAAATGTATGTAGGAACACTTGGTATCTATAGCAAAGCAGCCTGTGTTGTATACTAGCGTATAGTAGGAAAAAGGAGGGAAAATATGGCAATACTGGTATTGTTTCAGGTAGTAGTAGTAGGTAAGGTAAAGGTTGTCCCCTGACATTAAGTCCAGTCATGCCTGACTTGGGAGTGTGGTACTCATCTCCATTTCTAAGCCAAAGAGCCGGCATTGTCCATAGACACCTCCAAGGTCATGTGGCCGGCATGACTGCATGGAGTCCCCTTACCTTCCCGCCGGAACGGTACCTATTGATTTACTCACATTTGCATGTTTTCGAACTGCTAGGTTGGCCGAAACTAGGGCTGACAGCGGAAGCTCATGCCACTCCCCGGAATTGAACCTGCGACCTTTCGGTCAACAAAATCAAGGGTCTGGAGAACAAGCCCTATGAGGAGCGGCTTAAAGAGCTGGGCATGTTTAACCTGAAGAAGAGAAGGATGAGAGGAGATATGATAGCCATGTATAAATATGTGAGAGGAAGCCACAGGGAGGAGGGAGCAAGCCTGTTCTCTGCTTCACTGGAGACTAGGACACGGAACAATGGCTTCAAACTACAAGAGAGGAGATTCCATCTGAACATGAGGAAGAACTTCCTGACTGTGAGAGCCATTCAGCAGTGGAACTCTCTGCCCCAGAGTATGGTGGAGGCTCCTTCTTTGGAAGCTTTTAAACAGAGGCTGGATGGCCATCTGTCAGGGCTGATTTGAATGCAATATTCCTGCTTCTTGGCAGAATGGGGTTGGACTGGATGGCCCAGGAGGTCTCTTCCAACTCTTTGATTCTATGATTCTATAAGCTCAGCAGCTCAGCGCTTTAACCTACTGCGCCACTGGGGGCCTTGGTAGTAGTAATAATAATAATAATAATAATAATAATAATAATAATAGTAATAGTAATATTTATTTATAACCCGCTACCATCTCCCCAAAGGGGACTCAGAGCGCTTACATGAGGCCAAGCCCAGCGATACATTACAGCAACGTAAAATATAAACAACAAAATAACATCACAATAAAATAAATCAATCAATCAAGTAAAATAAACAGTACAAAATAACATAATGGAAAATATAAGAGAGTGGATAGACAAAAGTTACTTAACTTTGGTAGAAGAATGACTAATGTTATTGCTCATGTCTGTATATAAGGATGACATGATTGAGTCAGAGAAGCCTCATGATGCTCCCTTCTCAAAACAGACGGGTAAGGAACCACTAAAATATTTGGAAAGAAGGGAGAACATCAGAAGCCTTCTCTGTCTCATGCAGGCAGGAAGCAAAGCACCTTAAGCAACATAGATCTAGGAATCAGGTGAAAGCAGGCATGCACCACAGGGCTCCTTCTGTCTCTAATTGTTCTGTATCAAAGATTCCCAACCTTTAGGCCTCCAGGTGTTTTGGACTTCAACTCCCAGAAATCCCAGCCAGTTTACTAGCTCTTAGGAACCCTGGGAACTGAAGTCCAAAACACCTGGAGGCTCAAAGGTTGGGAATCACTGTTCTGTATACAACTGTTGATGCTTCTGCACTTTGAATACAGTAATCATGTTTGTAGAGTCGAAACGAAACTCTAAACGGTAGATCCAACACCTGGCAGCATGGATTTTGTGCCTTGTCGAAGGCTTTCTCCAAGCGTGTTTAGCTTCTAACCATTCCAGATCCTTTACAGGGTATGAATTAACCACAGAAGTGAATGTTTCCCTCCTCATGAATGCTAGTTTCCTCATTTATGTTTTTTTACATGCTACTTTAATTGAAATGTGTATTTTGTACTGGCTGTTGTCTAGGATTGCTGGTTTTTGCAGCTATTTTCTCATAAAGCTGATCGGACCTTCCACTCATTATATCCCTAGCCCCTCGGGGAGTCTCCGTTCAATTTCCCCAGCTACCTGCCATAGGATATATCAAATAATGCTTGCAAAGTAAAATGTCCAAGTTGGCATTTCCTGCTGCCTGCCAAGTTTGTGTGTGTGTGTGCATGTGTATACCATCAAGTTAACTTTCCCAAAGCAAGGATTACTCAGAGGTGTTTTTGTCAGTTCTTTCCTCTGACATAGAGCCTACATCACCTAATATTAATGGGTGATCTCCCATCCAAGTACTAACCACGCCTGACCCTGCTTACCTTCCAAGATCACATGGGATCTGGGGCTTTTAGTATATTTAGGATTGGCAAGTGTATACTGCCATGCAGATAATGAAAAGTGCCACTGGCGATCTGCTTCTGCTCACAGCCTCAAAGCGAGTCCCGTCCTGCATGAATTTTCTATATATAGAGAGATATCTTTTACTTTGCTTTTTTGTTTGATAAAAAGCAATCGATTTTTATTCATTTTTAGTGGCAGTTTGGCTTTTTCTTTAATTTTCTCCCATCCCACAGATCAGGTTGCAGCTCTGGGATACTGCGGGTCAGGAACGTTTCCGTAGCCTCATTCCCAGTTACATCCGTGACTCTGCTGCTGCTGTAGTAGTTTACGATATCACAAGTAGGTATATTGGCTCTGGCTTTGACTCTGTGTGTTTTGTTTTTTCTTGCTTGTTTTTTTGACCGATTTCCGTTAGGTACGGTTGCAATTGTGGGACACAGCAGGTCAAGAGCGGTTCAGGAGCTTGATTCCTAGCTACATTCGTGACTCCACTGTTGCAGTTGTTGTTTATGATATCACAAGTGAGTGGGGGGGATTTCCGGTGGTTTCTTTTCTGCTTGTGCTCTCTCACTCTCTCTTCTGTCACCCTCAAGCATTCGCCATGCATGCCATATCACAATCATCTGCTTGTTCCTCATTGTGGCATGAAAATTTCCTTCTCGCCTGGAGCTTCAAGCGGGAGACTTTCTACTATGTCTTGTGGATAGGGTCGGGCTTTGAGCCGGGTTTGCCGGGACTGAACCTTTACAGCTAGTCTCAACTTACCGCCTGTTTATTCAGCTTCTATTTGCAACGTCCAAAGCCATTTATTGAAATATATCTTCCAGCACATGCAGGAAGCACAATCTCAACACTGGTTAGGGGAAAAAAATTGCACATTGAATGAAGGCCTCCCAGGATGAAATCTGGCATTTTCTTGGTTTCACTCCTGGCATCTCTGACTCCCTACATTTTAAGCATTGTGGCCTCTTGAGCATATCAAGTAGCTTTTGCCCAAAGATATACCAGGATTTCCACCCTTGAAGCAAAACCTCTGACACTTTTCCTATCCCTTTTTCAACATGTCCTCTCCCCTTTCCCCACGCGTGCCGAAAATCATCAAAAAGCATCTGGCCCCATCTTCCATCTGAGCTCATTTGCTGTGCGGTGGGTGTCACTGTCACATGTTTGGCTTCTTCTGAAACAAGTCAGGCTTATCCAGTGAAGTCATCGGCTGTTTGCTTCTCCACTCCTTCTAATAGCGGAGTATTAGCTCCAAGGATGACAACTTACTCATCTCACATACCCCCAAAATAACTTCTCTCACACAATCACTTTTGTGTAGGAATATTTCACATCTTTAGTAGAGAAGAGTGCAACTTAGCTAGTGGTATATATGAGCTTATGGTAGGAAACAGGAGAGAAAATACTCAAGATGTGCTGGTAAGGTTTTTTAAAAAGGTAAAAACATATTTATTTATTTATTTATTTATTTATTTACAGCATTTATATTGCGCACTTCCTACCCCGCAGGGGACTCAGGGCGGATTACAGTGTACACATATATGGCAAACATTCAATGCCAATTTTAACATACAACATATAAAGACATACACAGAGGCTATTTAACTTTTTCTGGCCACCAGGGGAGCTGTCACTTTCATCGTCCATCTGCGACACTGATGAAGTACTTCCGCATTCCCCGCATGCTTTGCTGGAGTCTTTTTTATGGCCTCATAAATTAGTTAATTTAGCCTCCCCACACTTTAAAGTGGTACCTAATTTTCCTACTTGACAGATGCAACTGCCTTTGGGTTGCAAAGGTCGATAACAAGCTACACAATTGGTTGGAAACCCACTCCAACCCGGGCTGACTTCGAACTCATGACCTTTTGGTCAGAGTGATCTTAATGCAGCTGACACTCAGCCAGCTGCGCCACAATCCCGGTACTTTTATTGTTGCAGATAATGCATCTTAGATAAAGGATTAGATAGACAGAACAGTAGAGAAAGAACAACAATAAAAACAGGGGAATTCCATTCAAGAAACAGTCAGGGCCAGCTAATCATCTCCCAACAAAGGATTCCCCAGGCAGGAAACTGGGAAACTGGCTGGGATTTCCTGGAGACCCAGAGGTTGAGAACCACTCCAGACTCTTTAGTTATGAGGGGCATTCATTAAAGATTTCCCCTGACCCACTTCCTGTAGTCTGACAGCAATGAAACTTGGCCCAGTTATTGGTCCTTCTCTACATAGGTGCCACCTAGGGGCACATACTTCTCCCATCTCTTTAGGCAACTTGGATCTTGGAGTCCTTGTGGACAACAAGTTAAGCATAAGCCAACAATGTGATGTGGCGGCAAAAAAAGCCAATGGGATTTTGGCCTGCATCAATAGGAGCCTAGTGTCTAGATCTAGGGAAGTCATGCTCCCCATGCTCTATTCCGCTTTGGTTAGACCACACCTGGAATATTGTGTCCAATTCTGGGCACCACAATTCAAGAGAGATATTGACAAGCTGGAATGTGCCAGAGGAGGGCACTAAAATGATCAAGGGTCTGGAGAACAAGCCCTATGAGGAGCGGCTTAAAGAGCTGGGCATGTTTAGCCTGAAGAAGAGAAGGCTGAGAGGAGATATGATAGCCATGTATAAATATGTGAGAGGAAGCCACAGGGAGGAGGGAGCAAGCTTGTTTACTGCTTCCATGGAGATTAGGACAAGGAACAATGGCTTCAAAATACAAGAAAGGAGATTCCATCTGAACATGAGGAAGAACTTCCTGACTGTGAGAGCCGTTCAGCAGTGGAACTCTCTGCCCTGGAGTGTGGTGTAGGCTCCTTCTTTGGAAGCTTTTAAACAGAGACTGGATGGTCATCTGTCAGGGGTGCTTTGAATGCAATATTCCTGCTTCTTGGCAGAATTGGGTTGGACTGGATGGCCCATGAGGTCTCTTCCAACTCTAGGATTCTATTATTCTAACTGTAAACACCTTACTTGTAGAAGTCAACAGGTTGCTCCAAAAGCCATGTTGTGACTGGAATTCAGAGTCTCATCATCTGAAAAATGCTTGCCCTTCAAAAATAACTTCATTGATGGAAAGAGGTGAAAGTCCAGTGGTGCATGGTTGGGTGAATAGAGGGGTGCAGTAGAATTTCAAAGCCACAGAATCATGCTTCCATTTGAGCAACATGTGAGTTGCAAACTGGTGCGTTGTCATGCAGAAGGTGGACACTTTTGGTGAGCATGCCACATTGTCTCTTGGTTTTGATGGCCTCTCGCAATGTCTGCAGCAGTGAAGCCTAGTATTCCCCAGTAATCAGTACTCTTGGCTAGCAAATGCAATAATACTCCGTGCTGATCCCAAAATCCTGTCAGCATGACCTTGCCTCCTGAGAGTTGGGCGCGTGCCTCCTTTGAGGTGGTGCATCATGATGCTTCCATTGCATCAACTAGACTTTAGTCTCAGGAGTAGAGTGATGGACCCAGCTTTCCACCTGTGTGACCCATCTGTTGAAAAAGTCCTCCTGGTTTCCATGACACATCATTGTCAATTGTGTCTGGGAGCATTCGACTCGTTCCTGCTTCTGGAAAGGTGTGAGCAGCCAGGGGAAACAGCGAGTGGATACCTTACGCATGGGAAGATGGTCTTGGATTATTTTTTCCACTGACCCCACACTAGTCTTGACATTTTGAGCTAGGTGGCAAATGGTTACGCAACGATTTTCCAAAATGGCGACCTCCACTTGCTGGATGGTGTGTACATCAATAACAGAGTGGTGTCACCCTGGAATTGGAGCTGTTTGTACCAAAGTCTGACCACATTGGAACTGACGATGCCAGTTCTTGATTGCATCATATAATGGGGAATCATCACCATAAACCTCTTTCATCTCATCGAACATCTCCTTTGGTGTTCGGCCTTCAAGGAAAGAAACTTGAGGACTGCTTTGTAGTCCACTGAGCCCAATATCAAACCTCACACCAGTTCAGCACCTGTAACATCAAGGCCATTCTCAGTTCTGAGTTGGAAATTGGCATGTAACCTATAGAGACTGATATCATTACACATGTGCAGTTTCAGCATCCTGTGATAGATAGAAGTGGGTCAGGGGAAATCTTACCAGACACAGGGAAGATATCTGCCCTTGCGCTATGCTACTCTGCTGCTGAGTACACAGGCCCAGTGTGGAACACATCTCACCATGCTAAAACAGTGGATGTGGCTCTTAATGAGACATGCCGCATTATCACAGGGTGTCTGCACCTTACACCACTGGAGAAACTACACTGTCTAGCCAGTATTGCACCACCTGACATCCGCTGGAAAGTAGCAGCCAATAGTGAAAGGACCAAGGCAGTGACATCTCCAGCTCATCCCTTGTTTGGGTATCAGCCAGCACGCCAATGACTTAAATCAAGAAATAGTTTTCTAAGATCTACTGAGACACTTGCTGGAACACCCCAGCAAGCGAAAGTCCAAAAGTGGCAGGCTCAATCAGTGGCTGATATCAAATGGGAGACTCCCCCCTGGGCACACAAAAGACTGGGCAACTTGGAAGGCGCTGAACAGACTGCGCTCTGGCACCACGAGATGCAGAGCCAACCTCAAGAAATGGGGCTACAAAGTGGAATCCACAACATGCGAGTGTGGAGAAGAGTAAACCACCGACCACCTACTGCAATGCAACCTGAGCCCTGCCACATGCACAATGGAGGACCTTCTTATGGCAACACCAGAGGCACTCCAAGTGGCCAGATACTGGTCAAAGGACATTTAATCAACTACCAATCTTGCAAACTTTGTGTTTTGTCTGTTTGTTTGTTTGTTTTGTAAATAGGGGAAATCTTAAATGAATGCCTCTCTTATTACCTGTAAATAGGTTTCACAGTTTAATAGTTTTCAAACTAGAGAAGTGAGCTTTATGACATTACTGTTTTCTTTTCTTGTTTTCTTGCTTTTTTGCCCATTTCTGTTCTCTTGAAAGGTCCCAGGTCAGAAAACTGCCTCCCAAATATGCTGCAGTTGCCCACCTCTGAAAGAAACCACTTTTAAAGTAATCTCTGCAGCAAAAGCCATCACAACACACCATATCTTCCATGTCCCCAACTCCGAGTGGGTTGAGTTTATCTTGTGCTACACAGAATGGTTCCACTTGTGCTGCTGCCTCGCTCTGAACCTTCATTAAGAAATATTGTTCCGAGGCTCAGCACCTGCTGAGTGTCTTCTCTTTCCAGCATCTTTGCATCTTAGGTTGGAATTCAGCTGAGTTCTTGGTAAACATGAACTAAACCATCCTTAAAGAGACTTGATCAAAGTGGGCATTGTTCCTACATCCCAGGTGATGCTATCTTCCTTAGACACAAGTATTCTGTCCAGGTACTTTGGATGTGGTTTCCCTCATCTTGCTTTCTTGGAGCTCCCACAAAAAATTAAAAATCTATACAATTTTGAGAATGGTGGAGGAGTATTGCTGTTACGTATAAAGCCTTTTGTCAATAGAAAAAGAGCTGCCTTGTTCACTTGGTAGTTTCAGTTTCTATACCTTCTATAGCTCAGTTGCTCCAGAGGAGAGCAATTGAAAACAATAGCAAGCTAGCAAAATATTTAATATTATCAATTGCCTTTTTTTCCCAAGAAGGGGAAAAAAACAGGTCTTGTGTTTAAATAAGCATTGCAAGTAGCAAACTAGATAGCAGTGCTTTGGGAATTATGCTCGGTCTCCCTAAGGGGAGGCAATCTTCCATACCAATGCCAGCCTCATTTTATGCTCTGTGCATATTGAATACTCAGCCCCCTCTTCTGTTTTATTCATCTCAACAGTGAGTCAAGTGCTACTTTGCTTGATTTCTCTCCCCACTCTCTTTTTTGCTCGACTCCTCCAGATAATTTAGGTGCAGTGAACCCATCACAGTTTTGATTCTTCCCCTCCTTTTCCCTTAAGGATCCCAGGCCATATGCTAAGAGCAGATACAACACCTCTTTTGAAGATGTATTCTTCTAGTGCAATTTGAGGAATTCTGTTATGTGACACCCTGGTTCAGTATTTAAAGGAAACACAACCTCATAATAGCTGTTTTCTTTGTGTTAGAAAAAACAGCATGTTCCATCAGCTCATGCCCCTTTTCATTGGATGCGCGGACAGGTTTATCATATCTTGATAAACCTCTGACATTGATGACTGATACTGAGGACCTGCCTCATCAAACAGACATCATGAACACTTTGACATTGTGTAAAGACCTGAGCACTGCAAAGTGACCCTTGGCCGCCTTGTTGTTCTTTTCCTTCCCAGATGTAAACTCGTTCCAGCAAACCACAAAATGGATCGATGACGTCAGAACGGAAAGAGGTAGTGATGTCATCATCATGCTAGTAGGAAACAAAACAGACCTAGCAGATAAGAGGTGAGGCAATCCATTCCTTAATCATTATTGAAAATTAAGAAAGAGTTTTAGTATATGGGAATCTTACCTCTGGCATATGAAGAAATTTTGGTGTGGTTGAAAATATGGCAGGAGAGCTGTAGTCAGAACCCTGAAAAGCTACGCTCTCATCTTGTTGAAAAGGAAAAATTCTGATTATTTTGGTTCTTGAGAAAATGTGGCAGTGGTGACTGCAACACATCTATAACCCATATGCTAAATAAACACACACACACATGTATATATGTGTGTTATTTTTCAGTAGGAGAGTACTCAGTGAATCAGTCTGTAAGAGGTGCAATGTAATGTTTACAAAAAACCAGAAAAAAATATGTAAATAACTTTCTATGGCTGCATGCCTTGAATCAGTGGTTCTCAACCTGTGGGTCCCCAGGTGTTTTGGCCTACAACTCCCAGAAATCCCCGCCAGTTTACCAGCTGTTAGGATTTCTGGGAGTTGAAGGCCAAAAACATCTGGGGACCCCAGGTTGAGAACCACTGCCTTGAATGGACCTAGAGGTCTATGAATCAATGGTTCCCACCATAAGTGGGAGATAAGTGGAAGACAGAAACTTCTTTCCTGGGTATATTCCATGTTCTTGAATATCGTATTTGATTACAGAATAGTTGCATCCTCCATTTTTTATCAAAAGGAGGGGGTGCGACTATTATGTGAGGAAAAAATTATCTTGGTTATTTTTCCCTCCAAAAAGGGTGAGGATGTGTGATCTGTTTCTGTTTGTTTGTTTTAAACTGTAGAGTCATTTGGGGCTGATTTTCCCTTTCTTCTTCTTTCTCCAAAAGCAAGGCAGTTTAAAAACTATAATATTGAGGCCTTTGGAGCTCTGCTCTTCCATCCTCCCTCCTCCCTCTGAGGCCTTAAGGCAATTTAAAAAACCTGGAATTGGGTTTCTTAGAGAAAAAGAGGAAGGAGGAAAGATCTGAGTTCTGGAAATCTACATTTCAGGTTTTTAAAAACGGCCTCAAGGCCTCGGAGGGAAGAGGGATGAATGGAGCTTCAGAGGACTCCATTTTGTAGTTTTAAAACTGCTTTGCCTTCAGAGAAAGAAGGGAAAATCAGCCTTAAATGGGAGTATTGTGACTATTACACAAGGAAAACAAAATTTTGGCACCCAAAAATGGGGGTGCGACTATTATGCAATGAAATACAGTTGTTCTGTCACCGCTGGGCCTATTGCTAGTTGACTTTATATATAGGATGTGTAACCTTTAACCAGTGGGAAGCCAGGGGCCCTAGAAAAAGTTCTCAGAGGCTTCCTTTACAAAAGGAATCTTCAAATGGCTTAAAAGGTACAACAAAGTCTTTTATTAATGAATCAAACAGGAATTGTAAAGCTTTCTTGGTAAAGTATCAGTTCTCTCAAACTTGTCCTCAGGGAACAGGCACTATCTTCAATAACTTTCTTCAAAGGAAAATTCCCCTTTTTAACTTCTCCCAAGGCTAACTAAAATCCAACCCTCACTGGTGTGGGCTCCTCTGCCAGGCCGAACTGCTTCTCGAAACACTGGGAGGACCTACCAGACAGGCAATGGATGTTCTTTAGAGTTTTAGGCTGTCTTCCTGGAAACTCCCAAGGCTGTAGGAAGGAATCCCTGGAGTTCGTAGGAGACTCTTAAAGCTGTGGGAGCTCTTAAAGTTTGAAGCCTTTGTACAGGGGAAGTAAACACATCCCATACATTGGCCAACCTTGCTGTGACTGACTGGAAAAGGCTCCCTTCCCTCCAAAGCCTAGAAAGGGGGTGGAACCAGGGAACCCAATGATAATTGACAGGTGGCTTGCCCTACGAATGCAGCCAAAAGAAGCCACATATCTGCAGAGTCCCGGAAACTTAGAACTATAAACAAACACTCAGTGCAAAGCACAAAATTGGAGCTCCTGGAACAGCTGTTCCAGAACAACAGTATTATTTTTCTTATCTTGCTATACCTCATGTGCTAAAGCCTGGGAAAACCTACTTCTGAGTAAGCTTAAATTCACTTTCAAGTCCCAAGTAAATTCAGTCCATTGAATCAGTAACTGAATGTTAAATCAGCACTTATTGGTTTAATGGGTTCTTTAGCTGCAGCTGGCAATTGGCTTGAGCCATGTATAAATATGTGAAGGGAAGTCATAGAGAGGAGGGAGCAAGTTTGTTTTCTGCTTCCCTGGAGACTAGGGCACAATGGAACAATGGCTTCAAACTACAAGAAAGGAGATTCCACCTGAACATGAGGAAGAACTTCCTAGCTGTCAGAGCTTTTCAGCAGTGGAACTCTCTGCCCCGGAGTGTGGTGGAGGCTGTCACAATTCAGAAAGTTTTAAAGTATCCTTGATTATACGTTTTGAACTTTGTACTGAAGAATACTTCATCTTAGTTTGGACTTAGTCCCAACGATAATCCGTTTTGCGAGCTTCCTTCCTTTTTATTTATATCTTTTATTTCATTTATTTTATTCCCACTCCTTTCCATAGAGCTGACCAGCCCAGCCCTCTCCAACATTGGTACTAATGTTGGAGAGTGGGCCCTGGTCAAGTGGGCCCTGGTCAGTGGGGGCTCTGTTCAAGTGGTTCCTGGTCAATGGGGGCCCTTGTCAAGTGGTCCCTGTTCAAAATGGGCCCTGGTCACGTGTTCCCTGGTCAAAGGGGGCTCTGTTCAAGTGGTTTCTGGTCAAGTGGTCCCTGGTCAAAATGGGCCCTGGTCAAGTGGTCCCTGGTCAAAGTGGTCCCTGTTCAAGTGTTCCCTGGTCAAAGTGTTCCCTGGTTAAAGAGGTCCCTGTTAAAGTGGTCCCTGGTCAAAATGGGCCATGGTCAAGTGGTCCCTGGTCAAAGGGGTCCCTGTTCAAGTGGTCCCTGTTCAAAGGGGGCCCTGGTCAAAGTGGTCCCTGGTCAAAGTGGTCCCTGTTCAAAGTGGTCCCTGGTCAAAATGGGCCATGGTCAAGTGGTCCCTGGTCAAAGGGGTCCCTGTTCAAGTGTTCCCTGTTCAAAGGGGGCCCTGGTCAAAGGGGTCCCTGGTCAAGTGGGCTCTGGTCAAAGTGGTCCCTGTTCAAGTGTTCCCTGTTCAAAGGGGGCCCTGGTCAAAGGGGTCCCTGGTCAAGTGGGCTCTGGTCAAAGTGGTCCCTGTTCAAGTGTTCCCTGTTCAAAGGGGGCCCTGGTCAAAGGGGTCCCTGGTCAAGTGGGCTCTGGTCAAAGTGGTCCCTGTTCAAGTGTTCCCTGTTCAAAGGGGGCCCTGGTCAAAGGGGTCCCTGGTCAAGTGGGCTCTGGTCAAAGTGGTCCCTGTTCAAGTGTTCCCTGTTCAAAGGGGGCCCTGGTCAAAGGGGTCCCTGGTCAAGTGGGCTCTGGTCAAAGTGGTCCCTGTTCAAGTGTTCCCTGTTCAAAGGGGGCCCTGGTCAAAGGGGTCCCTGGTCAAGTGGGCTCTGGTCAAAGTGGTCCCTGTTCAAGTGTTCCCTGTTCAAAGGGGGCCCTGGTCAAAGAGGTCCCTGCTCAAAGAGGTCTCTGTTCAAGTGGTCCCTGGTCAAAATGGGCCCTGGTCAAGTGGTCCCTGGACAAAGTGGTCCCTGTTCAAGTGTTCCCTCTTCAAAGTGGCCCCTGTTCAAAGAGGTCTCTGTTCAAGTGGTCCCTGGTCAAAATGGGCCCTGGTCAAAGTGGGCCCTGGTCAAGTGGGCCCTGGTCAAAAAAGCAAAGGTTGGTAACTGTTTTAGAGCCTTATCCCCATCCTGTCCTTGTCTTTGCTCTCATTATGCCCCAGCCTTTCATGCCTCTTTCCACCAAAGCTCTCTCTCCCCCTAAAGTTTCCCCCTTCAAATGCCTTTCCCTGTTTGCTTCACTTGCAGAGGAGCTACTGAGTGCTAACTTGTTATAACCAAAGCCCTAATCCAGCACCTCTTCCCCAGATGAAATATGCATCCTAAATCCTTGAGGCCAGGGTCCTATCTCCCTTATTATAAAGTGCTGTCTACACTGTCAGTGTGATAAACACAGATCTGCCTTGTTTTTCTTACTGGGAGGCATCTGTCTTGAATTGCCTGGATTTTGACAAGTGGTAGATGTTCTGAAACGGTTTCCTGTGATGAAGGAATACAGGAAGGCAACCAAAGCCATCGTTTCCTGCAGTGTTGTCTTAAACCACACCTTTCTTTCCTTTTATTTTTCTCCAGGCAAGTTTCTATTGAGGAAGGGGAGAGGAAAGCCAAAGAGCTGAATGTAATGTTTATTGAAACTAGTGCAAAGGCGGGATACAACGTAAAGCAGGTAAGTGATCTGGGAGCAGTATCCAAAGGCTTTTCTTGGAGTGAAAGTGTTTAATGTTTCAAGCCTAGGAAGATGACAATCACTCTGCAACATTTGGGGTTAATTTTGATTCTTTAGCAGAATATTGGTTTCATCTTCCTATATATACATACTTCAGGGCAAGGGTCTTCCAGGAGACTTTGAAAAGTTACCGTAGCAAAAATACCTCTACCAATCCCTCTGTGGAGACAAATATTTTCATGTTTTTGGCCATATTCAGGCTTTTTTAAGGGCCAGATGAGACTTTTTATCAAACAGGATATGACCTCTTCCCCAATGTCTCAGTGTCCTAAAATTAATGGATAGAGTGCATTAAAGGTCCCCCACGACCTTCTGGCAAACAAACTAGTCCAAACTAGTCCTTTTTCCCAGCTCCAGCAGACCTCTGAGGAAGCTTGCCATAGATGCAGGCGAAACGTCAGGAGAAATGCCTCTAGAACATGGCCATATAGCCCGAAAAAACCCACAAGAAACTAGTCCAAAACTAGGCAAGGCAAAACTACGGTGAGGTGGATCTGTAATTGGTTAAATGGACGAACCCAGAGGGTGTTTCTCCCCAAGGCTTCCTCTTCATCTTGGAAAGAAGTGACGAGTGGAGTGCCGCAGGGCTCCATCCTGGGCCCGGTCCTGGTCAGGATCTTTATTAATGATTAGATGAAGGGCTAGAAGGCAGGATCATCAAGTTTGCAGACGACACCAAATTGGGAGGGAGAGCCAATACTCCAGAGGACAGGAGCAGGATTCAAAATGATCTTGACAGATTAGAGAGATGGGCCAAAACGAACAAAATGAAGTTCAACAGAGACAAATGCAAGATACTCCACTTTGGCAGGAAAAACGAAATGCAAAGATACAGAATGGGGGACGCTTCACTCAAGAGCAGCACGTGTGAAAAAGATCTTGGAGTCCTCGTGGACAACAAGTTAAACATGATTCAACACTGTGATGTGGCGCAAAAAAAAGCCAATGGGATTTTGGCCTGCATCAAGAGGAGCATAGTGTCTGTTGTTGTTCATTCGTTCAGTCGGACTCTTCGTGACCTCATGAACCAGACCACGCCAGAGCTCCCTGTTGGCCGTCAACACCCCCAGCTCCCTTTAAGAGTCAAGCCAGTCACTTCAAGGATGCCATCCATCCATCTTGCCCTTGGTCGGCCCCTCTTCCTTTTGCCTTCCACTTTCCCCAGCATCATTGTCTTCTCTAGGCTTTGCTGTCTCCTCATGATGTGGCCAAAGTACTTCAACTTTGTCTCTAGTATCCTTCCCTCCAATGAGCAGTCGGGCTTTATTTCCTGGAGGATGGACTGGTTGGATCTTCTCGCGAGTCCAAGGCACTCTCAGAACTTTCCTCCAGCACCACAGTTCGAAAGCATCTATCTTCCTTCGCTCAGCCTTCCCTATGGTCCAGCTCTCACAATCGTAGGTGACTACGCGGAATACCATTGCTTTGACTATGCGGATCTTTGTTGCCAGTGATGTCTCTACTCTTCACTATTTTATCGAGATTGGACATTGCTCTCCTCCCAAGAAGTAAGCGTCTTCTGATTTCCTGGTGTCTAGATCTAGGAAGTCATGCTACCCCTCTATTCTGCTTTGGTTAGACCACACCTGGAATATTGTGTCCAATTCTGGGCACCACAATTCAAGAGAGAGATTGACAAGCTGGAATGTGTCCAGAGAAGGGCGACTAAAATGATCAAGGGTCTGGAGAACAAGCCCTATGAGGAGTGGCTTAAGGAGCTGGGCATGTTTAGCCTGAAGAAGAGAAGGCTGAGAGGAGATATGATAGCCATGTATAAATATGTGAGAGGAAGCCACAGGGAGGAGGGAGCAAGCTTGTTTTCTGCTTCCCTGGAGACTAGGACGCGGAACAATGGCTTCAAACTACAAGAAGGAGATTCCATCTGAACATGAGGAAGAACTTCCTGACTGTGAGAGCCGTCCAGCAGTGGAACTCTCTGCCCCGGAGTGTGGTGGAGGCTCCTTCTTTGGAAGCTTTTAAACAGAGGCTGGATGGCCATCTGTCAGGGGTGCTTTGAATGCAATATTCCTGCTTCTTGGCAGAATGGGGTTGGACTGGATGGCCCATGAGGTCTCTTCCAACTCTATGATTCTATGATTTTATAATTCTATGACCTTTGAGCTCAGCACTATCTGATCCAGTTTCATTTCCCTGGCCTGAATCTTCAGCACTTTGAACCTAGCCTGAATCTGCATCACTTTGAATTCCAGGAAATCGCACAATCCGTTCTGAATCATCAGTGAACCCACCATCATCCCTGGCTGAGCTACAACAGAATCTGCCATCTTTTTAGATGGAGAATTGGTAGAAAAATGAAGATTGGGCAGATATTCTCCCTTGGTGTAGAGTCTGTTTCCAAGAAATATTCTTGAGGTTGCTTTCTCCCGTATCTGTAGTTGGCTGTGTTTGCTACAGGCATATCTCTTGAATTTTTGTACGAAAACACATGCTATGAACAGTAAATGGGTGGAATTGTACCATTCTCTTGCCACACTGGTGTGCTCTCATGCTGTGTGAAAAGCCCTGCTCCAGAAAAGCGAAATGAAATGCACACTGAACAGAAGAGGAAGGAGTGTGGAGCTTTGTAATTCCCCCTTTGCAGCTTTTTGGCTTCTCATAATGTTTCCCTAATTGGATTTGTCCCTGCATGTTCGGACTGGTAAATCCACTTTGCCTGGACTTGCTTGCCAAATCCCTCTTTTTTAGCATAGCAGTTTTGGTGGGGATTCTCGCCCTGAGCATAATTCTGTTCCCCAGATCAAGCGTGGAGAAGCAATTACTGTTTTAAAGCACCACTTCTCAGCAGTTGGATTTAGATAGAGCAATCCAGTTGGTTTCTGTCAAGTGATGCTTACTTTTTAGAAAAAGATGTTATTTTCATCCATGACTTTTAAGTCGTGGAGCCTTCAGGTGGAGAGATCTGACTAATAATGATTCAACAGAAAGGAGGAAACCATGAAAATGAACAAAATCTGGCTACCAGTATTAAAAAAAACTCTAAAATTGCAACAGCACAACAACAGAGAGGAAACAAACAAGGACATCTAATCACCTCTCAACAAAAGTTTGCTCCAGGCACTGTCAGGCCATTATAATCAAGGTGGTCAGTTGAAACATTCACACCTAGCTCCAGCAGACAAGAGTCCTTTGTCCCACCCTGGTCATTCCACAGATATATAAACCCTTTTTCCTAATTCCAACAGACCTCACTACCTCTGAGGATTCTTGCCATAGATGCAGGCGAAACGTCAGGAGAAAATGCCTCGAGAACATGGCCATATAGCCCAAAAAAACTTACAACAACCCAGTAATAATGATTCAGTTGCATAAAGACCCTAGGTTGACAGTAGACACTCTGAGATGTAGTGAATGTAGGACGAGGAAGACCAAAGTACAATCTTCCTTTTTCACTATGAGGTTTACCTTTCATGAACATGACCTTCTTTTTGTTTGGTTGCAAATGTGCTATCTATTTATTTATCGTGTCAGAAGCAAATTCAGAATATAGTTATAATGTATTTTAAAAACCCATAAAGTTAAAAACTTGGCATTATGCTAAATGTCCTTTGACCAGAAGCTGGCCACTTGGAGTACCTCTGGTGTTGCTGTGAGAAGGTCCTCCATTGTGCATCTGGCAGGCCTCAGGCTGCATTGTAGTAAGTGGTCTGTGATTTGCTCTTCTCCACACTCGCATGTAATGGACTCCACTTTGTAGCCCCATTTTTTTAAGATTGGCTCTGCATCTTGTGGTGCCAGAGCACAATCTGTTCAGTGTCTTCCAAGTTGCCCAGTAGGCAGTTTCTCATCCGGTATCAGACACTTATTGAGGTTCTGCGTTTTTATCTGCCACTTTTGGACTCTCGCTTGCTGAGATGTTCCTTCAAGAATCTCTGTAGATCTTAGGAAGCTGTTTCTTGATTCAAGCCATTGGCATGCTGGCTGATATCTGAACAGAGGATGGGCCAGAAATGTCGATACCTTGAACCTTTTATTGCTGGCTGCTACTCCCTGTGGATATGAGATGGTGCTATACTGGCTAAATAGTATAATTTTTCCAACGGTGTTGGGTGTAGACACCCTGTGATAATGTGGCATGTCTCATTAAGGCCTATGTCCACTGTTTTAACATGATGAGATGTATTCTATACTGGGCACGCATATTCAGCAGCAGAGTAGTGAGGTGCAAAGGCAGATATATTCACTTTTTCTGATTGTGATCCCCAAACTGTGCCAGTTAACTTTCCTATGATATTGTTTTTAGCGCCCACTCTTTGCTTGACAGGCAAGCAATGCTTCTTGTAAGTCAGAGCACGGTCCAAAGTGACTCCCAGGTATTTGGGTGCGCTGCAATGCTCCAGTGGGATTCCTTCCCAGGTAATCCTCAGAGCTCGAAATGCTTGTCTGTTCTTAATTTGAGAATCACACATCTGCATTTTAGATGGATTAGGAATCAGCTGGTTTTCCCTGTAATAGGCAGTAAGAGCACCTAGAGTTTCGGAGAGCTTCTGTTCAGCTATTTCAAAGCTCCCTTCTTGAGTGGTGATGACACGATCGTCAGCATAGATGAAGCTGTCTGTCCCTTCTGGCAGTGGCTGATCATTTATGTAAATGTTAAACATTGATGGACAAGAATGCTCCCCTGAGGCAGGCTGTTCTTCTGTTTGTGTCCTTCTATCTGGAAATAATAAATAATAATAACACTTCATTTATATTCCACCCTTCTCACCCCGAAGGGGACTCAGTGCGAATCACAGTACACATACACGGCAAACATTCAATGCTGCTTTGTATAGACAATACACAGACAGACAGAACAGAAGAGGAGGTGCCATGAAAGGTTGGGCTTGAGTCCAGGGGGTGCTGTTGCTCCAGTCTCTATGATGAAGAGCCGTCAGGACTTCCTCCTTCCTTTTGGTCGCCCAGCATTCTCTGATCTTCCTTTTTTATGGCATCATAAAACACCTCCCCTGCTTTTTTAGCGGTACCTAATTTCTCTAATCACAGCTAAAGCTGTTTTCAAATTGCTTAGGTAAACAGTGAGCAGAGCTGACAGTTGGCCGCTCACGCCAACCCGGGGCTTTGAACTTGCAACCTTTTGGCTGATAGATTTTATAATTGCTGATGATTTACCAGCGGTGCTAAACCTCTGGCCGATAATGACAATGATGCTGTTGCACTGTGAACAGGGCAGGAAGACCTGTCCTGATATGCCAGAACTTCTTATGCAGCTTTCTTTTCTTTTTTTCCTACTAATCACAACATCTCTAATTTGCTAATTCTGTTTTCTTTGTCTCCTTCTGCCCCAACCCTTTCCAGCTTTTCCGACGTGTGGCTGCTGCCTTGCCTGGAATGGAAAGCACACAGGACAAAAGCAGAGAAGACAGTATCCTTTTACGCATTTTTCCTAGTTGGTGGGACAGTGGAGTTAAGCAGGATACAAGTTTCTAAATGGTGAGGAAAGGGGAGTGAGTAGGCAAAAAAGCCTGGGCCACTCAGAAATAATGTTTTCAAGCACCAAAAATGATAGTTCTTTGGAGAGACTCCAAGCACAGGCTGCGGATTTGTGCTTTAGTTGCAGGGCACAGTGTGCAGGAATTCTTGAAGGACGTTCCCTCAGGGTGAACCAAACTTCCAGATGGCTCTGGATGAGTAAGGGAGAGTGCAGCCTTGAGGGTTCTCCGGCTCATTTGCTCAGGAGGAAGATTTCTGCTTTGTATCGGTGACTACACATTGCATAAAACCAGTTTTGTCAACTGTTTCAGGAAAATATTTAGAGTTTTAACTCTGGTAGATATATTTAAAAAAAAAAACATGCAAGAAAGACCAGACAGCAATTCCCTGGCTCTGGTAGGCAAACCCTGGCTAAGATGGCAAAATAGAAAGTAATTCTTCCTAATTCTAAACACTCAACACTTCTAATTTGGCTCTGTTTATTAGCCATTAGTTCAGGGGTCCTCAGACTTTGTAAACAGAGGGCCAGGTCACAGTCCCTCAAACTGTTGGAAGGCCGGATTATAATTTGAAAAAAAAAAGAAAAGAATGAATTCCGATAGACACTGCACGTATCTGATTCATAGTGCAAAAACTACTTAAAACAATACAATAATTAAAATGAAAAACAATTTTTAAATATAAACTTATTAGTATTTTAATGGGAAGTGTGGGCCTGCTTTTGTCTGATGAGATAGGATTGTTGTTGTTGTTGTTGTGTGCTTTCAAGTCATTTCAGACTTACATTGACCCTGAGTGAGGGCCAGGTAAATGACCTTGGAGGGCCATATCCGGCCCCCGAGCCTTAGTTTGAAGACCCCTGCATTAGTTAATGTTTAGAATGCTGGCAAAGGTCTGCCTAAAAGTTTCATAAGGACCATCCTGTCCTACACTATCCTGCCCTGCAGGAAGAAACAATTCAAGCCCTCCTCCCTATGGAAGTCATAGGGAGGAGGGAGCAAACTTGTTCTCTGCCCCCCTGGAGACTAGGACGCAATGGAGCAATGGCTTCAAACTACAAGAAAGGCGATTCCACCTGAACATTAGGAAGAACTTCCTGACTGTGAGAGCTGTTCAGCAGTGGAACTCTCTGTCCTGGAGTGTGGAAGCTTTTAAACAGAGGCTGGGTGGCCATCTGTTGGGGGTGCTTTGAATGCAATATTTCTCCTATTTGGCAGGGGGTTGGACTGGATGGCCCATGAGGTCTCTTCCAACTCTTTGATTCTATGATCCTGGCCATCCAGGGAAGGAGACTCCACCACCCTCCCAGGCATATTCCACTGTCAAATAGCTCTAAGCACCAAGGTATTTTTCTTAATGTTGAGGTGGAATCTCTTTTCCTGGACTTTGAATCCATCCCTCCATTGTGCCCTAGTCTGTAGAGCAGTGAACCACTTTGACCCGGGATCACTCTCCAACCTTAGTACCAAAAGGGTATGAATCAATTTTTGGTCAACTTTAGATTTGGTTTGGTTATTTAGGGTACATATTCAGAAAGTTGAATTGGATAGACCACATCAGCTCTAGTTTCTGATACAGAACATTCGCCCACAGAAAACCATATTTAGTAAGCCTTGGCACTATAAGACAGGGGACAGTTCCATCTTGTCTCCTGCATATGTCATCAGTTGGGGACCCCTTCCCCCTGCACCAACTGCTGCTCTGGGCTAGAGTGAAGAGAGAGGGGGCCAGGGGACAGTTCCATCTTGTCTCCTGCTAATAATATAATGTAATATTTATATTTTTTATCTATTTATCGTGTCATCCGCAACCAGAACATTGTATTACATAAAATACATCAAAAAGTTGAATTGGATAGACCACATCAGCTCTAGTTTCTGATACAGAACATATGCCATCCAGTAGTCACCATCTACTCGCCCACAGAAAACCATATTTAGTAAGCCTTGGCACTATAAGACAATATAATGTAATGTAATGTAATATAATATATTGTATATACATATAATATTTATAATATTATAATGTAATACAATATAATACTAATAATAATATGCTATTATAACTATATATTTATATTACATGAAATATTACTAATAATATTACAATATAATGGTATAGTACAATATAGTAATATTTAATACTGATATTGTACTATGCTAATAATATAATATATTGTATGTATATCTGTCTTGTAATCCACTCTGAGTCCCCTTTGGGGTGAGAAGGGTAGCATATAAATGTCGTAAGTAATTAAGTAAATAAATAAATATAAGAGGGTCTCACGAGACCAGTCGCTCTCATTGGAATGGTGTAGTATCAATGAGGACACAGACCATATTTTAGTTCTTGTGGACCACTGGTGGTCCATGTACCACAGGTTAGGAACCACTGCTCTAGAGCAACCAGCTTGTCCCCTCCTCTGTTCTTAATTCAGTCTTTGCTGTAGGAGGAGTTGAGGGTCTCTTCAGCCTGTTGTAACCAGGACCAGGTCTGAGGGTGTTTACGTTACAGGAGTTTCCTGTCGTAGTTAACTGTGAAATGCACATATGATATTTCCTGCGCCTGCGCAGTTAAGCTTTGGAACCTTCCAGATTTAAAAGAAGACATTTTATGTCAAGGCCTGGCCCCGCCCCTCCTCCCCCCTCCCCTCTCGAGTATATATGGCCCAACGCGGGGCCAGGCCCCTTCAGTTCTCTTGATCCGCCTTGCGAATTAGGTGAGAATCTTCCTCGTGAGTTACTCGTTGGTGATTGATCGTTGACTGCTCGTTTTTGACTTTGGCCTGGACTTCGTTATCCCTTAGCTACTGTGGGAATTGCTCATCTTTCCTGGAAAGTGGCCTTCTTAGTGGCCATAACGTCGGCTCGGCGAGCGAGTGAGCTTTGTGCTCTTAGAGTGGATCCTCCCTATCTCAAATTTCACAAAGATAAGGTTGTTCTGCGTACAGACATTGCTTTTCTCCCTAAGGTAGCTACCACATTTCACATGTCACAAGAGATTGTGCTCCCGGCATTTTTTCAAGATCCTTTTACTCCGCTAGAGCGGGGTTTGCATTTTCTAGACGTCCGTAGGGCTCTGGCGTTTTATGTGGACAGAACGGCAGGAGTTAGGAAGACCCCTAGACTTTTCATCAAGTATCGTAAAGATTCGTTGGGGCTGCCGTTGTCATCGCAACGCTTTTCTTCCTGGATCGTGTCTGTTATTCGTTTACGTTATCAGTTGTCGGGAAAAGACTTACCTCGGCAGGTCAGAGGACATTCGACGAGGTCGGTGTCAACATCTGCCGCTTTCATGAAAGGGGTTCCCTTGGACGTCATCTGTAGAGCTGCTATCTGGACGACTCCACTTACCTTTGTGTCGCATTACAAGATGGATGTTGTGTCCAGGAGGGCAGCCGATTTTTGGAGAGCAGTCTTGTTTTCGGCGGTTGCATGACGCCCAACCTCCGGGGTTAGTAGCTTGTTAGTCTATCATATGTGCATTTCACAGTTAACTACGACAGGAAATTATAAGTTGCTTACCTGTAACTGTAGTTTCCTGAGTAGTTACCTGTGAAATTGCACATCCCCGCCCTTCCTCCCCTCGAGTGTCATGCCCCGCCTTCCGACTGCATTGCGGCGGAAGAGAACTGAAGGGGCCTGGCCCCGCGTTGGGCCATATATACTCGAGAGGGGAGGGGGGAGGAGGGGCGGGGCCAGGCCTTGACATAAAATGTCTTCTTTTAAATCTGGAAGGTTCCGAAGCTTAACTGCGCAGGCGCAGGAAATATCATATGTGCATTTCATAGGTAACTACTCAGGAAACTACAGTTACAGGTAAGCAACTTATAATTCTGCTGTATTCTGCCTCGAGTCCCTTGGGGAGATGGAGTGGGATATAAATAAAGATTATCGTTATTATCTGGAGCTCTGTGTTCAATTCTGGGCACCTCATTTTAGAACGCATATGGGCAAACCAGAGCAGGTTCAGAGAAGGGCAACAAGGGTGATAGAAGGTATGGAGAACAAAGCATATGAGGAAAGGCTGAGGGAGTTGGACATGTTCATCGTGGTGAAGAGAAGTCTACAGGTGGATGGGGAGACCAAACAGCCCTTTTGAAAAGTCTTAAGGACTGTCCTTGAGGGAAAAGGTTTGCTCTCTGCTGCCACGGAGGGTAGCCGGTCTTTAATGTCTTCAAGTTACAAGAAAGTAGGTTTCGATTGAACATGGGAAAAAACGTATGGACAGTGAGGGTTGTTTGACAATGAAACCAATGTCCTACAGAAGCTCTTTCTCTTGAATCCTCCAGAAACGGGCTGAACAACTATTTTGGGGGGATGGTCTGTCTGGAGACCTTGTATTTAGCTGGCATTTGGATGCAATGGCCTGTGAGGTCTCTTCGAACTCTATAGTTATATAATTCTATGCTCATTGCTGGGTCTTTTGCATACTGTATTTAGAAAGAGAGTTCAGGATACTTACCTTTTCTTCTAAAGGAATTGGCTGAGGCGGCCTTCCTCAAAATTTGGGGCTTATAACAGCAGGAATCCTCATTTACTTGCCGTCTGGGAGTTGTAGTCTGTCCATCTAGAGAACATTAAGGTCGGAGAACACTACACAAAGGATGGAGCCCCAGGTGGCGCAGTGGGTTAAACTGCTGAGCAGCTGAACATTGAAGTCCAAAACACCCGGAGGACCCTGAACGATTTCGCCCCGGCTTATCAATCCAAATGCATCTTTCCCTATGAACCTTCTAGGAATTTAAGATCATCTTGGGGGGGGGGGGGGGGGGGGCTGCTCTCGATCCCACCTACCTCACAGGCTCATCTGGCGGGGACAAGAGACAGGGCCTTCTCAGTGGTGGCCCCTCGGCAGTATAACTCCCTTCCCAGGGATATTAGATCAGCTTCCTCCCTCCTGACCTTTTCGAAAACAGTGAAAACTTGGCTCTTTGAGCAAGCATTTGGAGCTTCAGCGTGACCAGATAAACACAAAATTGTAATACGAACACGGAATGGCTAAGACAATGTATACGAATGAGGAATTGGACTGGAAGACACTGGTTTTTTATAGATGTTTATAGTTTTTATGGTTTTATGGATTTTATATGCATTTATGATGTGATTTAATTGCTTTTAACTGATATATGCATATAAATGGCATCTAATTGTTGCCGGTCTGTATGCCTCCCTGTTGCCTCCGGGCTGAAATGGGCGGCATAGAAATGATATAAATAAAGAAATAAAGAAATAGACTGAAAGGTTGCAGGTTCAAATCTGGGGAGTGGTGCGAGCTCCCACTGTTAGCCCCAGCTTCTGACAACTTAGCAGTTCGACAACATGGAAATGTGAATAGATCAATAGGTACCCCTCCAGCGGGAAGGTAAGGCTGCTCCATGCAGTCATGCCAGCCACATGACCTTGGAGGTGTCTACGGACAACGCCGGCTCTTCGGCTTAGAAATGGAGATGAGCACCAATGCCCAGAGTTGGACACGACTGGACTTAATGTCACGGGAAAACCTTTACCTACACTAAGGAGAGCTCTAGTCTATGCCAGAGCGCATACTTCACGTTCCATGTTCAGCTCTTGACATTTCTGTGGAGTCCAAAAATTTAATCTTGTCTGGAATTCATGTTGAACCATTGCCAGAGAATGCAAAACACGCTGCGGCTAGAGATGGATTGGTGGCTTGACTCACAGTTAAGGATGGTTTATTCCTGAGTGTGGGTATGAGTGCTTTGTGTTGTCATTGCTCTGTGTGGCTTTTGCTAGTGATTTGCTTTTCTTCGAGCCCTTCCTAGTTATTCACACTTGCTTTAGTCATGATAGTGTTCGCTAAGACAAGCATTTGTGGTCTGTTCAGCTGGAGGATGAGTGTTACACGTTCCGGGCTGCCATTACCGTTGTGTGTCATCACACCCACAGGATATTATTTGTAGAACCTGTCAATGGCAGATGAGGACATCAGGTGTGAAGGAGGCAAAATGCAACAGGTTATTTTAAGTGCCCACATTACAAAACCCAGCTTTAGAATCACTCGGTGGCGCTGGTCACAGAGAAGAAGAGCAGCTTATCCCGGGAGATGGTGACTCATTTGAGGAGAAACATGAAGGGTCAACAAGGAGGCACTGAAGGCTAATGGAGAAATATTGGTTGGCAGGCCTTCCTTCCGTTCCAGAGCTCCAGAGAACCAAAATCGAAACGTTAAATGCTTTAGAAAATAAATATGGCTTTGTCGACCCCCACTTGATACCAAAGATGTTGGTTTCCATGGAAAAGAAGAACCAAAGGCCTTTTCAAAACATTGTGGTTCTCCTATAGTGTTGCTACCACAGCAAGGCACCCTGTTCTCAGATCCTTGCTCAGTATTTAAGCAGATCATTAGAGTTAAGAAAGGGAAATGGGACCCTTGCCCCAGAAGCCAGCATGAGCAAACTCACAATTGGAATCCAAAGAAGTGCCACCAAAATGGTGAAGCCAGGTCCTCCAAGGAGCATCTTAGGGAGCTGGATATGTTTAGCTTGGGAGAAAAGGAGACTGAGAGAAGGGGACATGACAGCCATAGAATCATAGAAGAGAAGGCTGAGAGGAGATATGATAGCCATGTATAAATATGTGAGAGGAAGCCACAGGGAGGAGGGAGCAAGCTTGTTTTCTGCTTCCCTGGAGACTAGGACATGAAATAATGGCTTCAAACTACAAGAGAGGGGATTCCGTCTGAACATGAGGAAGAACTTCCTGACTGTGAGAGCCGTTCAGCAGTGGAACTCTCTGCCCTGGAGTGTGGTGGAGGCTCCTTCTTTGGAAGCTTTTAAGCAGAGGCTGGATGGCCATCTGTCAGGGGTGATTTGAATGCAATATTCCTGCTTCTTGGCAGAATGGGGTTGGACTGGATGGCCCATGAGGTCTCTTCCAACTCTTTGATTCTATGATTCTATGAATCAGTTTTTGGTCAACTTTAGATGGGTTTTGTTTATTTGGGGTGCTGATTCAGAAGATTGCATTGGATAGACCACATCAGCTGTAGTTTCTGATACAGAACATATGACATCCAGTAGTTGTCACACATATTTAATAAGCCTTGGCACTTAAGAGGGTTTTGCAAGACCAGTTACTCTCGTTGCAACAGCGTAGTAAGGGTAAGGCCTTGGACCATATTTTAGTTCCTGTGGACCACAGGTCGGGAACCACTGTTCCAGAGACTAGAAGACAGTGGAGCAATAGATTTACGAGGGTTGAATGAAAAGTAATGCCTCCACCTTCGTAACTCCTCAACAGATGGCAGTACTGGTATGCGGCAGGTACTGGCTTTTTCAGTAGACTCTCCTCTACAGTACCATTTTGGTGGGAAGCCTTAGCATTGAACCGTTGTGTTGTTAAAGTGCAAAGTATGGAACCCTGCGCAGATGGTCAGTCAATACGACTCAAGCAACATGCAGTCATTGAATTCTTGACGGCAGAAGGTGTCACCCCAAAGGTGTCACCACCAGAGAATGCAAGCCGTTTATGATGATTGTGTTGATGTGAGTACTGTGCATCATTGGGCGAGTAAATTTAAAGATGTTGAGGTGACACCTTCTGCTGTCAAGAATTCAATGACTGCACGTTGCTTAAGTCGCATCGACCAACTGTCTGCACAGGGTTCCATACTTCACACTTTAACAACACAACCATTCAATGCTAAGGCTTCTCACCAAAATGGAACTGTAGAGGAGAGTCTACTGAACAAGCCAGTACCTGCCGCATACCAGTAGTGCCATCTGTTGAGGAGTTACGAAGGTAGAGGCAATACTTTTTATTCAACCCTCATAAATTGCAGGAAAAGAGATTCCACCTAAACACCTTACTCCGCCCTTCTCACCTCCGAGGGGGGACTCAGGGCAGCCTCACAAAAGCATCATCAGATGCCAGCATCATAAAAACAATCAGCAATACATTAAAAATATTAGAAGCAGTAATTAAACAGTTAATTAAAACACGTCTCCAAGGTCACGTGGCTGGCATGACTGCATGGAGCGCCGTTACCTTCCTGCCAAAGCAGTACCTATTGATCTACTCACATTTAAATGTTTTTGAACTGCTAGGTTGGCAAAATTATTATTATTATTTCTGT
This sequence comes from Anolis sagrei ordinatus, assembly GCF_025583915.1. Classification (NCBI taxonomy): domain Eukaryota; kingdom Metazoa; phylum Chordata; class Lepidosauria; order Squamata; family Anolidae; genus Anolis; species Anolis sagrei. The sequence continues at coordinate 276,088,441 of NW_026846588.1, read as the reverse complement.
TGCTTCTACCCCACCCTTCTCACCCCGAAGGGGACTCAGAGCGGCTTACAAAAACAAGGCACAATTCGATGCCCATATCACAAACAATAGTAAAACAAAATAACATCAATTAACAATTAAACAACATTTCTTACATTACTAACATAAAACCAATAAAAGCAATACAAACCAGTTTCTCCTCATTGATGGTCAACGTTCGCTAGCTCATAGTTCAATTTCCAATTCCATAGTTGTCAGTCCTGTTAGTCCCATTCGTCTGGTTACCCTTATCTAGGAGTCAGATTGCCCAAAGGCCTGGTCCCATAACCACATCTTTACCTTCCTCCTAAAGGAGAGGAGGGATGTTGATGCCCTAATTTCCCCCAGGAGTGAGTTCCACAGGTGAGGGGCCACCACTGAGAAGGCCCTGCTCCTCGTCCCCACCAACCTCACTTGTGATAACGGTGGAGTTGAGAGCAGGGCCCCCTCAGATGATCTCAAATTCCGAGGTGGGACGTAGAGGGAGATATGTTCGGACAGATACACTGGACCGGAACCGTACAAAAGCTGGGCCTAATGGCAGGAGCTCGCCCCACTCCCTGGGTTCCAGCTGCTGACCTTCTGGTCAACAAGGTCAGCAACCCAGCGATTTAACCCACCGTGCCATCAGGGGCTCCCATATATATAATTATTATTTTATTTGTACCCCGCTAGCATCTCCCAAGGGACTCGATGTGGCTTACACAGGCCGAAGTCCCAAAAACACAATACAACAATACAATACCAAGCAAATTAAAACAGTTAAGCAGGAAAACAATAACAGTAACAATACAACAAGACACTATTAAAACTGGGCCGGCCGGGTACAGGGGTAAAGGGTTAAAAGTGCTGATGTGGCAGGAGGGATATGGGATTAAATATACGTGCAGTGTGCAGTGTGCAGTGATCTTGGTTCTACTAAGGTGCTTCTAGGATTTGGTGCTGGAGGTTCCTAATCTGAGAAGGCACATTGGAACAGCCAGGTTTTCAATTCCTTCCTGAAGACTGCCAATGTAGGGGCTTGTCTGAGATCCTTCGGGAGGGTGTTCCAGTCGGGGGGCCACCACAGAAAAGGCCCTGTCTCGTGTCCCCACCAAGCGCGCTTGCGACGCGGGCGGGATCATGAGCAGGGCCTCTCCAGATGACGGGAGTGAGCGTGTGGGTTCGTAGACAGCGATACGGTCATGCAGGTAGGGTGGTCCCAAACTGTTCAGGGCTTTGTAGGTAAGCACCTGCACCTTAAATTGGGCTCGGAAAATAAACGGCAGCCAGTGGAGCTCCTTAAACAGGACGGTTGACCTCTCTCTGTAATGAGCCCCAGTTAACATCCTGGCTGCTGCCCGTTGGACCAGCTGGAATTTCCGAGCTATTTTCAAGGGCAGCCCCACGTAGAGCGCGTTGCAGTAATCTAGTCTAGAGGTGACCAAGGCATGGACCACCCCGGCCAGATCAGCCTTCGCGAGGTACGGGCGCAGCTGGCGCACAAGTCTCAATTGTGCAAAAGCCCTCCCGGACACTGCCGACGCCTGAGCCTCAAGCGTGAGCGATGAGTCCAAGAGGACACCCAAGCTACGGACCTGTGGCTTCAGGGGGAGTGTAACCCCGTCCAGCACAGGCAGCCAACCTGGTTTGCGATCGACCAGGAGGACCTCTGTCTTGTCGGGATTGATCTTCAGCTTGTTCAGTTTATATATGGCACGAAATGAATTTGGGTTTAGGATGGCCCTTAGCAAAATGGATAAATGGATCAAATAAGCTTTTCCTGTATGTTTGGGCTGAGTTTTCAGGTGTGCCACCTTCTCCTTGTCATTTTCCTTAATTGCTTCTTCTCTTTTCCAGTGATTGACATCAAACTTGAAAAGCCTCAAGAGCAGCCAGTCAGTGAAGGGGGCTGTTCGTGTTAATAGTCCGTCCATCGTCGTCGCTTCTCTCTTACCTTTCTCCAGACCATCACTGCTTCTTCCTTCCTCCCTTCCTCCCTCCTTTCCTCCCTTCCTTCCATCCTTTCCTCCCTCCTTCCCTGTGACTCATTGACAGCAGTGTGGCTATCGGCTTGCCCTCTCCCCGCCCCATCCGTAACGTAGCACGGTTCATCATTGCTGCCTGTCTCGTGAAGATGATCTGTTAGCTTCACAAGCACAAAAAAGAAAGTCAGTGTCTTCGTTATTTATAAGGAAATTCCTTCTTTTTTTGTATAACAAGAGAGAGAGAGAGAGCCAATGTGATCCTAGCATATTTTCACTCATTCAAAAACCAGAAAGACCAGTCAGTACCAGTCTGGAATATCTTTGTTCCTTTCCAAGGGGGGAAAATATTGGGACGCCAAAAGGACGTGGGATTCAAGGTTATGTTTGGATACGGTGAAAAGGGATGAAATAGAGAAGGAAACCAGCTTTGCCTTTCCAGCCAAGATCCTCGCCTCTTTCGCCCTAAACAATAGTCTTTTGGAAATGCAGTCCTGGCTATTGCATATTAATGTGTTTTTAAAAAATCCATTATTTTATTATATAGGTAAATAGCCTTCCTACACCTGCTTCTTGTCAGGGACAAGGTGACAGGCACAACTCAAGAGACCTTGTTTCGGTCTTCTGAATACAACAAATTAACTAATTCAATGTATTGTCAAAGGCTTTCATGGCTGGAATCACTGGGGTTTTGTGGATTTTCCGGGCTTTGTGGCCATGTTCCAGAAGCATTCTCTCCTGACATTTCACAGCATCTATGGCAGGCATCCTCAGAGGTTGTGAGGTCTGTTGGAAACTAGGAAAATTGGGTTTAAATATCTCTGGAATGCCCAGGGTTGGAGATAGAATTCTTGTATGTTTGAAGTAAGTGTGAATGTTCTAATTGGCCACCTTAATTAGCATTTTCCAAGATCTAGCTTCTTACTGCCTGGGGGAATCCTTTGTTGGGAGGTGATTAGTTGGTCTCAATTATTTCTTGTCTGGAATTCCCCTGTTTTTGAGTGATGTTCTTTTATTTATGTATAAATCATAACAGTACTTAAAGAACAACACTCAAAATTCCCTCAGGCAGTAAGAAGCCAGACCTTGGAACTGCTAGGCCATTCAATGTTAATCAAGGTGGCCAAGTGAAATATTCACACCTACCTCAAAGAGACAAAGAGTTGTCGAAGGCTTTCATGGCTGGAATCACTGGGCTGTTGTGGGTTTTTTCGGGCTATATGGCCATGTTCCAGAGGCATTCTCTCCTGATGTTTCGCCTGCATCTATGGCAGTGGTTCTCAACCTGTGGGTCCCCAGGTGTTTTGGCCTACAACTCCCAGAAATCACACCAGTTTACCAGCTGTTAGGATTTCTGGGAGTTGAAGGCTAAAACATCTGGGGACCCACAGGTTGAGAACCACTGATCTTTGGCAAACATTGTAGGTTTTTTCAGGCTATATGGCCATGTTCTAGAGGCATTCCCTGCTGATGTTTTGCCTGCATCTATGGCAAGCATCCTGAGGATGCTTGCCATAGATGCAGGCAAAACGTCAGTAGAGAATGCCTCTAGAACATGGCCATATAAGCTTGCCATAGATGCAGGCGAAACAGCAGGAGAGAATGCCTCTAGAACATGGCCATATAGCCCGAAAAAACCTACAACAACCCAAGCAAAGAGTTCTTTCTCCCACCCTGGACATTATTCCACAGATACATGAACCCCATTTTCCTTTTTTCCAGCAGACCTCAAAACCTCTAAGGATGCCTGCCATAGATGCAGGCAAAACTTCAGGAGATAATGCTTCTAGAACATGGCCATATAGCCCGAAAAAACCTACAACAACCCAGACAAAGAGTTCTTTCTCCCACCCTGGGACATTACTCCACAGATACATCAACCCCATTTTCCTTGTTTCCAACAGACACAACCTCTAAGGATGCCTACCATAGATGCAGGCGAAACGTCAGGAGAGAATGCTTTTGGAATGTGACCATATAGTCCGGAAAACCCACAGCAGCCCAATGATTCTGGCCATGAAAGCCTTCGACAACACGATGAAAAGACTAACAATGCTGCCCCTTGTGGCCAAGTTTATGGATCACACCTATGGAGTGTTATGCGCTGTATGTGCAAATGTGCTCCTCTTCCCCTCTAGCCAAGTAAACCCACAACAACCCAACTGGGTTGTTGTGGGTTTACTTGGCTAGAGGGGAAGACTGGGTTGTTGTAGGTTTTTCGGGCTATATGGCCATGGTCTAGAGGCATTTTCTCCTGACCTTTCTCCTGAAGTAGGGTCCAGCTGGGGCGGCGGGAACTTTGAATCTGAAATGTGTTGGAACAGTAAGAAATCTGTAGGTGTATGTGTGTGTGTCAACTGTAAAATAAGACACATGAAGCTGATTCGTTCAGCTTTGTCCAGGGATCTGGCTGAGCCTGGGACTTTTGGATACTGTTACATTTTTGGGTTGTTGTAGGTTTTTCTGGGCTATATGGCCATGGTCTAGAGGCATTCTCTCCTGACGTTTCGCCTGCATCTATGGCAAGCATCCTCAGAGGTAGTGAGGTCTGTTGGAACTAGGAAAAAGGGTTTATATATCTGTGGAATGACCAGGGTGGGACAAAGGACTCTTGTCTGCTGGAGCTAGATGTGACATATCAGGAGAAAATGCCTCTAGACCAGTGATGGGCAGCCTTTTGAGCTCGGTGTGTCAAAATTTGCCAAAAACCTAAGCATAACTTGGGTGGAGTGTCACTTTGAGAAAAAACCCCCATAATTTTGCAATATTTATAGTTTAAATAAGAAAAATGCATAATCCATGCTGAGTTATGGAGTGAACAATGCTCAAACGTGCAGATGTTAAATTTGTAGAGTTTTTTACAAATTTAAGGATGGAATTAGATTGGCTCTTATAAGGTGTATTTCTCTGTATGTGGCCACATGTGTCTGCGTGTCATCAAAAATAGCCATGTGTGTCAGTGCTGACACGCGTGTCATAGATTCACCATCATGGCTCTAGACCATGGCCATATAGCCTAAAAAAACCTACAACAACCCAGTGATTCTGGCCATGAAAGCCTTTGACAATACAACAACCCAACTAATTCACTCTTTGGTCATTGTACTAAGGGTGAAATATTTTCCAAATAGGATGCCTTTCCATAGGTTATGGCATTAACGGCAAGGAAAGGGTAACGAAAGGGTCGTGACTCCATGGAAGGTAAACATGCCGTGAAGAGGAAAACAGGGACGGAGCAGAAATCAAATGGAAGACGAGGGAGCATACTTAGTAGACTTTACAAAGTCCTTAGGTGATAAAGGAAGGGAACATAAGATGGAAACATACAAAACGTACAATTATGCAGACTTTTGCCTTTGTTTTCAGTTTCTTTTCTTATTTTTTAATGTCAGGTCTTCAAGTACGTTGGTCCTTCCTAGTTTGGTTAAATAACTGGTCGTTTAGTATTACGTTTTTAACTGGACTACAATTTTTAACTGTGGTTTTCCTTCAATATATTTATTTCTCTGCTTTCAAAATGATTTTTTTTACTATTTTTTTTGGTGGGGGGGGGGGAAGAAGTTTGTGGGTTTCCTTTGTAGAGCTTTTGCCGGCGTCACGAGATGTAGCTATGGAAGAAACACATTCACCGAGACGTGGACACGCACTCGCACATCCTCATCCGCACTCACGCACCCATGAGAGAGAGAGAGAGAGAGCGCACCCTCTTTAACCTATACTAGTCATTGTGAAGTTGCTGTGTAAGTTAACACAACTGTAAATACATTGTTTGCAGGAGGAACGCTTGTGGCTGGGGGGAAAAAGGGGCACGGTGCGGGAAAGGCCTCGCGGGTCTCCGTTTTCTAACTGAGAGAGAATCCAAAACGACGGGGAAAGAGGGTCCTTCTCCTCTTTGAATCCCCTCCAATGTAATACTTTAACACAGGGGGAAGCTTTTCCCCGTCCCAACATCCCCGTGAGGCCTCTCTTTCCCTGCATTGTGGAACTGGAATGGCAAACCCATCACTTGGACCTGAGTATCCAATAACCGTTCGCATATATATCTTGTAACTGTCATGTTTTAAAGGGCAGAGTCAGACACAGAAAACGCTTCTTAAATGCATTCTTGAAAAAGGTAATTCTCTTTTTTCCCCTCTTTTCTTTCATTTTTTTTCCCTTTGGCAGTAGCATGTCTTTAAACAAATATATATACATATATAAGTGTTTAAAAACGGCAAACCGATCCAGGAAAGCAACTTTAACAAAAAAAAAAAAAAGGAGACTGGGCTACTTTTTACTTCTTCTTCTTCTTCCTGTATTGTTGTATTCTGCGTGTGCAAAAACAAAACAAAACGATCCATCTTGCTGCTTTTTAATATTGAGTTTTCCGTGGCTTTGGGTTCTTAAAAGCAACGAAATGTCTACACGGGTTGGATTTTTTAAAACATGCACAGAATTTTTTGCTTCCAATAAAGTATCTAATCAAAACACTAAGAACAAAAAAATAAAATAATGGGCTTCTTCTCATCTTTTCTTTGTCATTGACATCTTGTGATTTGAATGGATTTAGATCAGGCGTGGGAAAACTTTGGCCCTCTGAGTGTTTTGAACTGCGGGGCACGGGACAGAGACTGTGCTGGTCTCCATCACGGATCACCTTCAATGCCAGCTTGACCAGGGCGGGTCAGTGCTGCTGGTTGTTATTGGATCTCACGGCAGCATTTGACACAGTCGACCACAATCTTTTGACCCACTGCCTTGCTGCTGCTGGAGTCAGGGGGAGAGCTTTAAACTGGCTCCCCTCCTTTCTTCACAACTGTGGATAGCGAGTGGAGAGGGGAGGCCTGGTCTCCGAGAGGTCCCCTCTCTCTTGTGGGGTTCCTCAGGGGGCCATTCTTGTTACGCAGAATCAATTTGTTGCACAGTAGCAATGTCCAATATGTCCAAAAACCCAATGCCAAAGACACAGACCAGTCAGAAGAAATAAAACAGTAGAACTTTACTCTTGGTTGTAGAGTTGAAAATAAAACAGCTTGGCACACTTACATAGTCACTGTAAGTAATACAGAATAAATCTTCTGTGTTATAAATCATAGAGCATAACAAAATAAAACATGGTTACTTCACCATTGCATAAGCTTCTTGCTTCTGCTCTCCAGCATTTCAAACAGCGAACTGCCAACAGTCTGCAAAAGCCTCAAAAACTGATACATAGAAGAGGCGTGGCCTAGCCTTGCTGAGCTGAGCTAGCTTACAGCTGTAGTTAATCATTAACGCTATGCAAGGCTTTTCTGCAAAGTTTTCTTTAACACACACACACACTGGACTTACCACAATATACCGTGATAATTCTCTCCCCTCTGTTGTTTAACATCTATATGCAACCACTTGCTCAGCTGGTTCGAGGTTTTGGGCTTGAGTGTTACCAGTACGCAGATGACACTCAGCTGGTGCTGAAGATGGAAGGCCGACTGGACTCTGTACCCGATTGTTTCCATCAATGCCTGTCTGTATTTATATTTCTGTGGCCGTTAATAATAGACAAGGTTCTGGAAAAGATCGTCAAGGAAGTGGTCTGCAAACACTTAAAGACAAATGCGGTCATCGCTAATAGTCAACATGGATTTATGAAAAACAAGTCATGCCAGACTCATCTGATCTCTTTTTTCGATAGAGTTACAAGCTGGGTAGATGCAGGGAATGCCGTGGATGGAGCGTACCTGGATTTCAGTAAGGCCTTCGACAAGGTCCCCCATGACCTTCTGGCAAGGAAACTAGTCCAATGTGGGCTAGGCAAAACTACGGTGAGATGGATCAGTAATTGGTTAAATGGACGAACCCAGAGGGTGATTCTCCCCAATGCTTCCTCTTCATCCTGGAAAGAAGTGGCGAGCAGAGTGCCACAAGCAGAGTTCCGTCCTGGGCCCGGTCCTGTTCAACATCTTTATTAATGACTTAGATGAAGGGTTCGAAGGCATGATCATCAAGTTTGCAGATGACACCAAATTGGGAGGGATAATACTCCAGAGGACAGGAGCAGGATTCAAAACGATCTTGACAGATTAGAGAGATGATTGGCCAAAACTAACAAAATGACCAGGGTGGGACAAAGAACTCCTGTCTGCTGGAGCTAGGTGTGAATGTTTCAACTGACCACCTAGCTACAGTAGACAAGAGTCCTTTGTCCCACCCTGGTCTTTCCACAGATATATAAACCCATTTTCCTAGTTCCAACAGACCTCACTACCTCTGAGGATGCTTGCCATAGATGCAGGCGAAACATCAGGAGAGAATGCCTCTAGAACATGGCCATATAGCCCGAAAAAACCTACAACAACCCAGTGATTCTGGCTATGAAAGCCTTCGACAATACATCAATTTCTCTTATTTCTGCTCGTTGGTGGCTCAATGGCGCTATCTTCTGGTCATTTCCCGGAGTTGTAAATATGAAATCCTTAAGCTGTGTGTTCCTTATGTTCTTTCAAGCCCTACCTAATGTCAGGCAGACATGCCAGTGGCCACATGACCTTGGAGGTGTCTACGGACAACGCCGGCTCTTTGGCTTAGAAATGGAGATGAGCACCAACCCCCAGAGTTGGACATGTCAGGCGAAAACCTTTACTAACGTCATGGAATTTTCTTGACACTGTTTGTTTGGAGGAGATTTGCCAACATTGCCTTCTTTTGATGCCAAGAACTTGATCTATCCAATGTCCTCCAGTGGGTTGTTGTTGTTATATTTATTTATACCCCACTTTATCTCTCCCGCAGGAGACTCAAAGTAGCTCTCAAGGGCCCAGCAAGGATTCGAATCCTGGTCTCGAGTCACGAACTCTCAAACTATAGCTATATAATAAGACACCTGTATCTACAGGGGATACATTCCCATACTTTGTTCAGAGTTAGGATTAGTACCTGGACTTCAGTAAGGCCTTCGACAAGGTCCGCCATGACCTTCTGGCAAGGAAACTAGTCCAGTGTGGGCTAGGCAAAACTATGGCTAGGTGGATCTGTACTTGGTTAAATGGACGAACCCAGAGAGTGATTCTCCCCAAGGCTTCCTCTTCATCCTGGAAAGAAGAGGCGAGTGGAGTGCCATCAGCAGGGTTCCATCCTGGGCCCGGTCCTGTACAGAATCTTTATCAACGACTTAGATATTTATTCATCGTGTCAGGAGCAAACCAAACAGTTGTATTGCATACAGTTGTATTGCAAACAAACAAACAAAACACAAAGTTTGCAAGCTTGGTAGTTGATTAAATGTCCTTTGACCAGTATCTGGCCACTTGGAGTGCTTCTGGTGTTGCCGCAAGAATGTCCTCCGTTGTGCATGTAGCAGGGCTCAAGTTGCATTGCACCAGGCGGTCAGTGGTTTGCTCTTCTCCACACTCACATGTCGTGGATTCCACTTTGTGGCCCCTTTTCTTGAGGTTGCTGGGGTGTTCCAGCGAGTGTCTCTGTAGATCTTAGAAAACTATTTCTTGATTTAAGTTGTTGGCGTGCTGGCTGATACCCAAACAAGGGATGAGCTGGAGATGTCTTCACTGTGTCTGGTTGTGATCCCCAGGTTGTGCCAGTCAGCTTTCATATGATATTATTTCTAGCACCCACTTTTGCAAGAGGCGGGTGCTAGAAACAATATCATACGAAAGCTGACTGGCACAACCTGGGGATCACAACCAGACAATGAAGACATCTGCCCTTGCACTATGCTACTCTGCTGCTGAGTATGCATGCCCAGTGTGGAACACATCTCACCACGCTAAAACAGTGGATGTGGCTCTTAATGAGACATGCCGCATTATCACGGGGTGTCTGCGCCCTACACCACTGGAGAAATTACACTGCTTAGCCGGTATTGCACCACCTGACATCCACCGGGAAGTAAGCAGCCAATAGTGAAAGGACCAAGGCAGAGACATCTCCAGCTCATCCCCTGTTTGGGTATCAGCCAGCACGTCAACGACTTAAATCTAGAAATAGTTTTCTAAGATCTACAGAGACACTCGCAGGAACACCTCAGCAAGTGAGAGTCCAAAAGTGGCAGGCTCAAATCCAGATGGCTGGTACCAAATGAGAGACTCCCCCTTGGGCACACAGAAGACTGGGCGACCTGGAAGGCGCTGAACAGACTGCGCTCTAGCACCACGAGATGCAGAGCAACCTTAAGAAATGGGGCCACAAAGTGGAATCCACGACATGCGAGTGTGGAGAAGAGCAAACTACAGATCCCCTATTACAATGCAACCTGAGCCCTGCCACATGCACAATGGAGGACCTCCTTGCAGCAACACCAGAGGCACTCCCAAGTGGCCAGATACTGGTCAAAGGACATTTTGTGTTTTGTTTGTTTGTTTGTCTGTTTTTTTAATGCAACACAACTGGTTTGGTTCTCTCCTGACACGATAAATAAATAAATTTTACCCATGTGTAAAATAGTCCAAACCTAGTCTAAGAGACGGGTCATGAACTTCCAGATGCTATAAATATTCAAGAGATGGAAATGAGCTGATCCTTAGAGGAAAACCCATGACTTCTGGGTGATTCGGTCACACGCGAGGCACATCATTCATTCTCTCACCTCCCTTTTATCTAAACAAAGGATTATCCAGTCTGACTGGTGGAGCTGAGCCTGTAAGCTCATCAAGAGGAAACCGCCGGGACTCGCATGCAAAGGACTGCATTTCGATGGTTTTGTTCCGTCTTTGCTGAAGGAGAGGTTTCCAACAGATTGTGATGGGAGGCAGGCATAGAATCCCAGAGATAGAAGAAACCAATGTCCAATCCTGTTCTGCTGCACAAGAAGACACAATCTGAGCATCCTAGCAGATGTCCATCCCGCCTTTGCTTTAAGACCTCCAGAGAAAGGGAAATTCTGCAGTGGTTCCAGTCCTTCCTGGAGGGTGTTGTTGGGGGACTCCTGCTCGGCCCCACAGCCATTGTCCTGTGGGGTCCCGCAGGGCTCAGTATTGTCCCCCATGTTGTTTAACATCTACATCAGTGTTTCTCAACCTAGAGGTCGGGACCCCTGGAGAGGTCATGAGGGGGGTATCAGAGGGGTCGCCAAAGACCATCAGAAAACCAACCTGGACGCAGCATATTATTTGAGAATACAGAAATGCTGGACCACTCTCACAACCACCATGTCAGACTATAGAAGCCATTGAAATCCACAAGCATGTGGACAATTTCAACAGAAAGGAGGAAACCATGAAAATGGACAAAATCTGGCTACCAGTATTTAAAAAACTCTAAAATTAAAACATCAAAACAGCAGAGGGAAAACAATCAGGGACATCTAATCACCTCTCAACAAAAGATTGCTCCAGGCAATGCCAGGCTATCAAGGTGGTCAGTTGAAACATTCACACCTAGCTCCAGCAGACAAGAGTCCTTTGTCCCACCCTGGTCTTACCACAGATATATAAACCCATTTTCCTAGTTCCAACAGACCTCACTACCTCTAAGGATGCTTGCCATAGATGCAGGTGAAATGTCAGGAGAGAATGCTTCCACAGATATATAAACCCATTTTCCTAGTTCCAACAGACCTCATTACCTCTGAGGATGCTTGCTATACATGCAGGCGAAACGTCAGGAGAGAATGCCTCTAGAACATGGCCTAGCAGTGCCTGGAGCAATCTTTTGTTGAGAAGTGATTAGATGGCCTTGTTTGTTTCCTCTCTTGTTGTTGTGCTGCTCCAATTTTTGAGTTTTTTAATACCGGTAGCCAGATTTTGTTCATTTTCATGGTTTCCTCCTTTCTGGGTGGACTCTTTTTTTCCTGCAGTTTGAATGCTTAGAGAAGAGAATGATGCTGAGGAAAAGGGAAGGAAAAAGGAAGAGGGGCCGACCAAGGGCAAGATGGATGGATGGCATCCTTGAAGTGACTGGCTTGACTCTGAAGGAGCTGGGGGTGGTGACGGCCAACGGGGAGCTCTGGCATGGGCTGGTCCAGGAGGTCACCAAGAGTCGGAAATGCCTGGAAGAATGGTCCTTGGGGTCTCTTCCAACTCTAGGGTTCTAGGTTTCAGTGGATCTGTTCCTGTTGTGACTAAGTGGTCACTTCCCATCCATGCCCATTGACAGGTTCTGGCTGCAGATCACTTGCACATTGAACACAACCCATTGGTCGAAAGACAAGACTTCACCCAGTGCAATTAATAGCAACATATATATATTTATTCTTAAATAGCATTTCTTTTTCTTCCAAAATATACATAATGAAGTATTAGTGTTTTCAAACGACGTCTGGCAGAACCAAAAAGGCTGCAAGCCAACACACGGAACCCGGACACGGAAACGTGGCAAGCAAAGCAAGACCTACTAGTTTTGTGCTGTTGGACCTCGAGAGGGTTTTGGCAGTGTCCTCTCTTTGTTCCTCCGGTGAGAACCGCAGGTGTGCCTTGGTACTATGTTTGAGCCCTCGCCCTGGGGACAGGTATTTCTGGACAAGCAGGCCTTTCAGGGGACTACAACTCCCAGAATCTCCCGATACTGGCTGTGCAGATGATTCTGGGAACTGATGTCCAAGGCTGTGATCCTCATTGATGTTTTTGGTGCATCTTTAGCCCTCGGGGTTATATTGGGAGCCCAGACGGGCAACTCCATGTCAGTGGGATGAGGAATCCAGTCCAGGTTTTTTCCAGATAACCTTAATGAATCTTTCCATTGCACTGAGTACATACCGAAAGATAAAGACTCCAGCACACTGGATAGCTTATTTCATATAGCTAATGGGGCAACAGAGATCCCTTATAACAGGCATGGGCAAACCTGGGCCCTCCAGGTGTTTTGGACTTAAACTCCCACAATTCCTAACAGCCATCTTCTCCTCGAAGAGGCCCTATTGCCTCCAAGTGCAAAGAAGCCAGAATGGATGTCCAAAGAACTTCTAACTGTGCTAAGACACAAAAGAGACATGCAAAAGAAGTGGAAAAAGGGAAAAATCACCAAAGAAGAATTCAAACAAATAGCCAACACCTGTAGGGAAAAGGTCCGCAAGGCTAAAGCACAAAACGAGCTCAGGCTTGCCAGGGACATTAAAAACAATAAAAAGGGCTTCTTTTCTTATGTCAGTAGAAAAAGGAAAAACAAGGAGGCAATAGGGCCTCTTCGAGGAGAAGATGGCTGTTGGGAATTGTAGGAGTTGAAGTCCAAAACACTTAGAGGGCCAAAATTTGCCCATGCCTGGTACAAATATATATCATCATCCTCATCACCATCTTGTATTTCTCCCCAAACTTGGACAAAGTTGCCCTGTTTGGACAACTTCTGTGCTTATAATGTGCTGTGCTCTATACAGTATAGTTTTTGTTGCTATTTTTGTGAAAACAAAATATCTATGTTATGCCATAAACATACCTAGCTGAAGAATGCCAACAGCCTCTGAAGACAAGAGAATGCCCTGCCCACAAGAAAAGGAAAACAACAGCGATGGGTGCTTCCCATGTCAGTGGGCAAATAAATCCATGCCAGGTTTTACCTAGCTCTCAAGGAGCTGTCCAAGGTATTCTGGAACAAAGTTATTGTTGTGCAGCCTTTTCAGTGGTTCTCCCCAGGTGTTTTGGTCTACAACTCCCAGAAATCCCAGCCAGTTTACCAGCTGTTAGGATTTCAGGGAGTTGGAGGCCAAAACATCTGGAGACCCACAGGTTGAGAACCACTGCCCTAGATGTACAACTCAAGCAGGTTTGGCACCTTGGAGAGCTTCCTTAAAGCATGGATTGAAACCTAGAAGAGATTGACTGCTCCACTGATATGGAAGCCGTCCAATGCCATGGGCAGAAAAGACTATTGCAAGGGACGGGACTCTCCAAAAAAGTATGGGCAGATCATGTTTGAGGACCCACTTGGTTCTTTGACTGGCCCATCAACCAGAGTCAAGTGGGGCAAGATGTGGCTCAAGGCAAGTGGTGCATGAAGGAACACAGTAGCACCCCCCCCCCCAAAAGAACCCAGAAACTTATTTCTGAAAGCTTTCACCACTGGGTTGTTGTAGGTTTTTCAGGCTATATGGCCATGTTCTAGAAGCATTCTCTCCTGATGTTTCACCTGCATCTATGGCAAGCATCGAGAGGTTGTGAGGTCCTCACAACCTCTGAGAATGCTTGACAAAGATGCAGTTGAAACATTAGGAGAGACTGCTTCTAGAACATGGCCATATAGGGTTGTTGTAGGTTTTTTCAGGCTATATGGCCATGTTCTAGAGGCATTCTCTCCTGACGTTTCACCTGCATCTATGGCAAGCATCCTCAGAGGTTGATTAGCATTTGATAGCCTGGCAGTGCCTGGAGCAATCTTTTGTTGAGAGGATTAGATGTCCCTGATTGTTTTCCCTCTGCTGTTTTGCTGTTTTAATTTTAGAGTTTTTAAACAATCAGGGACATCTAATTACCTCTCAACAAAAGATTGCTCCAGGCACTGCCAGGCTTTCAAATGCTAATCAAGGTGGTCAGTTGAAACATTCACACCTAGCTCCAGCAGACAAGAGTTCTTTGCCCCACCCTGGTCTTTCCACAGATATATAAACCCATTTTCCTAGTTCCAACAGACCTCACTACCTCTGAGGATGCTTGCCATAGATGCAGGCGAAACGTCAGGAGAAATGCCTCTAGAACATGGCCATATAGCCCAAAAAAACCTACAACAACCCAGTGATTCCAGCCATGAAAGCCTTCAACAATACATGTCCATATAGCCCGAAAAACCTACAACAACCTAGAAACTTATTTTCTGCCACATCACAAGAGTCTTATGGGCGCTACCCATTGGTGATGGGTCAAAACACCAAACTAGGTTCAGTACTTTGGAGAGCTCAATTGGAACCACCTGAAACCTAGATCCCTGACTCTGGGGATCCTTAGAAATTCACTGTGTGGACAATGGGGCAAAGCATGGTTTGGGGACCTGCTTGGTTCATTGAGTGGCTCTCCAAGGCCCATCAAGAAGATCCAAGATGGTTGCTCAGGGTCAGTGGAACCCAAAGAAACATGGTGGCCCATGAGCAGAAAAGGTATGGTTAGCCACAACACCAGAGAACCCTTTTGTGCCATGAATATCCCTGGTTGTAAGATGCCAGTGGAGCATCAGCATCACATAGGGTCAGGGATAGCTGTGTGTTTGTGGTTCCCATGTCATGGTCTTACCAGTGTATCCAAGATGCTGCACCAAAACCCTAAAGAAGGTTCATCACATTGAAAATATCTCTTAAATCTTTCCAAAACCTACAGGAGGTTCCCACCTCCAGAGATGCTAAGAGCTGTGTGGGCAGGTGAGGCAAAGGGTGGTTTGGGCGCTTGCTTGGTTCATTGACCAGCCTTCCAAGCAGAGCCAAATGGGACAATTGCTCAGGGTAAACAACACAGGGCCCATGAGTAGAAAGCTTATTATCTGTTGCATCACAAGAAGGTCCATTTGTGCTATGAATGTGCTTGGCTATAAGATGCCAATGCACTTGCATCAGAGTTATGCCGGATTGGAGATGGTTGGGTGTTTGGAGATCCCATTTCATGGTTTCATGGGCACTGACCAAGGTGCTGAATTAAGACCCTATACTAGGTTCAGCACCTTGAAGAGCTCTCTTGGAGCTATCCAAAACCAACATTCCCAGATCCAGAGACATTAAGAACCTGGCTTTGTGGGGTTTGGGGCTTCCATTTCATGGTTTCATGGGCACTGACCAAGGTGCTGAATTAAGACCCTATACTAGGTTCAGCACCCTGGAGAGAACTCTCGGCGCTATCCAAAACCTAGATTCCCGGGTCCAGAAACACTAAGAACCTGGCTTTGGGGTGTTTGGGGCTCCCATTTCATGGTTTCATGGGCACTGACCAAGGTGCTGAATTAAGACCCTATACTAGGTTCAGCACCCTGGAGAGAACTCTCGGCGCTATCCAAAACCTAGATTCCCGGGTCCAGAAACACTAAGAACCTGGCTTTGGGGTGTTTGGGGCTCCCATTTCATGGTTTCATGGGCACTGACCAAGGTGCTGAAGTAAGACCCTATACTAGGTTCAGCACCTTGGAGAGCTCTCTTGGAGCTATCTAAAACCAACATTCCCGGATCCAGAGACACCAAGAACCTGGCTTTGGGGTGTTTGGGGCTCCCATTTCATGGTTTCATGGGCACTGACCAAGGTGCTGAATTAAGACCCTATACTAGGTTCAGCACCTTGGAGAGCTCTCTTGGAACTATCCAAAACCAAGATTCCCGGATCCAGAGACACTAAGAACCTGGCTTTGGGGTGTTTGGGGCTCCCATCTCATGGTTTCATGGGCACTGACCAAGGTGCTGAATTAAGACCCTATACTACGTTCAGCACCTTGGAGAGTATTCTTAGAGCGATCTAAAACCTAGAGTAGATTTCTAGACCTAGAGCAGCGTTTCTCAACCTGGGGGTCAGGACCCCTGGGGGGGTCGTGAGGGGGTATCAGAGGGGTCACCAAATATCATAAAAATAGTATTTTGTGTTGGCCCTGGGGGTTCTGTGTGGGAAGTTTGGCCCAATCTATTGTTGGTGGAGTTCAGAATGCTCTTTGATTATCAGTGAACTATAAATCCCAGCAACTACAACTCCCAAATGTCAAGGTCTATTTTCCCAAAATTTCACCAGTGTTCACATTTGGGCATATTACGTATCTGTGCCAAGTTTCTTCCAGACCTATCATTGCTTGAGTCCACAGTGTTTTCTGGATGTAGGTGACCTACAACTCCCAAACTCAAGATCAATGCCCTACCCATCAACCCTTCCAGTATTTTCTGTTGGTCATGGGAGTTGTGTGTTCCAAGATTGGTTCAGTTCCTTCATTGGTGGAGTTCAGAATGCTTTTTGATTGTAAGTCAACTATAAATCCCAGCAACTACAACTCCCAAATGAATCCCCCCCAAGACCACCAGTATGCAAATTTGGGGGTATTTGATATTTGTGCCAAATTTGGTCCAGTGAATGAAAATACATTATGCATATCAATATTTACATTTTGATTCATAACAGTAGCAAAATTACAGTTATGAAGTAGTAACAAAAATAATTTTATGGTTGGGGGTCACTACAACATAAGAAACTGTACTCAGGGGTCGTGACATGAGGAAGGTTGAGAAACGCTGATCTAGAGACATTAAGAGCCTGGCTTTGAGGTGTTTTGGCTCCCATGACAAGGTTTTGTGGGCACTGACCAAGGTGCTGAATTAGAACGCTATACTAGGTTCAGTACCTTGGAGAGCTCTCTTGGAACTATCCAAAACCTAGAGGAGATTCCCGGATCCAGAGACACTAAGAACCTGGCTTTGGGGTGTTTTGGGCTCCCATGTCAGGGTTTTATGGGTGCTACCTTGTCTAACACCAGAAGAGGATCCCTTTGTGCCATAAATATACTAGTTGCTAAGATGCTAATGTTAGGTCACGGACGGTTGAGTGTTTGTGGCTCCCATGTCATGGTTTTATGGGCACTGCCCAAGGTGCTGAATTAGAACGCTATACTAGGTTCAGCACCTTGGAGAGTTCTTTTGGAGCCATCCAAAACCTAGAAAAGATTCCCAGCTGCAGGGATGCAAAGGGCTGCGTGGGTCGGTGGGGCAAAGCGTTATTGGGGCACCACAATGATGAAACAATAGGACATGCCTGCTTGCCCTCCTGCTTGTGGGATCTAGCAGCAGACCCGCCACTGCCCCTCTGACCAATGCACATGAGTGGTCCTCTCCAAGGGAACGTCGGAGGCGTCTTGCGCTGAGCGTGGCGGAGGCAGGGCTGGGGTGGAGGCGGCCAAAGGGGAAGCTCAAAACCAGCAGGGCATCCACATGAAGGAACCCAGAGCTGCTCCGGAGGCGGCTCCGGCCAACAACCCCAGTGCCATTTGGTCCCCGGAGACACGGGAAGGGTCCTCGCGGAAAATGACGTGAGTCACTCCGGACGCTGCAAGGGGAACAACACAACACAGCAACAAGTGAAGCCAAAGGGAGTCCCGATGAACTTGGTTTACTCTCAATAATAGTAATAGTAGTAATAATAAAAATAACAACAACAGCAACACTATGTCACAAAATTTGATAAATGTTCTGTTCCTGGTTTGAAAATTTTCTTGTAGACTACATCCCGGGTAATTTGTGATGTTGCCACTAGATGTCCACCTACACTTGTTCAGGAAGCTGACTTAACCTGGGATACATATGTAGTAAATATACATGGGTTGTTGTAGGTTTTTCCAGGCTATATGGCCATGTTCCGGAGGCAATTTTTCTCCTGACGTTTCGCCTGCATCTATGGCAAGCATCCTCAGAGGTAGTGAGGTCTGTTGGAAGTAGGAAAAAGTCCTTTGTCTCACCCTGGTCATTCCACAGATATATAAACCCATTTTTCCTACTTCCAACAGACCTCACTACCTCTGAGGATGCTTGCCATAGATGCAGGCGAAACATCAGGAGAAAAATTGCCTCCAGAACATGGCCATATAGCCCGGAAAAACCTACAACAACCCAGTGATTCTGGCCATGGAAGCCTTCGACAATACATTAAATATATATGGTTTGAATGGAATTGTATGAACGGTGGATGGTTGGGGTCTATAGTATCTAGCGATGCCATCTTAAGATTTAAGCCTGGAAAACTACAAGAAGGAGGTGAAGAATTCATGGAACGTAATTAAAAGTTGCTGAAGTGTTGATGACCAAAGAGAAATGATTAACTCTTGGTGGAAAACAACATGTTTACATTACCAAAGAAAATGGCTCTTGTAAGTAAGGAAGTCAACACTGCTTCATTATGGTTCTCCTGAGTAGGAAGAGCCTGTTATGCCCAGTGGCATCAACGCACCAAGATGGATATGGTGCAAACCAGGATGTGTGTTCTTCAAGTCAACTTATGGCAACTCTATGGATTTCATAGGCTTTTCTTAGTCCATGAATACTCAGAAGGTGATTTTCCATTGCTATCTTTGCTCCGGCCTAGCAAACCATGCCCGTAACCCAGGAAAGGGGTGCAAAGAGGAGAGGACATACCTCCATACTGCTGGCCGTAGTAATCGTTGCTGACGTACACTGTCTGGTGAGAATCGAGGGGCACCGTCTGGTAATAGTCATCGTATGGGTCGTACAAGTGGACCTGGAGAAGACAGTTTTGGAAAATGTGAATCTCCCTAACTATTTGGGAAATGGGATTTGTAACCTTTTGGGAAAACCACTGGTCACAGGAAAGGCAAGACCTTGTTAGAAGTCATAACCTTTTTGGAAAATTCATGCAAGGCAACTAGATCTCTCAGCTGTAAAACCAATGTACTTAGGGATGTCTTTGAACTGCTAGGGACAAAGACATGCCAATGCACAAAAACATATATATTCAGCAGAGTTTCAGAAGTGTTCCTTGAAGTTGCCCCAGAACATCTACTCTCCCTTAAAATATATTTGCCTTTGAATCATGCTCTTAGGAGACAAAATAAGCAGTCTCCTTTAAAAATAACAGAGTTGGTTTACTCACAAACCTTCATGTACACAGCATAGAGGCACTTTGCTTATGAATCCAGTTACAATAGGGTTTTGTAGTAGTTTCTCTGTGTAGGTAACACAGGGCATCTGCCTTAGAAGCAATAGTCCATAGTGCAAAGCATCTCTCTGTTCTGTGAATCTAATAAGTATCTAAGCAATTATATAAATAACAAATAACTAGTGGAAGCTTGAGAAGGATGCTCTTTTCAACAGATAAGAAGGGGAGCAATGTTGCAATCGCAGCAAGATGTCCAAAATCCTGCTGCTGGCTTCCATATTGCTCGGCACTAATCAAAATATTTCCTCTCATAGAATCCTCTAGTTTGGTGTTATTTATGACCCCGACTCACCTGAGTTGCTTTTGCCTCCAGGATTGCTATCTTCCAGGCTCTGCAACAAAACCAGAATAGTATCAGGTCAGCAAATGGTAAAAGCAAAAAAGTAACTTCTAAAAGCCAATGGAGCTCCTTAAACGGGGGTAGACCACTCTCTGTAAGTGCCTCAAGTTAGTAACCTGGCTGCCGCCCGTTGGACCAACCAAAATTTACGGACCGTCTTCAAGGGCAGCCCCACGTAGAGTGCATTGCAGCAATCCAATCTGGAGGTGACTAAGGCGTGGACCACCATGGCCAGATCTGACTTCACGAGGTACGGTCGTGAAGAGTAAACTACCTATTCTTTACTGATCATCTGCATGGTGTGTTTTCTTTGTCTTGTCAAGACAGTGTGTAAACTGATAAAACGTGAACTCTGCGTGATTTTCATTACGCCACAGTGTAGAGTCTTGTAATCCGGTTTGAAGAAAATCAAAATGAGCCCATTTTGTCGGACGATTTCTACCACCCACGTCCCCTCCCTGTTGTGCTCTATCTGGAATCTGCACAATCAACACAACTGGTGCTTTGGAGGCCAACGTAGTTGGACTGAATCACATGGAAAGAAAGGGAGAAAGAGAGGAGAGAGACCACGCAAAAGAACCACAACCCACTTTGGCATAACTCTGTGGGCTGAGCAGTTTTTGGGAGACACAAAACAACGGTCTTGTTGTCCTACGTTCTGTTTTACTTCTTTACGAATCAAAACATTCATAGGCTGTCCTAACTCCTAGATCAGTGTTTCTCAACCTGGGATCAGGACCCCTGGGGGGTTCGCAAGGAGGATTCAGAGGGGTTGCCAAGGACCGCCAAAAACACGTATTTCTGATGGTCTTAGGAATCCCTTTGGCATAGTGGTTTGGGTACAAGATGCTCTCCGGATGTAGGTGAACTTGTTGTTGTTCATTCGTTCAGTCATTTCCGACTCTTCGTGACCTCACGGACCAGCCCATGCCAGAGCTCCCTGTTGGCCGTCACCACCCCCAGCTTCTTCAAGGTCAATCTGGGATTGTGGCGCATCTGGCTGAGTGTCAGCTGCATTAAGATCACTCTGACCAAAAGGTCATGAATTCGAAGCCAGCCCAGGTTGGAGTGGGTTTCCAACCAATTGTGTAGCCTGTTGTCGACCTTTGCAACCCGAAAGACAGTTGCATCTGTCAAGTAGGAAAATTAGGTACCACCTTAAAGTGTGGGGAGGCTAAATTAACTGATTTATGAGGCCATAAAGAAGACTCCAGCAAAATTCCAGCGGGGAAGCATGCGGGGAATGCGGAAGTGCTTCATCAGCGTCGCAGATGGACGATGAAAGCGACAGCTCCCCTGGAGGCCAGAAAAAAGTTAAATAGCCTCTGTGTATGTCTGTATATGTTTGTATGACAAAAATTGGCATTGAATGTTTGCCATATATGTGTACACTGTAATCCGCCCTGAGTCCCCTGCGGGGTGATGAGAAGGGCGGAATAGAAAAGCTGTAAATAAATAAATCCAGTCACTTCAAGGATGCCATCCATCCATCTTGCCCTTGGTCAGCCCCTCTTCCTTTTTCTTTCCATTTTCCCCAGCATCATTGTCTTCTCTAAACTTTCCTTTCTTCTCATGATGTGGCCAAAGGACTTCATCTTTGCGTAGGTGAACTACATCTCCCCTAAATCACTGTCAATTCATCCTAAATCTCTCCAGTATTTTCTGTTGGTCATGGGGGGTCTCTGTGTGAGAGTTTGGACCAATTGTTGGTGGGGTTCAGAATGCTCTTTGTAGGTGAACTATAAATCCCAACAACTACAACTCCCAAATGTCAAGGTCTATTTCCCCCAAGCTCCACCAGTTTTCACATTTGGGCATATTGAGTATTTGTACCAAGTTTGGTCTAGAGCTATCCAAGTCAGGTGGCCTTTTTGCAGTTGACAGATCGTGATTTTGTCGATGTTTATTGTTTCCAAATGCCGGCTGAGATCTTTTGGCACGGCACCCAGTGTGCCGATGACCACTGGGACCACCTGTACTGGTTGATGCCAGAGCCTTTGCAGTTCGATTTTGAGGTCGTGATAATGGCTGAGTTTTTCCTGTTGCTTTTCCTCAATGCGACTGTCACCTGGAATGGCGACATCAATAATCCAAACTTTTTTCTTTTCCACAATTGTGATGTCTGGTGTATTGTGTTCCAAAACTTTGTCAGTCTGGATTCAAAAGTCCTACAGTATTATTATTATTATTATTATTATTATTATTATTATTATTATCTGACACAAAAACACAGTATGTCACAGCAAACGAGATCTCTATGCTGGATTCGTATCACAAAATCACAAGTCGAACACTTCAAGAGAAGGCTGAGAGGAGACATGATAGCCATGTATAAATATGTGAGAGGAGCTACATGGGGGAGGAGGAGGGAGCAAGCTTGTTTTCTGCTTCCCTGGAGACTAGGACGCAATGGAACAAGGGCTTCAAGCTACAAGAGAGGAGATTCCACCTGAATATGAGGAAGAACTTCCTGATTGCGAGAGCCGTTCAGCAGTGGAACTCTCTGCCTCGGAGTGTGGTGGAGGCTCCTTCTTTGGAAGCTTTTAAGCAGAGGCTGGATGGCCATCTGTCAGGGGTGATTTGAATGCAATATTCCTGCTTCTTGGCAGGGGGTTGGACTGGATGGCCCATGAGGTCTCTTCCAACTCTTTGATTCTATGATTCTATGATCCCATAAATAGCCTTTGAGCTGCACGTAAGCGAAAGAGTGCAATCTTGGGCGCATGGATGCTTGTGCATTATCATTTAAAAGCCAGGGAAAGTAAAAAAATTAATTCATTTTCATATATCTATATCTCCTAACTCTTTTTTATTTATCTTTTATGCAATATTTCAGCGTTGGTTGCCACAGAGAGAAAACCTGCTTGGACACAAGTGTGTAAACAACACAAAGGGGTGGAAAGTTTTCTCGTGTTGATGCGTCCCCAAAGGAAACCCTTTAATGCACAAAGGAAGGTCCACGAGACACCAAAACAGCCATTAAGTACTTCGTAAACAAGACCAACAAAAACCAAGGGAATACCTAGTTAATTGGGATTAGGAGAAACACACAACAGCTTGGGAGGTGCTCCTAAAGTACTCTAATCCCAGGCTTCCCTTGCAAGAGGCAGCTTAAAGGTTTCCCTGACTACAACTCCCATCACTCAGAGCAAATAACATACTTGAACTATTAGTCTTCTCCATCAAAAGGCCATATCCAGACATGCCTGACTACAACTCCCATTATCCTCCACTTGCTCCTTAAATAACTAGCTTTCCTCATTAAGAGACAGCATCAAGATATGCCTGACTACAATTCCCATTATCCTCCACATGCACCTTAAATAACTAGCCTTCCTCATCAGAAGCCAGCAACAAGATATGCTTGACTACAATTCCCATTATCCTCCACATGCACCTTAAATAACTAGCCTTCCCCATTACAAGCCAGCATCAAGATAGGCTTGACTACAACTCCCATTATCCTCCATTTATATCTTAAATAACTAGCCTTCGTCATCAGAAGCAAGCATCGAGATATGCTTGACTACAACTCCCATTATCCTCCACTTGCACCTTAAATTACTAGCCTTCCCCATTAAAAGGCAGCATCTAGATATGCTTAACTACAACTCCCATTATCTTCCACTTGCACCTTAAATAACTAGCCTTCCCTATTACAAGCCAGTATCAAGACATGCTTGACTACAATTCCCATTATCCTCGACTTGCAC
The DNA here is from genome assembly GCF_025583915.1 of Anolis sagrei ordinatus. Taxonomy (NCBI): domain Eukaryota; kingdom Metazoa; phylum Chordata; class Lepidosauria; order Squamata; family Anolidae; genus Anolis; species Anolis sagrei. Next base: position 276,064,890 of record NW_026846588.1, on the reverse strand, counting down.
CTTAAATAACTAGCCTTCCCTATTACAAGCCACTATCAAGATTGGCTTACTACAATTCCCATTATCCTCTACTTATATCTTAAATAACGAGCCTTCCTCATCAGAAGCCAGTATCACAGTATGCTTGACTACAATTCCCATTATCCTCAACTTGCATCTTAAATAACAAGCCTTCCTCATCAGAAGCCAGCATCAAGATATGCTTGACTACAACTCCTATTATCCACAGCTTGTATCCAAAAGTAACAACTACTCTTCCCCAAGAAGGGGCAGCATCTAGATGCACTTGACTACAACTCCCATTACCCCCATCAGCATCCTAAAGTACACTTGCCGTCCAGCCTTTCCTAGTCAGGGGTGACCTCAATGTATGCTTGATTCCCATTCCCATTATCCACATCCAGCACTGAACTGCCATAGCAGTTGTTGCTGATGACGGCAACAACGCATGACGACGATCAATGCGCAACTGTGTGCTACACTTGCAGGGCTTCTTAACCCAGAGCATACCAACAGCCCTGGAGCTGTGGCGAATTAATCCCCCGCCACGACTTACACGGCATCGTCCTCGCTTTCTGCACAGAGCATGGTTTTGGAGCCGTCTCTTTGCACAATGCACATCAGACACTCACGGGTTCGTCCTTCCGGCGGCTGAATGTCTGGAAAGCAGAAGGGAAAGAAAGACAAGCATATCAACAATTCATCGTTTTGGCTCATTGCTGCTTTTTTATTTGTGGTGTTGGCCAAGATCTACACACAGAAATATGGCACCATGATTGTGCTTCATCTTGACTTTTGGGTGCATCTACATTGCAGATTTAAAGCAGTTTGGTTACCCAATAAGCCCCATGGCTCAATACCATAGAAGTTTTGCAAGACCTTTAGTCTTCCATGCTACAGAGCACTCTTTCACCCTAAGTGTCCCAGTGTGCACTGCAGAATTAATGCACTTTGATGCCACTTCATGTGCCATAACCCCATGCTATGGAGTTGTAATTTGGCAAGGTTAAATCTATATAAATAAAAATATAATGTTCATTTTCATGGTTTCCTCCTTTCTGTTGAAATTGTCCACCTGCTTGTGGACTTCAGTGGCTTCTCTGTGTAGTCTGACATGGTAGTTGTGAAAGTGGTCCAGCATTTCTGTGTTCTCAAATAATATCCTGTGTCCAGGTTGGTTCCTCAGGTGCTCTGCTATGGCTGACTTCTTTGGCTGAATTAGTCTGCAGTGCCTTTCATTGTAGGTGAACTATAAATCCCAGTAACGACAACTCCCAAATGTCAAGATTCTATTTTCCCCAAACTCCACCAGTGTTCACATTTGGGCATATTCAGTATTCGTGCCAAGTTTGGTCCGGATCCATCATTGTTTGAGTCCACAGTGCTCTCTGGAGGTAGGTGAACTACAACTCCAAAACTCAAGGTCAATGCCCACCAAACCCTTCCAGTATTTTCTCTTGGTCATGGGAGTTCTGTGTGCCAAGATTGGCTTGATTCCATTGTTAGTGGAGTTCAGAGTGCTCTTTGATTGTAGGCGAACTATAAATCCCAGCAACTACAACTCCCAAATGATACAATCAATCCTCCCCAACCCCACTAGTATTCAAATTTGGGCGTATCGGGTGTTTGTGCCAAATTTGGTCCAGTGAATGAAAATACATCCTGCATATTAGATGTTTACATTACGATTCATAACAGTAGCAAAATGACATTTATGAAGTAGCAACGAAAATAATGTTATGGTTTGGGGTCACCACAACATGAGGAACTGTATTAAGGGGTCGTGGCATTTAAGACAGTGTCTTATTTTGGGGGGAACATGGTAGTGAGGACCTTGCATTGCCTATAGCTCTTTTAGAAATGCAAACTTCTTTGCAGCGCATGCACATTCTTGGCCATCCCACGGAAACAGAGGAATGCAATAGGAGTGGAAAGCCAACTCAGTACCAGGCTCCATTGACTGTGACAGGGTTGGAACAGAAATGCTTTGTGTTTGAGGTTCACCTCCCTGAGATTTCGACCAAGGTTTTGCCCCCTGCCTTCCCTCCTTTTCTCTCCTCTCTTTTCCATCCCATTCCAACAATGCAACCCATAGTGTGGCCTTCAAAATATTCCAGCCAATAGCTGTTGTAATATCCCGCATTTCTTCGATTCTACGAGGGTTGAATGAAAAGTAATGCCTCCACCTTCGTAACTCCTCAACAGATGGCAGCACTGGTATGCGGCAGGTACTGGCTTGTTCAGTAGACTCTCCTCTACAGTTCCATTTTGGCAGGAAGCCTTAGCATTGAATGGTTGTGTTGTTAAAGTGTGAAGTATGGAACCCTGCGCAGACGGATGGTCAATGCGACTTAAGCAACGTGCAGTCATTGAATTCTTGACAGCCAAAGGTGTCACCTCAACATCTTTAAACTTACTCACTCAACAGTGCACAGTACTCACATCAACACAATCACCATAAACACCTTGCATTCTCTGGGGGTGATACCTTTAGGGTGACACCTTCTGCTGTCAAGAATTCAATGACTGCACGTTGCTTAAGTCACATTGACCGACCATCTGCGCAAGGTTCCATACTTCACACTTTAACAACACAACCGTTCAATGCTAAGGCTTCCCGCCAAAAATGGAACTGTAGAGGAGAGTCTACTGAACAAGCCAGTACCTGCCATACCAGTACTGCCATCTGTTGAGGTGTTACGAAGGTGGAGGCAATACTTTTCATTACTTAAGTCACATTGACCGACCATCTGCGCAGGGTTCCATACTTCACACTTTAACAACACAACCGTTCAATGCTATGGCTTCCCCAAAATGGAACTGTAGAGGAGAGTCTACTGAACAAGCCAGTACCTGCTGCATACCAGTACTGCCATCTATTGAGGAGTTACGGAGGTGGAGGCAATACTTTTCATTACTTAAGCCACATTGACCCACCATCTGCGCAGGGTTCCATACTTCACACTTTAACAACACAACCGTTCCATGCTAAGGCTTTCCATCAAAGCTGAACTGTAGAGGAGAGTCTACTGAGCAAGCCAGTACCTGCCGCATACCAGTACTGCTATCTATTGAGGAGTTACAAAGGTGGAGGCAATACTTTTTTAAGTCACATTGACCGACCGTCTGCGCAGGGTTCCATACTTCACACTTTAACAACACAACCGTTCAATGCTAAGGCTTTCTGCCAAATGGAACTGTAGAGGAGAGTCTACTGAACAAGCCAGTACCTGCCGCATACCAGTACTGCTATCTGTTGAGGAGTTACAAAGGTGGAGGCAATACTTTTCATTACTTAAGCCACATTGACCCACCATCTGCGCAGGGTTCCATACTTCACACTTTAACAACACAACCGTTCAATGCTAAGGCTTCCCGCCAAAATGGAACTGTAGAGGAGAGTCTACTGAACAAGCCAGTACCTGCTGCATACAAGTACTGCCATCCAATGAGGAGTTATGAAGGTGGAGGCATTACTTTTCATTCAACCTTCGTAGAATGGAAAAATGTGGGAGGTAGAAATTCATAGAGATGAGACCCCAAGGGTTATCTGGTCCAGCCCCATTCCGCCATCAAGGAAGACACAATCAAAGCCTTCCCGACAGATGGCCATGCAGCCCCTATTTAAAAGCCTCCAGAGATAGAGACTCCATTGGACTCCCAGGAAGTTCAAATAACAATGCTGCAGGATGTGCAGCGAATACACGCAAAAAAGGGGAAATGCATTTCCCACAAGTTATTTCCAGCCACATTGCAGCCAGGAAGCGAAAGACGAGGTACAAATTGCTGACGGTGTATTGAGTGTTTTGCATCAGTATCCGAAACCGAGACCCTCCGGGGACCCTGCCGCAGACTGGCAGGAAGGTTGCATTATCTCGTCGGGACAACGGAAAAGAGAGAGCTCGGCTACATGAACCCGTCCTCTGTTTGGGCCCTTTCACGGCATCAATTGTCCGCAAGACAACAATATGGATGATTCAGCGCTGATGTGCCAAGCTGTGAAAGCGCTGCTAACAAAGAGGGGAGGACTGGAAGCCCGGAGAGATTGCAACTTGACACCTTTGAATACAAAGGTTTGTGTCTCTGGATTTACAGTTGCATATGTTTGGAACTGCATTATATGGCCAGTTTTGTTGCTACTAGAGGTTTACAACAGGCTCTTTCTAAGTAACAGAGAGGATCAGAACCTTTTCTGTTAGAGCTGCCACAAGTTAATTGGGAGTGTTATCTGCTTCAGATATAACAAGTCACTAGGTTTGCAAGCTTTGAGCTTTGCATTTGGCTTAGCTTGATGGCTTGTTAGAGCAGAAGAATCCTTTGGCTGGGAGTGGTTATGCAGCATCCTGAAGCTGAACCCGTTTGGAGTGCCAAGGAAACTGCTTGTTTATGGCAAGATAAAGACATTCTACTGATAACTAAGTAGAGAGATTATACTCCCAGCCAGCTGCGCACGGGGACTGTGGCCCAGCTGGCTGGGAGTCAGCTGCATTAGAATCATAGAATCAAAGAGTTGTAAGAGATCTCATGGGACATCCAGTCCAACCCCATTCTGCCAAGAAGCAGGAATATTGCATTCAAATCACCCCTGACAGATGGCCATCCAGCCTCTGTTTTAAAGCTTCCAAAGAAGGAGCCTCCACCACACTCCGGGCAGAGAGTTCCACTGCTGAACGGCTCTCACAGTCAGGAAGTTCTTCCTCATGTTCAGATGGAATCTCCTCTCTTGTAGTTTGAAGCCATTGTTCCGCGTCCTAGTCTCCAGGGAAGCAGAAAACAAGCTTGCTCCCTCCTCCCTGTGGCTTCCTCTCACATATTTATACATGGCTATCATATCTACCTCTCAGCCTTCTCTTCTTCAGGCTAAACATGCCCAGCTCCTTAAGCCGCTCCTCATAGGGCTTGTTCTCCAGACCCTTGATCGTTTGAATCGCCCTCCTCTGGACATATTCCAGTTGTCAATATCTCTCTTGAATTGTGGTGCCCAGAATTGGACACAATATTCCAGGTGTGGTCTAACCAAAGTAGAATAGAGGGGTAGCATGACTTCCCTGGATCTAGACACTATGCTCCTATTAGGATTACTACTGACCAAAAGATCATGAGTTTGAAGCCAGCCTGGGTCGGAGTCAGCTCCCAACCATTGTGTAGCTTGTTGTTGACCTTTGCCGCCTGAAAGACAGTTGCATCTGTCAAGTAGGAAATTTAGGTACCGCTTAAGCAGGGAGGCTAATTTTACTAATTTACAATGCCATAACAATCTCCAGCAACCATGCAAAAAGAATGAGGAAGTACTCCATCATTGTCGCTAATGGATGGTGAAGCAACAGCTCCCCTGGTGGCCAGAATACCCTCATGAAAGGTGGAATGTTAAATAGCCTCTGTGTGTCTGTCTATATATGTTGTGTTTCTATAGCATTTAATGTTTCCACTGAGTCCCCTGCGGGGCCTACGGATGTCCCGGTCCTCAAACCCTCTCTGCTTCATTCGGAAAAATGCTGCACTCGCAGAGCTCAGGCGGTGTTGTATTTCTGTGTCAATGTTGACTTTGGTGGAGAGGTGGCTGCCAAGGGAGCGGAAATTGTCCACATTTTCTAATGTTACACCATTAAGCTGTATCGCTGGCATTGGAGAGGGATTGGCCGGTGAGTGCTGGACGCTCGGTTTCCCCGGACGCTCGGTTTCCCCGGACGCTCGGTTTCCCCGGACGCTCGGTTTCCCCGGACGCTCGGTTTCCCCGGACGCTCGGTTTCCCCGGACGCTCGGTTTCCCCGGACGCTCGGTTTCCCCGGACGCTCGGTTTCCCCGGACGCTCGGTTTCCCCGGACGCTCGGTTTCCCCGGACGCTCGGTTTCCCCGGACGCTCGGTTTCCCCGGACGCTCGGTTTCCCCGGACGCTCGGTTTCCCCGGACGCTCGGTTTCCCCGGACGCCCGGTTTCCCCGGATGCCTGGTTTCCCCGGATGCTCTTGAGAAAAGAAGCTTTTCTACAGGACAAGCTGGTCTACGTCCTATAGTTTAGCTACCTTGTGTGAGATTGTCCAAAAAATGGCTCCTTTCCCTCCCAGACCCCTGAACAAGGGGCAGAACCAAAGCTTAATTATGATGGACAGGAGGCCTGCCCTATGACTGCAAACTGATAACAGAAAGAAAATAAAGTTGGAGCTCCTGGTACAGCCGTACCAGCAAAAATGCAGTTATAGAATCTGTATGTCTAAATGTTCTTCTGTAAGAGTTCTGACATTCCCTTCCACACTGACATTGCAATAAATGGACCTTTGTTTAAAAAGTATTCATAACAGGAACCGGGGCTGTTCTAACTGTTGTTTACTTTCCAATTGCAAAGATTTTTCAATTCAACAGCCTTTTAGGAATCGACTGCTCGGGCTTTTAGTGGCGCACTGTTTCATTGATTTCTTTCATCTCAGATGGGTTGGATCTTCCAGATTGTTTATGATTGCAGTCCAGCAAATGCTTCCAATAGGCTTTTACTTGGTTCTTTTTAGTTGCTTTCTATCTACATTTGTTTTGAGTCCCAGGGCTGAAGAAAACAGGGAAGCCACCCAACTCTGGTACGATGAGAAGGAGATAACATTTGCTGCAACCACGTTTCCTCCATGACGATAAAAGACACAACGTGGTATAGGAAAACAACATGATATAGGGGTTTAAGTGTTGCAAGAGACCTGGGTTCGAATCCCTGCTTAGCAATGGGTGACCCTGGGCAAGTCACACTCTCTCAGCGTCATATGAAGGCAATGGTGGGGCTGCAGTAGTCCAGTGGGTTAATAGGCGGTGCCTATTGGTCTACTCACTTTGCAAGCTTTTGAACTGCTAGGTTGGCAGAAGCTAGGGCTAACAGCGAGAGCTCACTTTGACTCATGGTTTCAAACTGCCAACCCTCTGGCCAGCTGCAGGAAATCTGCTGACCAGAAGGTTGGCAGTTCGAAACCATGAGTCAAAGTGAGCTCCCGCTGTTAGCCCTAGCTTCTGCCAACCTAGCAGTTCAAAAGCATGCAATGCAAGTAGACCAATAGGTACCGCCTAGATGGGAAGGTAAAAGGGTACTCCAAGCATACATGCAGGCAATACAATAGACAACAACAACAACAACAACAACAACAACAATGATAATAATAATAATAATATCTATTATATTCCATCCTATTTCCCTAAGAGGACTCAGGGAGGATCACAGTACACATACATGGCAAATATTCAATGCCATTTGGGACAGACAAGACAGAGACAGACAGAACAGAAAGGAGGTATGTTGTGTCAACATCCAGCTTTTTGGCACCTTGGAGGTTGTGCTTGAATCCAGCCACAAGGGGCGCTGTTGCTCCATCCTCTGTGATGAAGAGTCATCAGAACTTCCTCCTTCCTTTTGGTCACCGGGGATTTTCTGATTATTTTCTTTATGGTGTCGTAAAATACCTCCCCCATTTGTTTAGCGGTATCTAATTTCTCTACTTACAGCTCAAGCTGTTTTCGAACTGTTTAGGTAAACAGTGAGCTGGGTTGACAGTCGGGCGCTCACACCGACCCAGGGCTTTGAATTGGCAATCTTTCGGTTACAGGCCCCTCAACATGGAAAAATGGAACAAGAGCACCTCCCCATGGCCAGAGTTGAGCATCGCCTCCAGATGCTAGAAATGGAAAAAAGGGGAAGGGCTTTACCTTGGTCTGTGTATTATATGTCGTTGTTGTTCACTGTGTATTGTATGTCGTTGTTGTTCACTGTGTAAAATGCATTGAATGTTTGCTTAATGTATGTGTATACCTTAATCCACTCAGTTCCTTCGGGGAGATAAAGCAGAATATAAATGAAGTGTATTATTATATATATATATATATATAATATTATATATATATATAATATATATATAATATAAATAATTATATATAATTATATATAATATAATATAATATATATAATAATTATTATTAGTATTAATAATATTAGTATTTAATATTAGTATTATTAAACCTCTGCGCCGGCAGGTTCGAATCCGGGGAGAGGCGGATGAGCTCCCTCTATCAGCTCCAGCTCCTCATACGGGGACATGAGAGAAGCCTCCCACAAGGATAATAAAAACATCAAAAATCATCCGGGCGTTCCCTGGGCAACATCCTTGCAGACGGCCAATTCTCTCACACCAGAAGCGACTTGCAGTTTCTCAAGTCGCTCCTGACACAACAAAAATAAATATATATTATTGGTGAAGACCTCTTTTCTCCATGATACTAACTCTTCCAGGAGTTAATTTCCTTTTCTAGGGATAGATTCATCTCACTTTCTGTTGTCTCATCACCGTCCTTAACTACGAGTTGGATGTTTGTAACTCAGGGACGTCCTGTAATACCGATAAGTCCACTCACCACGACACTCGCGCCCTATCCGGACGTCTCGGCAGTTGAACTTGATGTTGATCCGCCCGTCCATGTCGTGGCCGGTGTCATCGTGGTAATAGACGAGGGCCCCGTCCACCCACAAGACGAACCAGTTCCTTTTCCAGCGTCTCAGGATAGAACCTGGAAAGGCCAGGAGAAGAGATAGTGAAAGGTGAATAGAGATATCACAGAATCCTCGAGCTGGAAGGGACCAACTTGCTTTTTGTTATCCAACTAGCTGTCCCCTGCCACGTGTTGCTGTGGCCCAGTCTGTTGATCTGGAAAATAAAGTAATGAGAAAGTGTTGGTTTCTAATATATGTAATTTCTTTATGCTTGTGGGTAAACAGTATTTCTTGCTGTTTCTTTGTCAGTGTTGATGTGGAGAGTGTCTGGTTTGCCTACTCTGGAATATGCAACATATCATTGTCCTTCTTTAAGGGTCCCTTTCAAATCTATGATACTATATCTCTCTGTGTGAATCATATCTATCTATCTATCTATATCTATGGCTGGATGGCTCTTTGTCAGGAGGACTTTGATTACGTTTTCTTGCCCTGGTGAAGGGAGTTGGACTGGATGGCCTTAAGTATTTTCTGTTGGTCATGGGGGTTCTGTGTGGGAAGTTTGCCCCAATTCTGTCATTAGTGGGGTTCAGAATGCTCTTTGATTGTAGGAGAACTATAAATCCCAGTAACTACAACTCCCAAATGTCAAGGTCTATTTCCCCCAAACTCCATCTGTGTTCATATTTGGGCATATGAGTACTCATGCCAAGTTTGGTCGAGATTCATCCTTGTTTGAGTTGAGTGCTCTTTGGATGTAGGTGAACTACAACTGCCAAATACAAGTTCAGTACCCACCACAACCTTCCAGTATTTTCTGTTGGTCATGGGAGTTTTGTGTGCCAAGTTTGGTTCAATTCCATCGTTGATGGAGTTCAGAATGCTTTGATTGTAGGTGAACTATAAATCCCAGCAACTACAACTCCCAAATGACAAAATCATAAATTTTTGAGTGATGGTCACTCCTTGTGTTGTGAGACGTTTTGTTGCCAAATTTGGTGTGATTTCGTTCACTGGTTCTTTTGTTTTTAAGGCACTCATTATGCACAGAGCATTTATATATAGATAGATAGATTAACTGACTTCAGACAGTTGTTTCTGCTTCAGTAGCAGCTCTTTTTTTGTTTACATTCATTGCAATAACACTTACTCGTTAGAACAATCAGATGCAAGAGAGAAGAGCAAAGAGAGCGAATATAATGGTGTCCAGCCTCCTAGTCTATTGGAGGTTATTATTGTTGTATGTCAGCCTGTTCAGGCTGTGATTGTGTCTGATGATCATGATGATTTTCATGATGGGAATTGGGATGATGTACATGTTGACATGTTGATGTTCCAAAAGGAAATGGGGATGTTGATTTGGCTTCTAGGACATTCACACCTAGTTCCAGCAGACAAGAGTCCTTTGTCCCACCCTGGTCTTTCCACAGATATATAAACCCATTTTCCTAGTTCCAACAGACCTCACTACCTTTGAGGATGCTTGCCATAGATGCAGGCAAAACATCAGGAGAGAATGCTTCTAGAACATGGCCATATAGCCCAAAAAAGCCTACAACAACCCAGTTAAAGGCTTTGTAGGTCAAAACCTGCATCTTGAATTGGGACCAGAAGATGAACGGCAGCCAACAGGAGGGTTGACCGCTCTCCGTAATTTACACCAGTTAGTAATCCAGCTGCCACCCGTTATACCAGTTGGAATTTCCGGGCCGTCTTCAAGGGCAGCCCCACGTAGAGCGCATTGCAATAGTCCAATCTAGAGGTAACTAAAGCAGCTGAGGAGGAAAAGGAAAGGGCCTGAGGCTGTTAGGAATGGTGGGAGTTGAAGTCCAAAACACCTGGAGGGAGGACCAAAGTTTGCCCATGACTGGTGTAGATGCATCCTTATATTTTGCTGGATTGAGCATAAATTCTCCAAGCGCCCAAACGGCAGCGTTGCCATCTTTGCACCAGCTATCAATAAATAATCAAGATGCAAAGGAATAAAGAAGAGATAAAATGACTTGATGGAGAGAACAGGGCGAAAACGCACGTAGGTAGGAAACCTTCTTCTATCTTCCATCCTTGCCAGCCCTTGGGGGAAGCTAAAAGGTCACTGCGTCTGTATATTTACATATTCCCGGTCCCGGTGCAATATATCCTGGTGCAATTTTGCAGCAGAGTTGCATCAAAAAATATCCTCCCATTGCAAAAAACTTTGCATTAAAATAGCAGCAGAGAGAGATCATCCTTTGCATGGACTTAAAGAAAGCAATAGGATGAAGAAACAAGCCAAACAGTGCTTTGTGGTGTTTTAAGACCCTTAATTAATTTTTAATTAGTGGATTTATTTATTTTTAAGAGTTCTGTGATTAATTATATGTTAGTGTTTAAATGGTGTGGGTTTTAAATCTAACATAGAGTTGGAAGAGACCTCATGGGCCATATAGTCCAACCCTATTCTGCCTAGAAGCAGGAAAATTGCATTCAAAGCACTCCCGACAGATGGCCATCCATCCTCAGTTTCAAAGCCTCCAAAGAAGGAGCCTCCATTGTTTGGTTTGCATCGTTGCTAGCTGCTTTAAGTTTCTTTCAAGAGAGGAAAGCTGGAATGTGTCCAGAGGAGGGTGACTAAAATGATCAAGGAGAACAAGCCCTATGAGGAGCGGCTTAAGGAGCTGGGCATGTTTAGCTTGAAGAAGAGAAGCCTGAGAGGAGATATGATAGCCATGGATAAATATGTAAGAGGAAGCCACAGGGAGGAGGGAGCAAGCTTGTTTTCTGCTTCCTTGGAGACTAGGACGCAATGGAACAATGGTTTCAAACTACAAGAGAGGAGATTCCACCTGAACATGAGGAAGAACTTCCTGACTGTGAGAGCCGTTCAGCAGTGAAACTCTCTGCCCCGGAGTGTGGTGGAGGCTCCTTCTTTGGAAGCTTTTAAACAGAGGCTGGATGGCCATCTGTCAGGGGTGATTTGAATGCAATATTCCTGCTTCTTGGCAGAATGGGGTTGGACTGGATGGCCCATGAGGTCTCTTCCAACTCTAGGATTCTATGATTCTATAAAGTAGAATAATGATAATGATGATGATGATGATGATGATGATGATGATGATAAACTTTGGGTTGTTGTAGGTTTTTCCGGGCTATATGGCCATGTTCTTGAGGCATTCTCTCCTGACGTTTCGCCTGCATCTATGGCAAGCATCCTCAAAGGTAGTGAGGTCTGTTGGAACTAGGAAAATGGGTTTATATATCTGTGGAATGACCAGGGTGGGACAAAGGACTCTTGTCTGCTGGAGCTAGGTGTGAATGTTTCAACTGACCACCTTGATTAGCATTTGATGGCCTGGCAGTGCCTGGAGCAATCTTTTGTTGAGAGGTGATTAGATGTCCTTGTTTGTTTCCTCTCTGTTGTGCTGTTGGGGCGGCTTACATGAGGCCAAGCCTGATAATACAATTACAATAAAATGAATACAATGATAATAAAATGAATAATGGTAATAATGGGTTTCTGTGAGTGTTTTGGGCTGTCTGGCCATGTTCCAGCAGCATTCTCTCCTGATGTTTTGCCTGCATCTGTGGCTAACGGCATCTTCAAAGGTTCTGTTGGCAATGAAGCAAGTGGAGTGTGTATATGTATATATGTGTATATATGTATGTGTATGTGTGTGTATATGTATGTATGTATGTATGTATGTATGTGTGTGTGTGTATGTATATATTATGTGTGTGTGTGTGTGTGTGTGTGTGTGTGTGTGTGTGTGTGTGTGTATATATATTCTGTGGAATAATGTCCAGGGTGGGAGATAGAACCCTTGTCTATTGGAAGCAAGTGTGAATGCCGCAATGTCATGATCTGTATCTCATGCCATCCAACTATCCAACGATCAGCCATTCTGACACACAGCACATGGTCATGGGCCAAAAGGGAGGACAGGACATATGAACCAGCCATTGACGTCAATTGCCCCCAGGTGGGAGACTAGTGGGCTCTGGATTGTGAAAAAGGGAAAGCTCCAGGCACCAGGACTCTTGAGTGATTTATGATAATGTAGCTAAGCCTATATAGAAGGGCAGTAGTACGAATCTCTTGTATTCGTAGGGTATTTCCAGCCCATGTGCGTCTTGGCATGTTCTTTCAGAGAAGATCGATCCAAGCCTAATCTATAGCTACGCAGTTGGAGCTGAGAAACCTTACATACAATTAGCAAGCTTGAATAGCATTGAGTAGCCTTGCAACTGCAAAGTCAATCAGTGAGGGATTTTGCATAGAGGTAGCCTGGCTGTTGTTGCCTGGAGGCACCCTCTGCTTGGGAGGTGTGAACTGGCACTTGATTGTTTGCTGTCTGGAGTTCTCCTGTTTCTCAGTGGTGTTTTTTTTAAATATTGGTAACCAAATTTTGTTCATTTCCATGGTTTTCTCCGTTTTTATCTATCCATCTATCTATTTTTCTATCTGATCATCTATCTATCTGATCATCTATCTATCTATCTATCTATCTATCTGATCATCTATCTATCTGATCATATATCTATCTATCTATCTATCTATCTATCTATCTGATCATCTATCTTATCTATCTATCTATCTATCTATCTAATCATCTATCTATCTATCTATCTATCTGATCATCTATCTATCTGATCATATATCTATCTATCTATCTGATCATCTATCTATCTGATTATCTATCCTATCTATCTATCTATCTATCTATCTATCTATCTATCTATCTATCTRTCTATCTATCTGATCATCTATCTATCTGTCTGATTATCTATCTATCCTATCCTATCCTATCTGTCTGTCTATCTATCTATCTATCTATCTATCTATCTATCTATCTATCTATCTGATCATCTATCTATCTATCTATCTATCTATCTATCTATCTATCTATCTATCGTCTATCTATCTATCTGATTATCTATCTATCTGATCATCTATCCTATCAATCTATCTGATTATCTATCTATCTATCTATCTATCTATCTATCTATCTATCTATCTATCTATCTATCTATCTGATAATCTATCTGATAATCTATCTAATAATCTATCTATCCATCCATCCATCTTATTGATCTATCTGATTATCTGTCTATCTATCTATCTGGTAGCCAACAGAAAGGAGGAAACCATGAAAATGAACAAAATCTGGCTACTAGTATTAAAAAACTCTAAAATTACAACAGCAAAACAACAGAGAGGAAACAATAGGAGACATCAAATCACCTCTCAACTAAAGATTGCCCCAGGCACTGCCAGGCCATCAAATGCAAATCAAGGTGGTCAGTTGAAACATTCACACCAAGGTCCAACAGACAAGAGTCCTTTGTCCCACCCTGGTCATTCCACAGATATATAAACTCAATTTTCCTAATTCCAACAGACCTCACAACCTCTGAGGATGCTTGCCATAGATGCAGGCGAAACGTCAGGAGAGAATGCCTCTCTAGAACATGGCCATATAGCCCGAAAAAACCTACAACAACCCATCAGGCTTTCTGTTTGCTGATTCCCCTTCAATAGCCACTTCCACTCTTGTTCTGCTTGGCTTGTTACATTGCTTCCAAATAGGTGGATCGGATATCGCAAAGCTAACAACTTTGACCAGACAAAGAAGCTTTAATGGGGTATTGATTTGTCTCTGCAGAACAGGAAGGAAAATGTACACCTGGTGTTGTAAATATATATATTATGGCTCTACATCAGGCCTGGGCAAACTTGGGCCCTCCAGGTGTTTTGGACTTCAACTCCCACAATTCCTAACAGCCTACAGGCCCCTTCTTTTTCCCCTTCAGCCGCTCGGCTGAAGGGGAAAAAGAAGGGGCCTGTAGGCTGTTAGGAATTGTGGGAGTTGAAGTCCAAAACACCTGGAGGGCCCAAGTTTGCCCAGGCATGCTCTATATGCGATGGGGTCCTGGGAGTTGTCCTGATACCTTCTAATGCTCACCGACAACAATGGGTCAGGATGTTCTGCTTGGCAAAAGATCTGGAAAGCGACTAGGAACAGATGGCGAAGCTTCTGCCTCAGTGGATTCAGCCATCCGCTCAGGTGGATAATCCGTCAAGCAGAGCGGATCCCGGACAAAACGTAACCTACGCTGCCGAAGCTGTCCTCAACCCACCTGCTCAAGCTCCAAAGGCATGGCAGCGCCCCAGATCTGGAAAGGGGAACCCCAGAGGTCATCTAGTCTGACCTTGTTCGGCCAGGAAGGAATCCACTAGGAAAGCAGTCTAGAAAGAGATGCTTCTAAACATCTGTTTAATGAAGGAAAGTCCATTGTCTTCCAAGGGACTTGAAGGATAAAAAAGTTATTCGGAAAGTTTTTAGGTGGAATCCCCTTTTGTTGTTGTTTGAATGCATTTGTTTGTCTATTTTAATATCTTTTGAAACTGTTTTGGGTCTTGATCAAGAGAGAAAACAACAACAATGTATTGCTGAAGGCTTTCATGGCCAGAATCATTGGGTTGCTGTGAGTTTGGGAAAACAACAACAACAACAACAACAACAACAGAGAGGAAACAAACAAGGACATCTAATCACCTCTCAACAAAAGATTGCTCCAGGCACTGCCAGGCAATCAAATGCTAATCAAGGTGGCCAATTGCAACATTCACACCTGCCTCCAACAGACAAGAGTTCTTTCTCACACCTTGGACTTTTCATAGATTTATAAATCCCATTTACCTAGTTTCCAACAGACCTCACAACCTCTGAGGATGCCTGTTATAGATAGTTTTTTTGGGGCTATATGGTGATGTTCTAGAAGCATTCTCTCCTGACGTTTCGCCTGCATCTATGGCAAGCATCTTCAGAGTTTGTGAGGACGCTTGCCATAGATGGAGGCGAAATGTCAGGAGAGAATACTTTTGGAACATGGCCACACTGCCCGAAAAACTTACAGCAACCCAGCGATTCTGACCACGAAAGCATTCGACAATACATAGAGCTGTTCAGCAGTGGAACTCTCTGCCTTGGAGTGTGGTGGAATCTCCTTCCTTAGAAGGTTTTAAGCAGATGCTGGATGGCCATCTGTCAGGGGTACTTTGAGTATGCTTTGTGGTCTCTTCCAACTCTATGATTCGTGATTCTAAGCCAGGCACGGGCAAACTCCGGCTTTCCTCCAGGTGTTTTGGACTTCAACTCCCACAATTCCTAACAGCCTACCGGCTCTTTCCTTGGAGGAAACTAAGACTCAGAGTCATGGGTTCAAATGACAGGAGAGGAGATTCCACCTGAACATTAGGAAGAACTTCTTAGAGCTGCTCAGCAGTGGAACTCTCTGCTTTGGAGTGTGGTGGAAGCTCCTTCCTTGGAGGAAACTAGGACTAAGAGTCATGGGTTCAAATGACAGGAGAGGAGATTCCACCTGAACATTAGGAAGAACTTCTTAGAGCTGTTCAGCAGTGGAACTCTCTGTTTTGGAGTGTGGTGGAAGCTCCTTCCTTGGAGGAAACTAGGACTCAGAGTCATGGATTAAAATGACAGGAGAGGAGATTCCACCTGAACATTAGAAAGAACTTCTTAGAGCTGTTCAGCAGTGGAACTCTCTGCTTTGGAGTGTGGTGGAAGCTCCTTTCTTGGAGGAAACTAGGACTAAGAGTCATGGGTTCAAATGACAGGAGAGGAGATTCCACCTGAACATTAGGAAGAACTTCTTAGAGCTGTTCAGCAGTGGAACTCTCTGCCTTGGAGTGTGGTGGAAGCTCCTTCCTTGGAGGAAACTAGGACTAAGAGTCATGGGTTCTAAGCCATCGATGTGTCCCATCAAAAGAGACGATCTCCCCTTGTGATCCCTTTCCATCCCATCCGCATCACTTACTCTGCCTCCAAAGCCATCCGCATTTCAGGAGAGCCATTTCCGCAGCGATTCCCTTTCTTTGTCTTCTTCCTCTTGGCAAAGTCTCTTCCTTCTTCGCAAAGTCTTTCCTGGCAGCAGAGCTTCAGAAAGCAAAGAAGGGCCAACGTTAGAGGATCCTTCCTTAAGGGACTCTCAAACCATCCCTTGGAGACCCATCTAACCAGCCCTGCGCTTCCCTGGTTGTTGTTTTCCTCCTCCTCCTCCTGTTAAACAACAACGTTGTTTTGGCTCGTAGGAATTTTCCAAACCCAGGCATCAATCGGGGTCATTGGCTTGGCTATATATAGGCAGCAAGTTGTGTGTCACTCCAGCTCCCTCTTTCCTAAATAAATAAAGACTCCGCTCGAATGATCTGTGTTATATGTGCGGTTGCGTCAGGAGGAGGGCAGAGTGTTAATTTCCCTCCGTGGGATTTAGAGATTAGCCGTGTCGGCTGCTATGTTTAACTGTGGCCGTCTAGAAAGCACCTGAGTTTAGCCTAGATCCTTCCAGAAGGTTCCCTAAAGAGCCCCAGTTCCTTTTGTCCTCCGGCTGACGAACGATTGCAAAACCAAATTGATGGAATGGGTTAAAAGGCCTGCGATCGTGGTATAAATGACGTCGAGCATGTCCCCCCCCCTCCACAACAAGGGATGGTGACTTATAGTTCTGCAAAGGACAAAGGTACCAGACTGCACAATAGGGGTTAAGTCTTGATCAATTTGCCAAGGCCTTAACAACAATGAGGACCCCATGAAACTTTGGGAATAGCTAGACCTTGGGGTCTCTGCCTCTCTCGGGAGCTGTAGTTCTCCAAGGACGGGGAGCAAAGCTTGTTTCCAGAGACATCAGGTCCATTTGGGCCACTCAAGAACTCCTGCCAGGACCTTTGTGCAACACCCTTGCGTTTTAGCCATCCCCTATGGACACTCTTTCCCCCCACATGGACAAACCTTATGAAATCTTGCCTTTTATGAACTTTAGATGTATGAAATGTGTTTTCTGATTTCTTTGTGTGGCAGAAGCCTTTCCCCTTTTCTTCTGACCTTTGTTTCCCCTATATACATGAAGAAACTCCACAAAAGGGACTACAAAGCCCCAAACATTCCAGGATTTTTTTTATCCACAACTTCCTTTTGCATGAACAATAGCCTGGGCAGCTGGTGGCCCTCGGAGGAATTGCCCAGCCCTCAGCTTGCCCCTTTGGCAAAAATCTTAATCATATTTCCTCCTGAAGGACAAAAGGTCCTCGAAAAATCTTTTGCCTTCGCTCTGATTAACTCAGCTATCTCCACCAAGAAACAATCACCCCAGTCTACACATGTTGATAGATCAGGCTGGCTTGAGATTTCCCCTTTGTCTCGCCGGCCACATGGCATTTCCTTTCCCAGATTCCTTTGTGCTCCCTCATCCCGCCTCCATCTCTCCTGATTGGCTGTCGCCACCAGGTGGCAGAGGTCTCCCCATTGGTTCCTACGGACCACTGGAGCTTCCTGACTGGTCCAGAGGCACCGGGGGCAGGGAACAACAGGGAAGCCGGGGCGGGGAGTTTGAACTCTGCAACTTTGAATTTGCTATAAATATGCCTCTGATCAATATACTGGTATGCTTGTGGGTGAGCTATCCCTGCATTTGCATCCGACTCAGCTGAATTGCTCATTAAACCTCGATGCCCCTTCTTCGCCTTGGCAAGAGTCTCATTTCAATTATTAATATTAATAAAATTGCTGGAATCAGGCTTCTCTGACGGCTCGCCAAGGTCATAGACCCTCTTTGGTGCAGTCCCAGGGTTCTCTCTTACTGGGGAGACCCTCCTAAAGTCCGTATTGACTTCATAAACACAACCAGAGGCGAGTCAGGATTCAGCATCAACATTGTAGAATTAATGCAATTTTTAAAGAAATGCGTACTTTTGGATTTTTAAAATGTTTTATCTGATTGGATTTACACATTATTGAAGTCGAACATGACCCCCCCCCCCCCAATAAACGATAGTAACTTATAGTTTTGCTGTGGACAAGGACACCAGACTGGATAATAAGGGTTAAGCCTTGGTCAATTTGCCAAAACACTAACAACAACAAGGACCCTTCCCATGTTAGATAGTGTGTACATTTAATCAAGGTTTTATGCCCTATGCTTCATATATAGCAGAAAGTAACACATTTATTACTGAGAACCCCCTCCCTTTACACTTATGTACTCTCTTGAACTTCTATGGGACTCTGGTGGGAGGGATAAGTGAGTATGTTTTCTATATCATGATTTCTATATTTCTCCCTTCGGAAAGCCACCCTTTGTCCTGATCTGTTACTATTTTAAATCTCCTTTCACTGAAACTTCAGCCAAAATTCCCTCATTGTTTCTATATATTAGCACCCAGAAAATCTGGGTCTGGCAGGCTTGCCAGAAATCAATGTTTATTACAGCCAATCAAAGACAATAAGAAAGGTTGTCTCACAGGCCTCCAGGACTCGCTGGCCGCTTGGACATTTCCCATCTTCAATAATCCTCTCAAGAATCCATTGTTTCCCTCTTGTCCTGTCTCTCTCTCTCCTGATTCATCAGGACACCGAGGCAGCAGAAGCCCAGCGATTGGCCCAGGCGCTCAGGAGGCGACCAAGCCTCCGCCCAGCTGTAGGGCACCAGCCAATCACCATCGAGCCGGCAGAGAGGCGAGGAACAGGAAATTCAAACCTGACAACTCCGTTTCTGTATAAAAAAGGCTTCCATTTGTACACATGTTATGCTTAGCTTGGCAAAATATTGCTGCTTTGCATCCTTTTCCGCTGAATCACAATAAAATCATCTCGGTGGCGCTTCCTTCAACTTTGGTGAGATTTCTTTTGGGAACTTAGGAAAATCTTTTAAATTGTGGCTTCTCTTTGCTCACCATTGTAGCGAGCCCTCTTTGGTGGATCCACAGGGTCTCTCCTTCAGGGCCAGACCCTTTTAAATTCCTCCTTGATTTCATTATGTTCAATATACACAATGCAGTCAAGCAGTGAGAGTATCTGCATAGAGGTAGCCTGGCTGTTGTTGCCTGGAGGCATCCTTTGTTTGGGAGGTGTTACTCAATGCTATTCAAGCTTGCTAACTGCAATATTCACAGTTTCTTTAAACAGACATGAGTTCTTTGTCCCACCCTATGCACTATACATACATATACGTGTGTGTGTGTGTATGTGTATGTATGTATGTAGGTGTGTGTGTGTGTATATATATCTTACTTAGGCGATCCCTCGTAGTTGGTTAAATGTCCTTTGACCAGTATCTGGCCACTTGGAGTGCCTCTGGTGTTGCCGCAAGAAGGTCCTCCCTGGTGCAAGTGGCAGGCCTCAGGGTGCATTGCAGCAAATGGTCAGTCGCATGCCATGGATTCCACCCTGTAGCCCCATTTCTTGAGGTTGGCTCTGCATCTTGTGGTGCCAGAGTGCAGTATGTTCAGCTCCTTCCAAGTTGTGTGCCCAGGGGGGAGTCTCTCACCTGGTATCACCCACGGATTGAGGTGCTGGGTTTGGGCCTGCCACTTTTGGACTCTTGCTTGCTGAGGTGTTCCAGCGAGTGTCTCTGTAGATCTAAGAAAACTATGTCTTGATTTAAGTCGTTGACGTGCTGGCTGATACCCAAACAGGGAATGAGCTGGAGATGTCTCTGCCTTGGTCCTTTCATTATTGGCTGCTACTTCCCGGCGGATGTCAGGTGGTGCAATACCGGCTAAGCAGTGTAATTTCTCCAGTGGTGTAGGGCGCAGACACCCCGTGATGATGCGGCATGTCTCATTAAGAGCCACATCTACTGTTTTAGTGTGGTGAGATGTGTTCCACACTGGGCATGCGTATTCAGCAGCAGAGTAGCACAGCGCAAGGGCAAGTGTCTTCACTGTGTCTGGTTGTGATCCCCAGGTTGTGCCAGTCAGCTTTGTATGATATTGTTTCTAGCGCCCACTTTTTGCTTGATGTTCAGGCAGTGCTTCTTGTAGGTCAGAGCACAGTCCAAAGTGACTCCCAGGTATTTGGGTAACTGGTATCAAACTGCATTCATTCCACAGTGTAGATGCACCCCTTGTACAGAGTCATGAAAAGAGGGAATAAACACCCACCTACAGCTTTCCCATTCGACAGCATAAATAAACCAACGTGTTTAGAAAACATGATTTTGCTAATTTGCGGAGACATCTACACTCGGTGTGAGACTTTGGAATTAGCCGAATTGCAGCCACGGCAGATAATGCCATAATCGGCGTCTCCGAGGGATTTGGGTCACGCAGGTCTGAGTGGGCAGGCGGGGATCTGCCGGGATCCCAAAAGGGGAAAATGCACAGAGATACAGATCTATTGCACAAAAACATGGTCCATGACTCTCCCCGTAATCTGCTTGAAGGCAAGGTGAAGCATGTCAACACATCAGAGTGGAAAAACACTGGAGGAACCGACAACCGAGGCTTGCAATACTACACACTTTCTGGAGGAGGAGGAGGCTCTATTTAAGTCTGAGGGATTTAGGTATGTATATAGTACATAGCAAGCATTCTCTCCTGACATTTCGCCTGCATCTGTGGCTAATGGCATCTGTTGGAAATGAGGCAAGTGGAGTGTGTATGTGTATGTATGTGTGTCTGTGTAAGAGAGTGTGTGTGTGTGTATCTATATTTGTGTAGTGTCCAAGGTGGGATAAAGAATCCTTGTCTGTTGGAAGCAATTAGTAAGCTTAAATATCATTGAGTAACACCTCCCAAACAAAGGATGCCTCCAGGCAATTATAGACAGGCTACCTCTATGCAAAAGTAGGCTGTTAGGAATTGTGGGAGTCGAAATCCAAAACACCTGGAGGGCTGAAGTTTGCCCGCCGACCTGGATATGTATTTGTCGAAGGCTTTCATGGCCGGAATCACTGGGTTGTTGTAGGTTTTTTCGGGCTATATGGCCATGTTCGAGAGGCATTCTCTCCTGACATTTCGCCTGCATCTAGGAAACATACAAGGACATCTAATCACCTCTCAACAAAAGATTGCCCAGGCACTGCCAGGCCATCAAATGCTAATCAAGGTGGTCAGTTGAAACATTCACACCTAGCTCCAGCAGACAAGAGTCCTTTGTCCCACCCTAGTCATTCCACAGATATATAAACTCTTTTTCCTAGTTCCAACAGACCTCACTACCTCTGAGGATGCTTGCCATAGATGCAGGCGAAACATCAGGAGAAAATGCCTCTAGAACATGGCCATATAGCCTGAAAAACCTACAACAACCCAGTTATTCCGGCCATGAAAGCCTTCAAAAATACATATTATCCAGGGAGGCGGGCAAACTTCAGTCCTCAAGGTGTTCTGGATTTCAACTCCCACAATTCCTAACAGCCTACTTTTGCATAGAGGGAGCCTGGCTGTTATTGCCTGGAGGCATCCTTTGTTTGGGAAGTATTACTCAATGATATTCAAGATTACTAATTGCTTCAAACAGACAAGGATTCTTTATCCCACCTTGTATTTGTTTGGATTTGTCTGTTATAAGCATGTGTGAATGTTGCAGTTAGCAAGCTTGATTAGTATTGAATAGCCCTGCAGCTGCAAAGTCAATCAGTGAGGGTATTTACCTAGAGGTAGCCTGGCTGTTGTTGCCTGGAGGCATCCTTTGTTTTGGGAGGTGTTACTCAATGATATTCAAGCTTGCTAATTGCACCATCCACACTTGCTTCAAACAGGCAATAATTCTTTCTCCCACCCTGGACGCTACACACACACACAAACACATATCTATATAAATAAAAATGTAATGTTAAGTTTGTGGGATTAACATAACTCAAAAACCACTGGACGAATTTACACAAAATTTGGACACAATACACCTATCAGGCCAACAAGCGACCGTCACTCATAAAAACACTGAAAAACACAGTGGAAGGGACTTAAAAAGCCAACTCCCCCCCAAATACATTACAATGCATGCGCAAAACCACATATATACACAAACAAACACACACACATATATATATATATACATATACAGAAATATAGGCACACACATATACACATATATTACACACAAAACACATATACACAGATTGGCCACAGCAACGCGTGGCAGGGGACGGCTAGTGTGTGTGTGTGTGTGTGTGTGTGTGTATATATATATACACACACACACACACACACACACACTCTCTCTCTCACACACGCACACACACACATATACATACACATTCCACTTGCCTCATTTCCAACAGATGCCATTAGCCACAGATGCAGGTGAAATGTCAGGAGAGAATGCTACTTGAACAAAGCTGTACAGCCCAAAAAACTCATAGCAACCCAGTCTTCAGTCTTCTCTGCCAAAGAGTGCTGATGCCTTAGCAAACTACCTATTGACCTACTCATATTTTCATGTTTTCGAACTGCTAGGTTGGCAGAAGCTGGGGCTGACAGCGGGAGCTTACCCCACTCCCCAGAACCTGCGACCTTTCGGTCAACAAGCTCAGCGGTTTAACCCACTGCGCCACCGGGGGGTCCGTGTACTCCTAATACTATGGACTAAACCCAAAGTTAATCCCAATTCAAGTAGCCCTACTCAAATTGGACTATATACATTGTAGAATTAATTTAGTTTGATGTCCCTTTAACTGCCATGGGTCAATTCTACAGGATCATGGGAGTTGTAGTTTGGCGAGGCAGTGGCTCTCTTTGGCAGAGAAGGATAAAAACTTTGCAAAAGTGCAGTCCCCATAGAACCATGGCAATTAAATAGTGCCAAACAGCATTAATCTATATAAATAAAAATGTAATGTTCGTTTGTGGGATTAATAGAACTCAAAAACCACTGGACGAATTGACACGAAATTTGGACACAACACACCTAACAGTCCAATGAGTGTCCATCACCCATAAACACACACACACACACAAAACCCCAGAAGAACAGACTTAAAAATCCAAAAAATACACCATATATACATACACACGTACACTCATATACATATGCACATGCACACATTCACACACACACATATATATGCACAAACACACTCAAATACACACATATACAAACATACATACACATACAGATATACATATCCACATACATACATGTATACACACAAATATGCATATAGACAAGCACACACATATACACAATATGCATGCACACATATAAACACAAAAATACACAAATATTTACACACACATATGCAAAGACACATATATACACAAATATATACACACATATACACAATATGCATGTACACATATAAACACATAAATACACACACACAACCGTCTGTTTGTCCCATAGAAATATCTGAAAATCCCCATTTTTTCTGGTTTAGACTAAATAGGAAACAATCACTCCTGATTGTTGTTTGTATTGTTGTGTGTCTTTGTGTTGTTTACAACTTAGGGCAACTATCATGGCGTCATCTTGGTACGCTTTGCTGAAAGGGATTTACTTTTGCCTTCCTCTGAGGCTGAGAGAGTGTGACTTGCCCAAAATCCCCTTCGAGGCTGAGTGGGAATTCGAAGCCAGATCTCCAGAGTTGTAGTCCAACTCCCAAACCATGTTGTGTCTCAATAGCTCTGGTGTCCCATTAATTGTAGGAAAAGTGCAGACATCCTCCTCTGGGCAAAGTTAATCCTGCTGAAAGCAGAGTCTGTTCTTACCCAAGGGCTTTCCCATCTGATGTTACACAACCGTGACACACAACTGTATCAGAGGCCAGTCTGCCAACACACATTCACCTGCATCCCTAGGTGTCTATTCATAGACCGGCTATTAATAGGTGGACATCGGTGCTGGGCTAGGGAGACAAGATCTGGGATTTTTTAACCAATAGCATCCCAATATACCAGGCATGGGCAAACCCAGGCACGGGGGTGCGGATGTGGCCCCTTGGGCTCTTTTCTCAGGCCCTCCTCTCTCTCACCATCCTATCCTTCCTTCTTTCTCTCGTTCCTTCCTCCTTCCCTCCCCCTCTTCCCTCCTTCCTTTCCACCCCTCCTTCCCTCTTTCCTCTCTCTTTCCCTCTCTCCCTCTTTCTCCTTCTTTCCTTCCCTTTTATCTTTTCTTCCTTCCCTCTTTCTTTCTTTCCTCCCTCCTTCCCTCCCTCCCTCCTTCTCCCTCCCTCCATTCCCTTCCACCATTTTGTTCTTCCTTCTCTTTCTTTCCTCCTTCCCTTCTTTCATTCCATCCTTCTTCCTTTTTTCCTTTCTCCTTCCCTTCCATCCTTCTCTTCCACCCTTTCATCCTTCCCTCCAGTCTTTCCTTCCTTCTTTCTTCCCCTTTTCGCCTTCTATCCTTCCCTCTCTCCCTTCCTTCCTTCCCTCTTTCCTCCTTCCTTCCCTCTCTCCCTCATTCTTCTTCCATCCTCCCCTTCCTCCCTATTGTCCTTCCTTCCTTCTCTCTTTCCTTCCTCCTTCCCTTCCTTCCATCCTTCTCTTCCTCCCTTCCTCCTCTCTTCCTTCCTTCCATCCTTCTCTTCCTTTTCATCTTCCTTCCTTACTTTTTGTTTTTCCCTTCTTTTGTCTTTCCTTCCCTCTTTCCTCCCTCCCTTCCTCTTTCTTCTTCCACCCTCCCCTTCCTCCCTTTTGTCCTTCCTTCTCTCTTTACTTCCTCCTTCCCTTCCTTCCATCCTTCTCTCCCTTCCTTCCTTCCTTCCTTCCTTCCTTCCTTCCTTCCTTCCTTCCTTCCTTCCTTCCWTCCWTCCATCCTTCTCTTCCTTTTCATCCTTCCTTTTGCTTTTCCCTTCTTTTGTCTTTCCTTCCCTCTCTCCTCCCTTCCTCCCTCTTTCTTCTCTATCCTTCCCTTCCATCCTTCCTTTCCTCTTTCCTCCCTGCTGCCCTCTCCCTCTTTCTCCATCCATCTTTTCCTTCCTCTCCTTTGTTCTTCCTTCCTTTCCTCTTTCTCCCTCCTTCCCTCTCTTTCTCCTTTTTTCCCTCCCTTTCATCTTTCCTTCCTTCTCTCTTTCCTCCCTTCTTCTCTCCCTCCCTCCATTCCCTTCCACCCTTTCGTCCTTCTTTCCTTACCTCTTTCCTTCCTCCTTCCCTTCCTCCCTTCCTTCCATCCTTCTCTTCCTCCCATTCTTCCTTCGTTCTCTTTTTCCTTCCTCCTTCCCTTCCTTCCATCCTTCTCTTCCACCCTTTTGGCCTTCCTTCCTTCCCCTTTTGTCCTTCCCTCTTTCCCTCCCTCCCTCTTTCTCCTTCTATCCTTCCCTTCCATCCTCCCTTCTCTCTTTCCCTCCTTCCCTCTTTCTCTTTCCATCCTCCCCTTCTTCCCCTTTGCCCTTCCTTCCCTCTTTCCCTCCTTCCCTCTTTCTCTTTCCATCCTCCCCTTCCTCCCCTTTATCCTTCCCTCCTTTCCTTTCCTCCCTCCCTCTTTCCCCTTCCATCCTTCCCTTCCTCCCTTTTGTCCTTCCTTCCTTCTGTCTTCCCTTCCTCCTTCCTTCCTTCCATCCATCACTGGGCAGACAGTCCTCTTAGCAGGGAGTGCTGGCATGCGCCCTCCAAGTTAGAAAGTTTGCCCATTCCTGCAATATTCAGTATCTTGAAGCTTCCCGTAATAGCACCTCACTCTGTCTCCAACCTTCCCTTCAAAATCCCTTTTCCCCTTCCAAGCAAAAATGCAGCGAAGAGAGCATGGTGCTGTCGCCTCACCTG
Organism: Anolis sagrei ordinatus; assembly: GCF_025583915.1. NCBI lineage: Eukaryota > Metazoa > Chordata > Lepidosauria > Squamata > Anolidae > Anolis > Anolis sagrei. Next base: position 276,038,960 of record NW_026846588.1, on the reverse strand, counting down.
CATTTGGAAAACATTTGGAGCAAAACTTGGGCCCTCCGGGTGTTTTGGATGTCATCTCCCACCATTCCCAACAACCTCAGGCCCTTTCCTTTTCCCTTTCCTTTTCCACTTAAGCAGCTAAGGAGGAAAAGGAGGGAGCTTGAAACTGTTAGGAATTATGGGACTTGAAGTCCAAAACACCTGGAGGGCCCAAGCTTGCCCATGTCTAATCTAAACATTTCCCCATGTGAAATTACCTGGGAAAGGTGGGGAAGAAAAAAGTTCTTGCTAAAGCAACAACAACAAACCAAGCTTTGTGTCTAGATCCTGGGAAGTCGTGCTTCCCATACTCTATTCTGCCCTGGTCAGAACACACCTGGAATCACACTGTGTCCAATTCTGGGCAACACAATTCAGGGAAGATGCTGACTCTAAGCTGGAATGTGTCCAGAGGAGGGCGACTCAAAGGATCAAGGGTCTGGAGAACAAGCCCTATGAGGAGTGGCTTAAAGAGCTGCATGTTTAGCCTGCAGAAAAGAAGGCTGAGAGGAGACATGATGAGGGCCAGGTATCAAGATGTGAGGGGAAGTCATACGGAGGAGGAAGCAAGCTTGTTTTCTGCTGCCCTGGAGACTAGGACACAGTGGACCAATGGCTTCAAACTACAGGAAAGGAAGGAGATTCCACCTGAACATGAAGAGGAACTTCCTAATTGTATGAGAGAACTGTTCATCTGTGGAACTCTATGCCTCGGAGTGTGGTAGAGGGTCCTTTTTAAAATTTTATTTATTTATTTACAGTATTTATATACCGCTTTTCTCACCCCTATGGGGACTCAAAGCTTTTTTGGAGGCTTTGAAGCAGAGGCTGGGTGGCCATCTGACGGGGGTGCTTTGAATGTGATTTTCCTGCTTCTTGTCAGAATGGGGTTGGACTGGATGGCCCATGAGGTCTCTTCCAACTCTAGGATTCTATGATTCTAAAGATACCAACTCACTTGCATTAGAAACCATTTGGAGCAAAATATTTTCCCCAGCAAGATCACCTGGGACAGGTGGGGAGAGTAGAGATCTTGCAAACAAAACAAAACAAAACAAAACAAACTAAGACAGGGAGACAGATAATCTCACCTGCATTTTGAAAACACCAAGATCAAAACACATTTCTCAAGTAAAGTTACCCTGGGAAGGTGGGGGAGAAAAGAGCTCTTGCCAAAACAACAACAAACCAAGATAAAGATTGTATTGTCAAAGGCTTTCATGGCTGGAATCACTGGGTTGTTGTAGGTTTTTTCGGGCTATATGGCCATGTTCTAGAAGCATTCTCTTCTGATGTTTCACTTGCATCTATGGCAAGCATCCTCAGAAGTTGTGAGACCTCACAACCTCTGAGGATGCTTGCCATAGATGCAGGCAAAACATCAGGAGAGAATGCTTCTAGAACATGGCCATATAGCCCGAAAAGTCTACAACAACCCAGAGATAAAGACTGCATTTGAAACCCTTTGGAACAAAAGATTCCCCCCAGCAGGATCCCCTGGGGAAAAATGGGGGAGAGCAGAGATCTTGCAAAACAAACCCAAAACAGGGAGGACATCTCACCTGCATTTAAAAAAAAACCTAAGTTCAAAAGTCTTTCCCAAGTAAAATGGTAATGCGTGAAGAGAATAATTCTCTCCAAAACAACAACAAACCCAGTTCAAGATACCAACTCACTTGCATTTGAAACCATAGAATCAAAGAGCTGGAAGAGACCTCCTGGGCCATCCAGTCCAAGAAGCAGGAATATTGCATTCAAATCACCCCTGACAGATGGCCATCCAGCCTCTGTTTCAAAGCTTCCAAAGAAGGAGCCTCCACCACACTCCAGGGCAAAGAGTTCCACTGCTGAACGGCTCTCACAGTCAGGAAGTTCTTCCTCATGTTCACGTGGAATCTCCTCTCTTGTAGTTTGAAGCCATTGTTCCATTGCATCCTAGTCTCCAGGGAAGCAGAAAACAAGCTTGTTCCCTCCTCCCTGTGGCTTCCTTCCACATATTTATACATGGCTATCATATCTCCAACACCACTGTGGTGGTGTTGGAGGAAGTTCTGAGAGTGCCTTGGACTGTGAGAAGATCCAACCAGTCCATCCTCCAGGAAATAAAGCCGGACTGCTCATTGGAGGGAAGGAGACTAGAGACAAAGTGGAAGTCCTTTGGCCACATCATGAGGAGACAGCAAAGCCTAGAGAAGACAATGATGCTGGGGAAAGTGGAAGGTAAAAGGAAGAGGGACCGACCAAGGGCAAGATGGATGGGTGGCATCCTTGAAGTGACTGGACTGACCTTGAAGGAGCTGGGGGTGGTGACGGCCGACAGGGAGCTCTGGCGTGGGCTGGTCCATGAGGTCACGAAGAGTCGGAGACGACTGAACGAATGAACAACAACAACAATCATATCTCCTCTCATCCATCTCTTCTTCAGGCTAAACATGCCCACCTCCTTAAGCCGCTCCTCATAGGGCTTGTTCTCCAGACCCTTGATCATTTTAGTCGCCCTCCTCCGGACACATTCCAGCTTGTCAACATCTCTCTTGAATTGTGGTGCCCAGAATTGGAGCAAAAAGTCCTCCAGCACCCCCAGCAAGATCACCTGGAGAAAGTAAGGGAGAGAAGAGATCTTGCAAAAACAAACCCAAGACAGGGAGGCCATCTCACCTGCAAGACTTTCCCAAGTAAAATGGCTTGGGGAAAGGTGCCCTTTCCAAAACAACAACAAACCCAGTTCAAGATCTGCCAGGGGTGATTTGAATGCAATATTCCTGCTTCTTGCCAGAATGGGGTTAGACTGGATGGCCCAGGAGGTCTCTTCCAACTCTTTGATTCTATGATTAAGATACCAACTCACTTGCAGTTGAAAATATTTTCCCCAGCAAGATCACCTGGGGAAGGTGGAGGAGAGAGGAACTCTTGCAAAAGAGAGAGAGAGAGAGAGTCAGGAATGCCATCTCACCTGCTTTTCAAAAACACCAAAATCAAAACACTTTCCCAAGTACAATGAGCTAAGGAAGGAGGGGGAGAGAAGCGCTCTTGCTGCAAAACCAACCAAGGCAGGGATGCCACCTCACCTGCATGCTACACACATTGTAGAATTGTAGTACAATGGCCTGGGGAAGGTGGTGGAGACAAGAGCCTTTGCCCCAAACCTCCAGACCCAGATGGGGAGGCGCCAAAGTGCAGATGCGCTCCAGTACGCAAAAAGCCGGCTTGGCGCACCTTGCTCCATCCATCCATCCATCTATCCATCCCTGGGTGCTCCCTTCTCCGTCCGCCTCCCTCCTTCCTTCCCTCCTCTTCCTCCCAACCAAAAGTTCCTATAGCTCAACCTTTCTCTTTATTCCGATTTCCTAAACCGGTTTTGCTTTACCTCTGGAGCCGAAGCCCAGCTTGAGCGCGCGCGCCTCCCCGGCTTTTTCCCAGGACTGAAGGATGGATGGGTGGGTGGATGGAAACTCCCCCTCCTTCCCTCCCTCCATCCCTTCATCCCTCCCTCTGGCCAGCTGCTCCGCCCACATGGCATTCTGGGAGATGTAGTTGCCCACCTGCAGCTCCCGACATGCACCGGTGGAGAGAGATTGATAGAGATTGAGAGAGATAGTGAGAGAGATTGAGAGAGAGATTGAGAGAGTGAGAGAGAGTGAGAGAGAGTGAGAGAGTGAGAGAGAGTGAGAGAGAGATTGAGAGAGAGAGAGAGAGAGAGAGAGATGGAGAGAGAGAGAGTGAGAGAGCGAGAGAGAGAGAGAGAGAGTGAGAGTGATAGAGAGTGAGAGAGAGAGATTAAGAGATAGAGAGAGAGATTGAGAGAGAGAGATTGAGAGACAGAGAGAGAGATTGAGAGAGTGAGAGAGAGATTGAGAGTGATTGAGAGAGAGAGGAGAGATTGAGAGATAGAGAGAGAGATAGAGAGAGATTGAGAGACAGAGAGAGATTGAGAGAGAAAGATTGAAGAGATTGAGAGAGAGAGAGATTGAGAGAGTGGAAGAGATTGAGAGAGAGAGATAGAGATTGAGAGAGAGAGAGAGAGTGAGAGAGACAGAGATTGAGAGAGAGAGAGAGAGAGAGAAATTGATAGAGATTGAGAGAGAGTGAGATTGAGAGACAGAGAGAGAGATTGAGAGAGAGAGATTGAGAGAGAGAGATAGAGAGAGAGAGAGAGATTGAGAGAGATAGAGATTGAGAGACAGAGAGAGATTGAGAGAGAGAGAGAGAGAGAGAGAGAGAGAGAAATTGATAGAGATTGAGAGAGAGTGAGATTGAGAGACAGAGAGAGAGATTGAGAGAGTGAGAGAGATTGAGAGAGAGAGAGAGAGAGAGATAGAGATTGAGAGAGAGATGAGAGAAGAGTTGAGAGAGAGAGAGATTGAGAGGAGAGAGAGAGAGAGAGAGAGAGAGATGAGAGAGAGATGAGAGAGAGAGAGAGAGAGATTGAGAGAGAGAGAGAGAGAGAAATTGAGAGAGATGAGAGAGATTGAGAGAGAGAGATGAGAGAGAGATGAGTGAGAGAGAGAGTGAGAGAGAGAGAGATTGAGAGAGAGGGAGGGAGGGAGAGAGAAAGAGAGAGAGAGAGATGCTGGCCTCCCCTGGCTCCCTTCCAGTCCAAACCACCCAAGGCTTTGGAGACTGAGCTTCCCTCCTTGGGTGCTCTGTTTCCCTCTTTGCCTCCCTCCCTTCCTTGCAGCTGGAGCAGGGTCTCTCCTATACACAATGAACTAGAATGGGGTTTGATCCCCTTGTGGCTTCACTTGGGGCCTCTCTCCTCTCTTGCTTTTTGGCAAATCCAGAGTCTGGTGAACCCATCTGGGAACCAACAAGGGCAGCTTCCATATGTCCAATCCAGGTTCGCAGAGTGTGGTGAACCCGGCTGGGAACCCACAGGGACGGCCTCCATATGTCCACTGAGCGCATGACTCTCCATGTGTGTGTGGCACGCAGAGTGCCTCTCCTTTGGCTATTTTTAGGGATGCTTTGTGCACATCAGCAGCAGAGACGAGGCTTCGGGGACTGGTCCTCTTGCCTCGGAGCAGAACAGGAGGCGGCCTGCCAAAAACGCACAGCCCAAAAACCCTTGGTGGTTTACATAAGGCCTTCTGCCATGCAGGGAAAGGCAATTGGAAGAGAACCCAAGGGCTGTCCGGTTCAACCTGATTCAGCCAAACAGGAATACACAAAGCACACCCCAACAGATTCAGCCTTTGTCTAAAAACCTCCAGAGAAGGAGCCTCCATCACACTCACACAGCTATTAGGGGTGTGTGAAATAGAACAATTTAGAGCAGTCCTGGATTACTTACAATCCCTCGTTGTCCGAGTAGGATTGTCCTCCAAGTTCAGTGTCCTGGTGGTGGGTCTGTAGATAACTGTGGAGCCCTATTCTTGACCCGCATGTTCTCTCGCAATGAGAACCTTGGTTTCCAGGTGGAAGGTGTCCTGGTTGGGGTTGGCTTGATGTGCCTTCCTCTTGGCACATTTCTCTCTTTCACCCTCCATTTGTGCCTCTTCAAATTCTACAGCACTGCTGGTCACAGCTGACCTCCAGCTGGAGTACTCAAGGGCCAGGGCTTCCCAGTTCTCAGTGTCTATGCCAGAGTTTTTAAGGTTGGCTTTGAGCCCATCTTTCAATCTCTTTTCCTGTCCACCAACATTCCATTTTCCGTTCTTGAGTTCGGAGTAGAGCAACTGCTTTGGGAGACGGTGGTCAGGCATCTGGACAATGTGGCCGGTCCAGCAGAGTTGATGGCGGAGGACCATCGCTTCAATGCTGGTGGTCTTTGCTTCTTCCAGCATGCTTCCCAAGAGATTTGGGAAGACAAGAGATTTGTCTTCCCTCTCGATGGACTGTCACGTAGTTGTGGTGAGGGGGCTTGCGTGTTCCAATGAACAACTGGAGTCGTGCCCTCCCAGGAATGGCCGCAGGTGAGGTCTCCAGTCCTGGATACTGAGATCCAGATTGCTAGGCTGCTATTGGCAGTGCCTGGAAAGACTATATATATTTATTGAATCAGAAGCAAACCAAGGGTACAGTTGTAATGTATTTAAAAAACACAAAGTTTAAAAACTTGGCATTATACTAAATGTCCTTTGACCACTATCTGGCCAATTAGAGTCCCTCTGTTGTTGCTATAAGGAGTTCATCCATTGTTCATGTGGCAGGGCTCAGGCTGCATTGTAGTAGGTGGTTTGTTCCACACTGGGCATGTGTATTCAGTAGTAGAGTAGCCAAGCGCAAGGGCAGATGCTTTCACTGTATCTGGTTGTGATCCCCAGGTTGTGCCAGTCAGCTTTCGTATGATATTATTTCGGGCACCCGCTTTTTGCTTGATAGCCAAGCAGTGCTTCTTGTAAGTCAGAGCACAGACCAGAGTGACTCCCAGGTATTTGGGTGTGCTGCAATGCTCCAATGCTTAAACATCAAGAAAACCAAAGTGGTCTTCCAGCAGTCACTGGCCAATCCTTCTCCAATGCCAGAAATACAGCTCAATGGTGTAACATTAGAAAATGTTGACTGTTTCCGCTCCCTTAGCAGCCATCTCTCCACCAAAGTCAACATTGACACTGAAATTCAACACCGCCTGAAGTCTGCGAGTGCAGCATTTTTCTGAATGAAGCAGATAGTGTTTGAGGACCGGGACATCCGCAGAGATACCAAGGTGCTTGTTTATAAAGCTATTGTCCTCCCAACTCTGCTATACGCCTACGAGACGTGGACTGTCTACAGACATCACATGCAATTCCTGGAACGATTCCATCAGCGCTGCCTCCAAAAAATCCTTCAAATCTCTTGGGAATACAAGCAGACAAACGTCAGCGTGCTGGAAGAAGCAAAGACCACCAGCACTGAAGTGATGGTCCTCCGCTATCAACTCCGCTGGACCGGCCACGTTGTCCGGATGCCCGGCCACAGTCTCCCAAAGCAGTTGCTCTACCACAAACTCAAGAACGGAAAACGGAATGTTGGTGGGCAGGAAAATAGATTTAAAGATGGGCTCAAAGCCAACCTTAAAATCTCTGGCATAGACACTGAGAACTGGAAAGCCTTGGCCCTTGAGCGCTCCAGCTGGAGGTCAGCCACCGCCGCTGGTTCAGAACCTTAATTCTGTGTCCTAAGTGCAGGGGGGGGGCAGGGGGCAGGGGAGGTGTGTTGTCTTCTTCCTTTTTTGAATTTAAAGGTGTTTTTGTGGGGTTTTTTTTCAGTGATGGTCACTCCTTGGATTGTGAGGAGTTTTGTTGCCAAATTTGGGGTCATTTGGCCCCATAGTTTTTTTGTTTTTAAGGTACTCATTACGGACAGAGCATTTATATATATATAGACTAGCTGTACCCGCCATGCTGTGGCCAGCCTTCCCTCTTTCTCTCCTTCTTTCCCTCTTTCCTTCACTCCCTCTTTCCTTCCTTCTTTCCTGTCTTTCCTCCTCTTCTTCCTTCCTTCTCTATCTCTTTTCATCCTTCCCCCCTTTTCTTTTTCTTCTGCTGTCTCTCTTGTCTTCCTTATACGTTCATTATTAACTTAATATCTTTTATTACATATTAAAACTTTTTAACTTACTTCTCTTCCCTTACTCCCGGTTCTCGCATCTCATCTTTTCCCCCTCTTTCCTGTACTTAATTAATTACTTCACATTAAGTAATGAAGCCTTCCTTAATACGGACTGACAAAAATATACAAAAAACAAATACTTTTTCTAGAACAAAAAAACATATTACTGCTTCATTCTTTTTTTTAAAAAAATATATATCACTAGATGTATCCGCCACGCGTTGCTGTGGCCAACCTTCCCTCTTTCTCTCCTTATTCCCCTCCTTCCATCACATCCTCTTTCCTTCCTTCCTTCCTTCCTTCCTTCCTTCCTTCCTTCCTTCCTTCCTTCCGTCCGTCCGTCCGTCTTTCCTTCTCTTCTTCCATTCTTCTCTATCTCTTTCCTTCCTTCCCCCTTTTTCTTTCTCTTCTGCTGACACTCTTTTCTTCCTTATCTCTTTCCTTCTTTCCTTCCTCCCTCTTTCTTATATCTTCTCCCCTTCCTTCCCTCCTTTCCTTCCTTCTTTCCCTTTTTTCTTTCCTTCTCTCCTTCCTTCCTTCTCTTCCTTCTTCCTTCCTTCCTTTCCTTCCTCCTTCTTCTTCCTTCCTTCTCTCTTTCCTTCCTTCCCCCCTTTTCTTCCCTCCCTCTTTCTCTCTTTCTTCCTTCTCTACCTTTCCTGCCTTCTTTCTTTGCCATTTCCTTCTCCCTTTCCTTCTTTCTTTCTTTCCCTCCCTCCTTTCTTTCTTTCTTTCTTTTTTCTCCCTTCCCTCCTCTTTCTTCCCCTTTTTCTGTATTGTCATTTAGCTTTTCATTTTTTTTTGGGGCTTTTTAAGTCCCTTCTGCTGTGTTTTTCAATATTTTTGAGTGAAGGACATACATTGGGTTGTTAGGTGTCTTGTGTCCAAATTTGGTGTCAATTCGTCCAGTGGTTTTCAAGTTCTGTTAATCCCACAAACGAACATTACATTTTTATTTATATAGACTAGCTGTACCTGCCACGCGTTGCTGTGGCCAACCTTCCCTCGCTCTTTGACTCCTTCTTTCTTTGGGGGGAGATGTAGTGCATGTACACACACATACACATATGGGTGTGGATAATATGGTAATGTCTATGTTGAAAGGAAGTTGTGGAGAATACCTACATGGATGTTAATTTTACTATATTTCCTCAACTCTCCCCTCAAATACACACAGTCACGCGGGAAATAAGTGGCTCTGCTGGAGTGCATGTCTTGAGGGGTTATTGTGGGGATGATCTTGCATGTGTATTAATTCCACTATATTTTCACAACTCCACACACCCATATGCACTCACCGTTGCTCTGCCAACATGTGTATGTTGCCAAGTTGTAAAAGATAGATAGATAGAATGATTTTCAATTCATATAGCAGTTCAAAAACATGCAAATGTGAGTAGAGCAATAGGTACCACTCTGGCAGGAAGGTAAGGGCGCTCCATGCAGTCATGCCAGTGGCCACATGACTTAGGAAGTGTCTATGGACAACGCCAGATCTTCAGCTAAAAAATGGAGATGAGCACCAGAGTCCCAGAGTTGGACATGACGATTTAATGTCAGGGGGAAACCTTTAGCTTTAACATACACACACACACACACACACACAGTGTGGATATGCTATTGTGTGTTTTGTTTCGTGAACAAATTGTGGGACTCTAGATATCCTACGCTACCTTCCCAACTGTCCTCCCTCCCTGAGGATTTTTGGGGTTTTTGCTGTTTCTTTGGGGGTTTTTTAAGTGGAGGACATAAATTGGGTTGTTAGGTGTATCGTGTCCAAATTTGGTGCCATTTCCCCCAGTGGTTTTTGAGTTCTGTGAATATCACAAACGAACATTACATTTTTATTTATATAGATGGAGCAAATGGTGGATATAAATATCCTCCGGGGTATTCCAGTGCGCAAACAGCCAGTTGAAAACGTGTGCCATAAAGATGTCACTGTTGGGTGACAGCTCTGACACAGTTAGCAATAGTTTTTAACAACTTTTAACAGTTTAACATGTCTGTAACTTAGAATTTGTTTTAGCAATTTTAAGTTAAAATCTATTTTAATATTGATATGATGTAGATTTTAAATTGCATTGTTTTTTGTGTTATGACAAGCTTTGGGTCTCATTTAAGAGAGGGAAGTGCATTATTATTATTATTATTACTATTATTATTATTATTATGAAGGTATATATTGGAAAACAAGGTCTCGACAAAGTGAGCACTAATAATACATTTCAAAGAATTTCAAAGAATACGTAGCTTAATCGTATATTGGAGGATGAAAGCACTAACGTTAAACACAAATGGCAACATCAAATACGAGGTAATTACTTACTTTTTGAAATCCCCATTTAGGCCTGAAGCCCACACGTCAGCTTTGCAAATCAATGCCATGTTCTGGTAAATAACCATCAAGATGCCATTAGAGCACTTTGGCTGAGCATTTCTAGTATGTTTTACCTTTGATAATTTCCGTCTTTTGCTGAAATGCACTGTTTATCAAGTTGGCGTACGTGTTTTGGGCGTGCACATTGATATGGGTCTATATTTTTGACATAATGCATACTGCTTGTCGGTTCATTTTCTGCCTTTGTCATGGCAGCCAGGAATGCTCAGGATAAGTATGAGATGAGTCAGAAATGCGTGGGATTTTCACCTTGCTGTGCATTAGCAGCACTTCAATTTATAATGCATACCTGCAAAATGGAGTTGTACCAAAAAAACACAAAAGGCTCACATATGCATGCATTTTCTCTCTCTTAAATACACACCAACAACCAAAGTTGCTAACAAACAACTATCTCTCTTGCTTAGGAACCAAAAATAGGCAATCCTTTGTTATTCTCCTGTGATCTTTGTTGGGTCATGCAAGGAATCAGTGAGTGTGTATGTGTGTAAGCTGCAAAATAAGATGCATGAAGCTGATTGGTTAGGCAATGCATGGTGAGCAGGCTGAGCCTGGGACTTTTGGACACTGTTACATTTTTGTTCAGGCTTGAGCTATAATAATAATCATAATCATCATCATCATCATCATCATCATCTCCTCTCAGACTTCTCTTCTTCGGGCTAAACATGCCCAGCTCCTTAAGCCGCTCCTCATAGAGCTTGTTCTCCAGACCCTTGATCATTTTAGTCGCCCTCCTCTGGACACATTCCAGCTTGTCAATATCTCTCTTGAATTGTGGTGCCCAGAATTGGACACAATATTCCAGATGTGGTCTAACCAAAGCGGAATAGAGCATGGTGAGCATGACTTCCCTAGATCTAGACACTAGCTCCTATTGATGCAGGCCAAAATCCCATTGGCTTTTTTTGCCGCCACATCACATTGTTGGCTCATGTTTAACTTGTTGTCCACGAGGACTCCAAGATCTTTTTCACACGTACTGCTCTCGAGACAGGCATCCCCCATTCTGTATCTTTGCATTTCGTTTTTCCTGCCAAAGTGGAGTATCTTGCATTTGTCACTGTTGAACTTCATTTTGTTAGTTTTGGCCCATCTCTCTAATCTGTCAAGATCGTTTTGAATTCTGCTCCTGTCCTCTGGAGTATTGGCTATCCCTCCCAATTTGGTGTCGTCTGCAAACTTGATGATCCTGCCTTCTAACCCTTCATCTAAGTCATTAATAAAGATCCTGACCAGGACCGGGCCCAGGACGGAACCCTACTCCGCTCGTCATTTCTTTCCAGGATGAAGAGGAAGCATTGGGGAGAATCACCCTCTGGGTTCGTCCATTTAACCAATTCCAGATCCACCTCACCGTAGTTTTGCCTAGCCAACATTGGACTAGTTTCCTTGCCAGAAGGTCATGGGGGACCTTGTCGAAGAAGGCCTTACTGAAATCCAGGTACGCCACATCCACGGCATTCCCCGCACCTACCCAGCTTGTAACTCTATCGAAAAAAGAGATCAGATTAGTCTGGCATGACTTGTTTTTGATAAATCCATGTTGACTATTAGCGATGACTGCATTTGTTTCTAAGTGTTTGCAGACAGCTTCCTTAACAATCTTTTCCAGAATCTTGCCCGGTATCGACGTGAGGCTGACCGGACGGTAGTTGTTTGGGTCATCCTTTTTTCCCTTCTTGAAGATTGGGACCACATTCGCCCTCCTCCAATCTGCTGGAACTTCTCCCGTTCTCCAAGAACTCTCAAAGATGGTTGCCAATGGTTCCGAAATGACTTCCGCTAGTTCCTTCAATACTCTGGGGTGTAGTTGATCTGGCCCTGGGGACTTGAACTCATTTAGAGCGGCCAGGTATTCCTGTACGACTTCTTTCCCAATTTGGAGTTATAGTATCTGCATAAAGAAAGCACTCTAAACCCAAACAATAATGGATGTGATCCAAACATGGCACCAGAGGCGACCCTAGGTAATTTTAAACGGTAAGCAAACAGTATTTTGGTGCCCCCCCCCAACCAATTATTGATATATATTTTCTGTTCTTCGTGGGAGTTTTATTCAGAATGCTCTTTGATTGTAGGTGAACTATACATCCCAGTAACTACAACTCACATATGTCAAGGTCTATTTTCCCCCAAGAGCGCCTCAAGAGTGCCCCTGGGCAAAATCAACTATACTGCAAAAGCTTACTTTGCGTAATGGGTTGCCAAGGCTTCCCTGGACTGCTAGGGCTGTTGTGAGCCGAGAGGGCGCTCCTCAAGTGGCGGTCGAGGGGCATTTACAGAGGCGCCTCTGCGCCCCTGGCAAAAAAAAAGTGTACTGCGATGGCTTACTTTGCGTAATGGATGAGCTGCCCCTGCATGGCACTCATACCCATCATGGCCAACTTTAAATACTGGTGAGGTTTTGGGGAAAAACTGACCTTGAATATAGTGAGTTATAGTTCACTCCCATCCAAAGAGTGCTGTGATACCAAATGATGATGAATCTGGACCAAATTTGGCACACAACAGGGCCAACTTTGAATACAAGCAGGGTCAGAACAATGACAGATAAAGATAAAAGTTGTAGTTTAATGGGTCCGTTCTTAAAATCCAAAAGCCAGCAATGAATATTTTTTATGTTTATCATTATAAAAGACTTAACCCGGGCATCGTCGGGTAGCTAAGCTAGCTGTTAATAAAAACCTGGCTTGGTAATAGCATTGTTTAATAACTACCTGGCAGTCTTTAAATGCTTAATGCCCCTATTCTGGGCCAAAGTCGTGCTCTCTAAATCTGCTCTGCCCGCTCCTGCTTCTTTTCGTGTGGTGCTGGGTTGGCATTGCCATCCAAATCATCAGAAGGGATTAGATTAACCCAGTGACATGCCAGCTGATTACAAAGGGGGTGGCTTTGCAATTGCAAAGAGGAGGGGGAGTTATCCCTTGCCAAACAATTCAGGCATGTGGGAGATAGATATAGATAGCTACTGTAGATGTCAATGCTAAGTTTGGGATTAAGCTCTGATTCCCTGTTTCCTCCCCATCCTGAAACTGAATCTTTAATAATCATAATAATTAAAGTTGCTCTTACTGGCAAGACATGCTGAAGTTTGGGCAAGAATTTTCATTCTCTCCAAGTGATGTTGAGGTCAAATTTAGAGTAAGGATTGTGGATATGGAGGGTCCTGCCCGGCGAGCGTTATGCTATAACAGCTTCATTCCCAATCAAAAGCACACTCATCAGGGTTGAAAGCAGCAACAGAGGTTTATTTGCAATCTGACCAGAAGGGATATGTGTAAGTCTAGCACCAAAAACACATACATAACATGGGTACAAAAGGTGCATTATGTTGCACACCAAGGCTATGACGAGCCCCTTTGAACTCACAAAGCAAAGCAGTTTATTGAAGACTAGCTGTCCCCTGCCATGCATTGCTGTGGCCCAGTCTGTTGATCAGGAAAATAAAGTAATGAGAAAGTGTTGGTTTCTTATATTTGTAATGTCTTTATGCTTGTGGGTAAACAGTATTTCTTGCTGTTTCTTTGTCAGTGTTGATGTGGAGAGTCAGGAGGGCTTTGTTTACGTTTTCTTACCGTGGTGAAGGGAGTTGGACTGGATGGCCTTAAGTATGTTCTGTTGGTCATGGGGGTTCTGTGTGGGAAGTTTGCCCCAATTCTGTCATTCGTGGGGTTCAGAATACTCTTTGATTGTAGGTGAACTATAAATCCCAGTAACTACAACTCCCAAATGTCAAGGTCTATTTCCTCCAAACTCCATCTGTGTTCATATTTGGATATTTTGAGTATTTCTTCCAAGTTTGGTCCAGATCCATCATTGTTTGAGTCCACAATGCCCTCTGGATGTAGGTGAACTACAACTCCAAAACCAAAGGACGCTGCCCACCAAACCCTTCCAAACCCTTTTCTGTTGGTCATGGAAGTTCTGTGTGCCAAGTTTGGTTCAATTCCATCGTTGGTGGAGTTCAGAATGCTCTTTGATTGCAGGTGAACTATAAATCCCAGCAACTACAACTCCCAAATGACAAAATCATAATTTTTTGAGTGATGGTCACTCCTTGTGTTGTGAGACGTTTCGTTGCCGAATTTGGTATGATTTCGTTCATTGGTTCTTTTGTTTTTAAGTTACTCATTATGCACAGAGCATTTTGATATGTATAGATTAATATAGCAAGTGTCAAAAAGGTAAAAGGCAATCAAAAAGGAAATAAGAGAATGTCCAAAAAACAATCCATAGGCAATGTAAAGTTATCCAGCAAAGTCCACAACAGGAGAACAGGATAGTTTCAAAATCCAATTAAACGAGTCCACAGGAAATACCCCTTTAGTCCAAAAAGATTATAGAACAAAGTCCCTTGAAGAATCAGGAGCAAACTTGAACAAAACCAAATGAAGGAGCTTGAAATCAAGATACAACACTTACAAGAATCTCAGCATGGACATGAATCTGGAGCAAGATATTACATGAATTCCAACATGAACAAAAATACATGAAACATGCATGAAAGCTAAATGTTGGACTCACTGAAGAGCATGGATTCACAGGCCCTATATTTATTCAGAAAGCCATGGCAAAAGCATTCCTTTTCCCTTGGGAAACCTCTACCAATCCCCCTTTTTCTTAATCTTGTTGAATGCTGTAATGATTCTTACCTCGTAGACCTAAGTCTTGACAAGAGGTGGAAGAGTTGGAGGGATGGGTGTTGGTGTTCAGCTGTAGAAGCTAAGCCAGCTGATAGTGATTTATTTATTTTATTTATTATTATTTATTTATTTATTGCATTTGTTGACCGCCGCTCTCAGCCCTAGGGCGACTCGCGGCGGTGTACAACATATAAAAACAGTTTACAGTAGAGCACAATAAGAAATCAACATATCAATAAGACAAGCTAATCTAAATTACACTAACTAATCCGCTCCGTCACATCAGGATCATATCCAATCTCATAATCCATATTCCATTCCAGTTGTCGTTACCAGTTAATGTAGCATTTAGTTAAATGCCTTCTCAAATAGCCAGGTCTTTAGGCTCTTACGGAAAGCCATAAGGGAGGGCGCCTGTCTGATGTCAACAGGGAGGGTGTTCCACAGCCGGGGGGCCACCACCGAGAAGGCCCTTTCTCTCGTCCCCGCCAGACGTGCCTGTGAGGCAGGCGGGATCGAGAGAAGGGCCCCCCCAGACGATCTCAAGGCCCTCGTGGGCTCATAGGCCGAGATGCGGTCAGAGAGGTATTTTGGGCCGGAACCGTTTAGGGCTTTGTAGGATAACACCAGCACCTTAAATTGGGCCCGGTAGCAGATCGGCAGCCAGTGGAGCTGGGACAACAAGGGCGTTGTGTGCTCCCTGCGTCCCGTTCCCGTTAGTAACATGGCTGCCGCGCGCTGGACTAGCTGAAGCTTCCGGGCCGTCTTCAAGGGCAGCCCCACGTAGAGAGCGTTGCAGTAGTCAAGGCGGGATGTGACCAGAGCGTGTACCACCGTGGCCAAGTCAGACTTCCCAAGGTACGGGCGCAGCTGGTGCACGAGCCTAAGCTGTGCAAATGCTCCCCTGGTCACCGCTGAAACCTGGGGATCCAGGCTCAAAGATGAATCCAGGGTCACACCCAAGCTGCGAACCTGCGCCTTCAAGGGGAGTGCGACCCCGTCCAGCACAGGCTGTAACCCTATACCCTGTTCGGCCTTGCGACTGACCAGGAGTACCTCTGATGAGGATGGGGTGAAGGGCAGCTCATCATCGGATGATGAGCTGTAATATAAATGAAGGCACTGGAATGATAGAACTTTGCAGTAGGCAAAGTGTTGGTTTCGTGCCTTGGGTCTTGTCGCTGCTGCTTCCTTGGGTCCTGGATCTGCAGGTTGCTGTTTTCTTCGTGTACCGACCGGCTTGGATTCTCGTAAGTGTGGATTTTCTCTCTCCTTGACTTTGGACTGTTTTTGACGATGACATTGCCTTCTGGACTTTGGAATTTTCAACTGGGATTCCTTCGACTTTGGACTGCTTCTGGACGACGGCTTCTCTTCACAGCTCTTTGTTTGCTTGTTTTCTTTGAACTGTGAGATTTTGGTGTGTTTTGCATGAACTCTTGTTTAATCCGGGTTTTTTGCCAGTTTAATCCGGTTTATTTTCTAAGTTCGTTTTTCAAGCTGCAAATTGCTACAAACTTTGAGTTGTGACCAGAGGCACTGAAGCAAGTGTCTCTTGAGTCCTGTTTGCTTTGCTTTAATAAACTGTTGTTTTAGATATACTCCTGTGTCTGGCTCTTTAAGGCATCTGGGTTCCGACAATACGTTTGATGCCTACAGTTCAACACAATAAAATACATAGTAACAATAATTATAAACAGTTAAAACATTACATTAATACAATAAAAAGCCAGCTTGGTGGCCATTGCTTCGCCAAGTCTGTAATTAATAAATTCATTTATAATTTATAAATTCATTCCGCTTATCATAGTCCGTTTCCAAAGCTTTAGTTGTCATTATATACTGAACTCTGGAGTGTGAAATTGGTTCAGAAGTGCTTTTCCAGACCTGGTGTGCCAGGTCTGGAATATTGTGTCCGATTCTGGGCACCACAATTCAAGAGAGATATTGACAAGCTGGAATGAGTCCAGAGGAGGGCGACTGAAATGATCAAGGGTCTGGAGAACAAGCCCTATGAGGAGCGGCTTAAGGAGCTGGGCATGTTTAGCCTGAAGAAGAGAAGGCTGAGAGGAGATATGATAGCCATGTATAAATATGTGAGAGGAAGCCACAGGGAGGAGGAGGGAGCAAGCTTGTTGTCTGCTTTCCTAGAGACTAGGACGCGAAACAATGGCTTCAAACTACAAGAAAGGAGATTCCATCTGAACATGACTGTGAGAGCCGTTCAGCAGTGGAACTCTCTGCCCCGGAGTGTGGTGGAGGCTCCTTCTTTGGAAGCTTTTAAACAGAGGCTGGATGGCCATCAGTCAGGGGTGATTTGAATGCAATATTCCTGCTTCTTGGCAGAATGGGGTTGGACTGGATGGCCCAGGAGGTCTCTTTCAACTCTTTCATTCTATGATTCTAGGTGGAATCTCCTTTCCTCTCATTTGAACCCATGGTTCCATTGAGTCCTAGTCTTCAGGACAGCAGAAAGGAAGCCTTCTCCCTCTTCCTTATGAGATTGCACAATCCATTTCTATTGCTTTGAGCAGGGGTTGGACTTGATGACCCATGAAGCCCTTTACAAGCCTTACTTACTTACTGGTACTTAGGCAATCCGTCGTTGTCCGAGTAGGATTGTCTTCCAAGATCGATGTTCTGGCTGTCGGTCCATAGGTGATTGTGGAGCCCTATTCTTGATCTGCATCTTCTCCCGCAGTGAGGGCATTGGTTTCTAGGCGGAAGACGGTCCCAGTCGGGGTTGGCTTGATGCACCTTCCTCTTGGCACATCTCTCTCTTTCGTCCTCCATTTGTGCCTTTTCAAATTCTGCAGCACTGCTGGTCACAGCTGACCTCCAGCTGGAGCGCTCAAGGGCCAGGGCTTCCCAGTTCTCAGTGTCTATTCCAGAGTTTTTAAGGTTGGCTTTGAACTCACCTTTAAATCTCTTTTCCTTCCACCAACATTCCGTTTTCCTGGGTTGTTGTAGTTTTTTTCGGGCTACATGGCCATGTTCTAGAGGCATTCTCTCCTGACGTTTTGCCTGCATCTATGGCAAGCATCCTCAGAGGTAGTGAGGTCTGTTGAAACTAGGAAAAAGGGTTTATATATCTGTGGAATGACCGGCGTGGGGCAAAGAACTCTTGTCTGTTGGAGCTAGGTGTGAATGTTTCAACTGACCACCTTGATTAGCATTTGATGGCCTGGCAGTGCCTGGGGCAATCTTTTGTTGAGAGGCGATTAGATGTCCTTGATTGTTTCCTCTCTGTTGTTTTACTGTTGTAATTTTAGAGGTTTTTTTAGTACTGGTAGCCAGATTTTGTTCATTTTCATGATTTCCTCCTTTCTGTTGAAATTGTCCACATGCTTGTGGATTTCAGTGGCTTTTCTCTGTAGCTTGACATGGTGGTTGTTGGAGTGGTCCAGCATTTCTGTGTTCTCAAATCATATGCTGTGTCCAGGTTGGTTCCTCAGGTGCTCTGCTATGGCTGACTTCTCTGGTTGAAGTAGTCTGCAGTGCCTTTCACGTTCCTTGATTTGTGTTTGGGCAATGCTGCGTTTGGATCTTTTCCCTTCTTGAGTTCGGAGTAGAGCAGCTGCTTTGGGAGACGGTGGTAGAGCATCCAGACAACGTGACCGGTACAGCAGAGTTGATGGACTTGATGACCCATGAAGCCCTTTACAAGCCTACAACTCTATGGATTGATGAAATCCGGAGCATTATTCCTACTGTTACAGGATATGTAAATATTTGCCTCTGTTTTTAGTTTCTACTGCCATCAATTTCTGTGCATGCTTGCGTCGGTAATCTTTCCTGCGGTTGCTCTGAGCATTTATTTATTTATCGTGGCTTATTAGAGCGTGCGATCCGACACAGTCAGAAGAGCTCAAAATACATTCTGGAGACAATTAGCAGGGGAAGGAAAGTAATGAGAGGGCAACACGTTGGATGCCCTTGCAGCCTGCATTTAATAAACGTGATTGGAAGGTGGAATAATCAAGACCCAGGACAGGGAGAGTGGAGAGGATAAACAGAGAATGAAAGAAAAAGCAGGCCTCTATAACAGAGCGCTCTGCTCAGCAGCTGCATTAATTTGTTTGTTGATTCTGTCGGTTTTGCATGCTTTGGATTGATAAACAACGGCAGTGGTAGTTGGTAATTCCACGTCAGCGAAGCAGTGGCTCCATTAGGCTTTAGGCCAGGCATGGGCAAACTTCGGCCCTCCGGGTGTTTTGGACTTCAACTCCTAGAATCCCCAACAGCCTCAGGCCCCTTCTTTTTCTCTCTCAGCCACTTAAGGTGCTGAGGGGGGAAAGGAAAGGGCCTGAGGCTGTTAGGGATGGTGGAAGCTGAAGTCCAAAATACCTGGAGGGTCAAAGTTTGCCCATACCTGATATAAAGGCATAGCCAGGTGATACTTTGCTGAGTTAGTAGGACAAAGCACCGGGGTTGTTCACGCTGATGCCATAAAGACTCTAAATGATGTCGAGCACCCCCCCCCCCAAAAATAAGGGATAGTGACTTATAGTTCTGCAAAGGGCAAGGGCACCAGACTACACAACAAGGGTTAAGTCTTGGTCACATTGCCAAGGCACTGACAACAACAAGGACCCCACGAGGCTTTTGGGAAATGGCTGGATCTTGGGACTTCTGCCCTTTGTGAGAGTTGTAGTTCCCCCAAGGACCGAGCGATGGATCATGGTATCTATCAACTCAGCACCCATCCGCTGACTTCTACCAAGAGAAATAACTCTTTGCTGCCTGACTTGGACTGCAAGCCACCTCCGCTTCCACAAACCTTCCCCAGGGGCATGGGATTTCCAGTTCTTTTAATAAATCAATATTGTAATAAAATAATAAAGATGTGGGGTGGGAAGGGAAATTTTATATGAACTTTGTATAAGAAATTATTGTATGAAATGTAGTTTGTTTCCCCCTTTCCCCCTTGACTTTTGCCCTACTAAAAGTGACCAGGAAATGTGGAAATGCCCGAGGGAGACCCCCTGCCTCCCCCGATACTCTTTTTTGTTGATTAACTCATCTGCATGAAACAATAGCCATGTCTTCTTTCTCTCACTTTCTGAGCCTGTCTGGTGAGAGAAGGAAGTTCCTGAGGACAAGGAAAAAATGATTGAAATTACAAAGGGGCAGCGCTGACCCCCTGAGGTCCGCTGTCCACCCTGTTGTCATTCTCAACCGAAACTCATCATGGACAGGACATCCTTTGTTTACAGAGATTGTATCTTGCCGGCAAATCTGTAATCCCATCATTTCCCCCATTGTCTGCGGTTGTCCCGCCTTGCCTGCTTCTGATTCGCCCATCCTCAGAAGCAAGGAAAGCCTGCTGATTGGCCCTCCAGAGGCAGAGGGCGGGCGGGAGTTTTGAAATGTTTTCCTTTGTATTTTCGCTATAAATATGCCTGTAAAATCACTAGCGTTATGCTTGTAGAGGAATTATCCCTACTTTTGCATCCGATTGCAGCTGAAACGCTAATAAAACACCTCGGTCGCTGAACTTCTTCTGCTTTGGTGAGGATTTATTATTTTTAATATATTTTTTATCGCTGAAATTGGCTTTCTCTGGCCTCACCAAGGTTTATTAAGGACTCTCTTTGGTGCAGTCCTCAAGGATCTCCTCGGCTGGAGAGATCCTCCTAAAAGTAGCTCGATATCATGACCAAAAGGTCATGAGTTTGAAGCCAGCCCGGGTTGGAGTGGGTTTCCAACCAATTGTGTGTAGCCTGTTGTCGACCTTTGCAACCTGAAAGGCAGTTGCATCTGTCAAGTAGGAAAATAAGGTACCACCTTAAAGTGTGGGGAGGCTAAATTAACTGATTTATGAGGCCATAAAGAAGACTCCAGCAAAGCATTCCAGAGGGGAAGCATGCGGGGAATGCGGAAGTGCTTCATCAGCGTCGCAGATGGACGATGAAAGCGACAGCTCCCCTGGCGGCCAGAAAAAGTTAAATAGCATCTGTGTATGTCTGTATATGTTTGTATGTCAAAATTGGCATTGAATGTTTGCCATATATGTGTACACTGTAATCCGCCCTGAGTCCCCTGCGGGGTGAGAAGGGCGGAATATAAAAGCTGTAAATAAAGAAATAAATAAATAGTTTGACTCCACAATGCTGCTATCACAAACTTTGTGTTGGTATGTCTGTACCAGGAGCTTCAGCTTCATTTTCTTTCTATTGAGTGTTTGCATATATTCCAAGGTTCCATGCATTTTGCAGTAAGGTGGCTTCCCTTGGTTTGCAATTATAGGGCCAATGACCTGTCTATCTATAAACTTCCCACAGTTTTAATTGTATGTTGTCTTATTGATAATGTTATATGTTTATTGTCTATGTTCTTATTTTAATTGCTTGTATTGTTGTGTTCAGACTCGGCCTCATGTAAGCCACACCGAGTCCCTTGGGGAGATGGTAAAGTGTTATTATTGTTGTTGTTGTTGTTAAGTTTTGGTTCCGCCCCTTTTTCCAGGGCTCTGGGAGAGAAAGGGAACCATTTTTAGTTCAGTCTTATAGTGGAAAGCTTAGCTACAGGACGTGGACCAGCTCCATCTGTAGACAAACTTCGTTTCTCACAGCATCCGGGGGAAACAGCTCCACATCTTTCGTGGAAAAGATCCAAAAGAACTCCAGCTGGAGAATCTACAAAGTAGGTCTACTCGGGTAATCAGAAGCAATTGGAGCCGAGAGTGGAGCTCACACCAGCAAGCATAGAAAGTAGATTGCCTGGGAGGGGTTAAAAAGGGTTTTCCTTTTAAAGAAAAGAAACAGTTCACGAAGCCATTTGGGCAAGTTAAGAAACATTTGTTTGACTTGTTGAAGATCTCAGAAGTGTTTGTTTAAATTGTTGAAGATCTAAGCAATAATAAAGGACTTTGTTAAACTTTTCAAGCATTTAAAGACTTTTGTATAGGAAAATCCTTAGGACCCCTCAACCAAGGCAACCCGGCTTCCCGCTGAGCACAAAGAGCACGTCCTGTTCAAAAGACAATTATTATAGGCCCAGCGCGTGACAGCACAGCAAGTATCAGATGCAACCAGAAACGTCTGCTTGCATCAGGTAGTGAATGATGAACCCATGAATGTAACACTGCATCATGTGGATGAGTACAGAAGCAGGACAGACATCATGTACTGGTTGACGGTCCTCCTGAATGCTGTTTTGAGTTCCACTGTGGGAGAAAAGTGGGATAGAAATAAATCATAATAATTTGTTGGTGTGTGCTGGAGAGAAGAGATCTGCATAAAGAAACTTGCTGTGGAGAGGAGTGTGAATATATTTGTGTCTGCATTGCTGAACTTGGAGCCCCCGGTGGCACAGTGGGTTAAACCCCTGTGCCGGCAGGACTGAAGACCGATAGGTCGCAGGTTCGAATCCGGGGAGAGGCAGATGAGCTCGCTCTATCAGCTCCAGCTCCTCATACGGGGACATGAGAGAAGCCTCCCACAAGAATGATAAAAACATCAAATTACCCAGGCGTCCTCTGGGCCACATCCCTGCAGACAGCCAATTCTCTCACACCAGAAGCGACTTGCAGTTTCTCAAGTCGCTCCTGACACGACAAAAAATTTTTTTGCTGAACTTTGCATCTGCATTGCTGAACTTCAATATAAAAGCCTTCCTGCTTTGGAACAAAACTTGGCTGCCTGCTGTGTTTGCTGTTCCTTCAGGTACCTCCTGAGCAGTTCAAGAATGGAAGAAACATTAACAACCTTAGATATGCAGAGGATACCATCTTGATGGCTGAAAGCGAGAAGGATCTGAGGAGCCTTCTAACCAAGGTGAAAGAAGGAAGTGCAAAAGCTGGGTTGCAGTTAAACATAAAAAAACAAGATGATGGCAACCAGACTGATGGATAACTGGCAAATAGAGGGAGAATATGTGGAGGCAGTGACATACTTTATATTTCTGGGTCCGAAGATTACTACTGCAGATGCAGATTGCAGCCAGAAAATCAGAAGAAGTTTCCTTCTTGGGAGGAGAGTAAGGACCAATCTCGATAAAACAGTGAAGAGTAGAGACATCACACTGGCAACGAAGATCCGCATAGTTAAAGCAATGGTATTCCCCATAGTCACCTATGGGTGTGAGAGCTGGACCAGAAGGAAGGCTGAGCGAAGGGAGATGGATGCTTTTGAACTGTGGTGCTGGAGGAAAGTCCTGAGAGTGCCTTGGACCGCAAGAAAATCCAACCAGTCCATACTTCAGGAAAGAAAACCCAACTGCTCACTGGAAAGAAGAATATTAGAGGCAAAGATGAAGTTCTTTGGCCACATCATGAGAAGACAGGAAAGCTTGGAGAAGACAATGATGCTGGGGAAAATGGAAGGAAGAAGGAAGAGGGGCCGACCAAGGGAAGACGGATGGATGGCATCCTTGAAGGGACTGGCTTGGCTTTGAAGGAGCTGGGGGTGGTGACGGCCGACAGGGAGCTCTGGCATGGGCTGGTCCAGGAGGTCACCAAGAGTCAGAAGCAACTGAACGAATCCTGTATGTTGCATTCTCATTACACATTATGGCACTCTATACTCTCTGAGGAAGAGAGCATAAAGTTGAGATGTGATTTCGGAGGCTTTCTTGACTATTTTGGACTGTGTTTCCTCCATGAGCACATAGATCAGGACTTCAACTGAGTCATTGAGTTGCTTGAGGGCAGAGCTAAGAGTGACTGTATATATAACTGCTCCCTCCCATCTTTAGAGCTCAATCTCTTGGGTCCTGCTGTCAATCAGTAAGAGTTATTATAGTCTATTTCTACAGAACCAACAGGAAGAAATTGCCAGTGAAAATTAAGAGAGCGCTAATGGTGTCACTCAACAATGTGATGCAGCAGCTTACAAAGCCAATGCAATTCTAGGCTTCATAAATAGGAGTCTAGTATCTGGATCGAGGCAAGTCATGGTCCCACGCATAGTCCCAATCTTAGGAAGGACTTTGCAATGGTATGAGGGTTGAATGAAAAGTAATGCCTCCACTTTTGTAACTCCTCAACAGATGGCAGTACTGGTATGCGGCAGGTAGTGGCTTGTTCAGTAGACTCTCCTCTACAGTTCCATTTTGGTGGGAAGCCTTAGCATTGGTTAGTTGTGTTGTTAAAGTGCAAAGTATGGAAGACTGATTATACGAGGGCTGAATGAAAAGTAATGCCTCCACCTTCGTAACTCCTCAACAGATGGCAGTACTGGTATGCGGCAGGTACTGGCTTGTTCAGTAGACTCTCCTCTACAGTTACATTTCGGTGGGAAGCCTAAGCATTGAATGGTTGTGTTGTTAAAGTGCAAAGTATGGAACCCTTTGCAGACATTCGGTCAATGCGACTTAAGCAATGTGCAGTCATTGAATTCTTGACAGCAGAAGGTGTCATCCCAAAGGAGATTCATCAGCGAATGCAAGCTCTTTATGGTGATTGTGTTGATGCAACTACTGTGTATTATTGAACAGGTAAGTTTAAAGATGTTGAGGTGGGAAAATCATGACAAACAAAGAGTTGGACTTCCTGTGACAGCAACCACCGAGTTTCACAAGCAAAAGCTTGACAGATTGATTCAGGACAATTGTCATATCACTCAGAGAGAAATTTCAAGCATAATTGGCATTACACAAGAATGTGTGGGTCACATTATTGCTTTGCTTGGCTATTGGAAGATCTGTGCATGATAGGTTGTGGAAACAGAGGTAGGCCGTTAAGAATGGTGGGAGTTGAAGTCCAAAACACCTGGAGGGCCCAAGTTGGCCCATGCCTGAACTAGTTGGTGTCTTCTCTCCCTTTGTACCAAAATTGAACTCGGCTTCTTCTTGTTTTCTTTAGTGCAGAATGAATCCTTAAGGGCTGTGCTTAAATATTTCATGCCTGTTGCTTTATTAAAAATTCACAAGAAGGAGGGTTTGTTGTGGTTGCTCAGTGTCTACAAGCTGCAGGATGGTGCGCTTTACTGATTGCGGTTTGTGTCCAGTGCTTTTGCTTAAAGGTTGGAAGGAGTGAGGCTGTAGAGCTGGTTTATTTGGAGTAAACTGCTTGTGGATTTCAATGGCATCTCTGTGTAGCCTGACATGGGGGTTGCTAGAGTGGTCCAGGTTGGTTCATCTGTTATGGCTGACTTCTCTGGTTGAAGTAGACCCATTAAGAAAATCCAACCAATGCTACGTTCAGCAAAGGACAAGAGGGATCATCTCCCTCTGCAGGAGACTACTGTATACCATGCAGCTGTGGACAAGTCTACACAGGGGCCACCAAAAGCAGTGGTATTGCCCAGGCACGCATCAAGGAACATGAAAGGCACTGCAGACTACTTCAACCAGAGAAGTCAGCCATAGCAGAGCACCTGATGAACCAGCCTGGACACAGCATATTATTTGAGAACACAGAAATGCTGGACCACACCAACAACCACTATGTCAGACTACACAGAGAAGCCATTGAAATCCATAAGCATGTGGACAATTTCAACAAGAAGGAGGAAACCATGAAAATGAACAAAATCTCTAAAATTATAACAGTAAATAAAGAATAACACTCAAACACAGGGGAACTCCAGACAAGAAACAATCAGGGACAACTAATCACCCCTCAGCAAAGGATTCCCCCAGGCAGTAACAGGACACACCTAAAAACTGCCATGACATCAAATGCTAATCAAGGTGGCCAATTGAAACATTCACCCCTAGCTCCAACAGACAAGACTTCTTTCTCCCACCTTGGACCTTCCACAGATATATAAACCCAATTTTCCTAGTTTCCAACAGACCTCACTACCTCTAAGGATGCTTGCCATAGTTGCAGGAGAAACGTCAGGAGAGAATGCCTCTAGAACATTGCCATATAGCCCGAAAAACCTACAACAACCCAGTGATTCCAGCCATGAAAGCCTTTGACAGTACATTGATTTGACTCTTTTTGTTGTTGCTCTCTGCTGCTCCCTAGAGGAGGCATGAGGAATTACTACCTGGAGGAGAAGACTCCCTGTCTCTATATGGAATTACTCTGCATTGAGTTTGTGTATACGAAAAGTATATATTAATAATAAGAATAACAATAATAATAAAAAAATCAATTCAATATCCCCTGTCTGTATTATTATCATCAATGCAACAACAATACCATTAATAAATTAATTCAACATCCCCTGGCTGTATTATTATTATTATTATTAATGCTACAATAATACCAATACCAATACCAATAATAATAATAATAATAATAATAATAATAATAATAATAATAATAATAATAATAATAATAATAAATTCAACATCAACCGGCTGTATTATTATTATTGTTATTATTAATGCAACAATAATGCCAATAATAATAATAAATTAATTCAACATTCCCTGGCTTTATTATTATTATTATTATTATTATTATTATTATTATTATTATT
>NW_026846588.1:275979984-276012887 GCF_025583915.1 Anolis sagrei ordinatus | reverse complement strand
ATAAATAAATAAATAAATTCTATCTATCTATCTTTCTATCATCTATCTATCTATCTATCTATCTATCTATCTATCTATCTATATCTGTTTATCTATCTCTATCTCCCCATCTGTCTCATCCTCTCCCTCTCTCTCCCCCTATTTCTATCTATTATCTATACCTGTCTCTATCTCTCTATCTCCCCATATGTCTCTCTCCCTCTCTCTATCTCTATCTCTCTATCTGTCCCTATCTGTCTGTCTGTCTATCTATCATTCTATCTATCTACCAAGCTTGCAAACTCTTTTTTGTCTGTTTGTTAAAAATTTGTTTAAAATGTAATACAATTGCCTGGTTGATATTGACATGATAAATAAATAAATTCTATCTATCTATCTATCTATCTATCTATCTATCTTTCTATCACCTATCTATCTATCTATCATTCTATCTATCTATCTATCTATCTATCTATCTATCTATCTATATCTATTTATCTATCTCAATCTCCCCACCTGTCTCTTCATCTCTTTCTCTCTCTCCCTATTTCTATCTATTATCTATATCTGTCTCTTATCTCTCTTTCTCCCCATATGTCTCTCTCCCTCTCTCTATCTCTATCTCTCTATCTGTTCCTATCTATCTATCTATCTATCTATCTATCTATCTATCTATCTATCTATCTATACCTATTTCTATCTATATCTATATCTACCAATCTCTATCTCTATTTCTCTCTCTCTCCATCTGTCTCTCTATGTCTATCTATCTCTGTCTCTATCTCTCCACTTCTCTATATATCTCTATTTATCTTTCTATCTCTCTATTTCTCTCTAGCTTTATCTATACCTATCTTTATCTCTCTATTTCTCCATCTCTCTTTATCACTATTTCTATCTCTATTTCTCCATCTCTCTCTCTACCTCTTTCTATCTTATTTCTATCTCTGTCTGTATCTCTCCACCTCTCTATCTATATATCTCTCTCTATCAATTTCTATCTATCTATATCTACCAATTAATATCTCTATTTCTCTATCTCTCCATCTGTCTCTCTCTATACAAATCTCTCTCTCTCGCTGGCTATCTCTATCTCTATCTCTATCTCTCCATCCCTCGCTTTCTCTGTGTCTATTTCTCTCTATCTATATCTATACCCATCTTTATCTCTCCATCTCTCTTTATCACTCTTTCTCTATCTCTCCATCTCTCTCTCTGTCTCTTTCTCTCTATCTCTATCTCAGGGGTCCTCAAACTAAGGCCCGAGGGCCGAATACGGCCCTCTAAGGTCATTTACCCGGCCCTCACTCAGGGTCAACCTAAGTCTGAAACGACAACAACAACAATTTATTTATTTATTTACATTATTTATATCCCACCCATGTCAGCCCGGAGGCGACTCAACAACAACAATCCTATCTCATCAGCCAAAAGCAGGCCCACACTTCCCATTGAAATACTAATAAGTTTATATTTGTTAAAATTATTCTTCATTTTAATTATTGTATTGTTTTAAAGTGTTTTCTGCACTACAAACAAGATATGTGCAATGTGCATAAGAATTCTTTCATGTTTTTTTCTTCAAATTATAATCTGGCCCTCCAACAGTTTGAAGGACTGTGACTTGGCCCTCTGTTTAAAAAGTTTGAGGACCCCTTCTCTATCTGTATCTCTATCTATCTATCTATCTATCTATCTATCTATCTATCTATCTATCGTGTTTCCTGGTGGTGCAGCAGGTTAAACCGCTGAGTTGCTGAACTTCTGAGCGAAAGGTTGGCAGTTTGAATCTGGGGAGTGGGGTGAGCTCCCGCTGTTAGCCCCAGCTTCTGCCAACCTAGCAGTTCGAAATGTGGGTAGATCAATAGGTACTTCAGTGGGAAAGTAAGGGTGCTCCTTGCAGTCATGCTGGCCACATGAGCTTGGAGGTGTCTATGGACAACACCGGGTTAGAAATGGAGATGATCAACACACCGCAGAGTTGGACACTATTACACTTAATGTCAGGAGAAACAGTTACCTTTACCTATATCTCTCTGTCTGTCTATCTCTATATATCTATGTCTATATCTGTATCTGTTGATAGATATCTATCTCTATCTATCTCTGTCTCTATATATCTATATCTGTCTATCACTATCTATATCTGTCTATCACTATATCTCTATTCATCTGTCTATATCTATATTTCTCCCTCTTTCTCTATATCTATGTCTATCTCTAGTCTATCCATCTGTCTATATGTATCTATCGCTGTTGCTATCCACCTGTCAATATATAACTATATCCATACATATATCTATCTATATCCAAATCTATCTATATATCTCTCTATCTGTATCCATATCTATACAAATCTCTATCTAATCTAATATAATCTTTCTCTACCTATCTCAGTCTAACTATCCATAATCTATCCCTATCTAAATAGATAGGGATAGATTATGGATAGATATAGATGTATCTATATCTATATAGATCTATATCTCTGTCTCTATATTTGTGTTTGTGTATGTTGGGGGATTTGTAGACATGAGCCTGGAGCATGAAAAGGATTGTGAGTTTGTATTTCTGTGTGTCTGTAAGGAGGAACCTGTGTATTTGGGTGGCGGCGGCGAATGTTTATCTTTTAAATGTAATGTTATCGTATTTGTGTTGCATTTGTTGACCGCCGCTCTCAGCCCTAGGGCGACTCGCGGCGGTGTACAACATATAAAAACAGTTTACAATAAGGCACAACAAGAAATCAACATATCAATAATACACACTAATCTAAATAATGTCTTTTAAATGTAATGTTATTGTATTTGTGTTGCATTTTAACTTTTGTATCAATGACACAAATGTTTAATTGTGTTTTTTTAAATTCTGTTTTCATATGTATATGCATTTATCTTGTTTATTATGTTATATTATTGTTAGATAATGATGATGATGGCGTTTATGTCTGTGTGTATGTTGGGGATCTGTGATGTTAGATAGCAACAACAACAACAACAACGGGATATCAGGAGGGCTGTCTGTGTATATGTTAGGGGTCTGTGGTGTTAGATAATAATAATAATAATAATAATAATAATAATAATGTATCAAGAGAGCTGTCTGTCTGTATGTTGGGGGGTCTGTGATCTTAGATGATGATGATCATGATGATGATGATGATAGGGAGACAAGAGGGCTGTCTGTATGTTGGGGGGATCTGTGAGGGGAGGGTTAGGGGTCATGTGCATATTGGGGTCTCTATGGGGTGTCAGAAGGATTGTGTGTGTGGTGTGTGTTGGGGGTCTCAGGTGAGTGAGGAGAGTTGTCTATGTATGTTGGGGGTCATAGACAAGAGGGGGCTGAAGAGAGTTGTGTATGTGTGTTTTAGGAAGTCGGAGAGGAGGGTCAGGAGGAGTATGAGTGTTGGGTGTCTATGAGGTGGGTCAGGAGAGTTGTGTAATAATAATAATAATAATAATAATAATAATGTATCAAGAGGGCTGTCTGTCTGTATGTTGGGGGGTCTGTGATCTTAGATGATGATGATAATAATAATAATAATAATAATAATAATAATAATAGGGAGTCAGGAGGGCTGTCTGTATGTTGGGGAATCTGTGAGGGGAGGGTTAGGGGTCGTGTGCATATTGGGGTCTCTATGGCGTGTCAGAAGGATTGTGTGTGTGTGGTGTGTGTTGGGGGTCTCAGGTGAGTGAGGAGAGTTGTCTATGTATGTTAGGGGTCATAGACAAGAGGGGGCTGAAGAGAGTTGTGTATGTGTGTTTTAGGAAGACGGAGAGGAGGGTCAGGAGGAGTATGAGTGTTGGGTGTCTATGAGGTGGGTCAGGAGAGTTGTGTAATAATAATAATAATAATAATAATAATAATGTATCAAGAGGGCTGTCTGTCTGTATGTTGGGGGGTCTGTGATCTTAGATGATGATGATAATAATAATAATAATAGGGAGTCAGGAGGGCTGTCTGTATGTTGGGATCTGTGAGGGGAGGGTTAGGGGTCATGTGCATATTGGGGTCTCTATGGGGTGTCAGAAGGATTGTGTGTGTGGTGTGTGTTGGGGGTCTCAGGTGAGTGAGGAGAGTTGTCTATGTATGTTAGGGGTCATAGACAAGAGGGGGCTGAAGAGAGTTGTGTATGTGTGTTTTAGGAAGACGGAGAGGAGGGTCAGGAGGAGTATGAGTGTTGGGGGTCTATGAGGTGGGTCAGGAGAGTTGTATATAGTAATAATAATAATAACAATAATAATAATAACAACAACAACAACAATAATAATAAGTGTCTGATGTGTGATCCAATACAATAGCCAGCAGAGTGATCTTGTCTGCTGTAGACTCATCTTGTTGTGTTTCAAATAACAACAACAACAACAACAATAATGATTTTATTTCTTTCCCACCTCTCCTTGTGGCTCAAGGCTGGTTGTATGTATGTATATCTTGGGGGGGGGGGGGGTGGTTAAGGGGAGGGGTATTTATGTTGGTGGGAGTCTGTGAGGGGTGGATGAGGAGGGTCTTTATGTATATGTTGTCTGATGGTTGTTAATCTGTGATTTTGGATATCCCTTATACAAAATGCTTGGGACCAGAAGTATTTTGATCCCCCCCCCCCCCCGATTTTAGAATATTGACATATGCCTAATGAGATATCTTGGAGATAGGTCTCGAGTCTAAACAGGAAATGCATTTATGTTTCCTATGCACTTTAGCTGGAAGGTTATCCTATATCAGTTGTGGCGAACCTATGGCTCCCCCTCTTTGGCTTGCTCATCTGCCTACTTGCATTTTGTATTTCTGTATAAGGAATACTCATCCATTGTGGGTATCACTGTCGGAGTGTCTGAACTCCTGCCCTGAGTTCAAATGTGCCCTTAACCAAGCATCTCACCAAATGACCTTGAGTAGGGTCACCAACATGTAAGCTGAAGAGGTGCTCCTGTAACTTTAATGGTTGTGCCAAAGAGGGAATTTAAGAAGAAATTTTACAACCTGACAACAACCAGTATTTGGAAAAAAATTGAAATTCACTCTTCTGCATGACTACTAAGAATACAGGAGGACTCTCTAGCTTTTCCCTCTGGCAATCCTAAATTGCTGTCTTTTGGCCTAATCTGTCTTGCAGGTTTGTTTTGAAGTTAAGAGAAGGTGCATGTTGCCTTCAGCGCTTTATGGTGAAAGGGAAGACGCAAATAAAACAAATGGCATACCCAAGACCTTTGCAGAAGCTTTGGAGCCTAAGCAGGCAGGCAGGCGTCAGGGTTGGGCAGAATGAATGAAAGACACAGCCTCGGGGAGGGTTTCTGGTTTAGCATGCAGAGGTGAGCATCATTTATTTGCTGGGAAGGAATGATGATAGTGCATTACTTAGGCAATCCCTCGTTGGACGAGTAAGATGGTCTTCCTTGATGACTATTTTTGTGGGTTTGTAGGTGGCTGTGGAGCCCTATTCTTGACCCGCATCTTCTCCCACAGTGAAGGCATTGGTTTCCAGGTGGAAGGGTCCCGGTCGGGGTTGGCTTGACGCGCCTTCCTCTTGGCACGTTTCTCTCTTTCGCTCTCCATTCATGCCTCTTCAAATTCTACAGCACTGCTGGTCACAGCTGACCTCCAGCTGGAGCGCTCAAGGGCCAGGGCTTCCCAGTTCTCAGTGTCTATGCCAGAGTTTTTAAGGTTGGCTTTAAATCTTGTTTCCTGCCCACCAACATTCCTTTTTCCATTCTTGAGTTCGGAGTAGAGCAACTGCTTTGGGAGATGGTTGTCGGGCATCCGGACAACATGGCCGGTCCAGCGGAGTTGATGGCGGAGGAGCATCGCTTCAGTGTTGGTGGTCTTCTTCTTCCAGTACGCTGACATTTGTCTTCCCAAGAGATCTGCAGGATTTTCCGGGCAGCGCTGATGGAATCATTCCAGGAGATGCATGTGACGTCTGTAGACAGTCCACGTTTCGCAGGCATATAGCAGGTTTGGGAGGACAATAGCTTTATAGACAAGCACCTTGGCTCCCTACAGATGTCCCGATCCTCAAACACTCTCTGCTTCATTTGGCAAAATGCTGCACTCACAGAGCTCAGGCGGTGTTGTATTTCAGTGTCAATGTTGACTTTGTGGAGAGGTGGCTGCCAAGGTAGCAGAAATGGTCAACATTTTCTAATGTTACACCATTAAGCTGTATCTCTGGCATTGGGGAGGGGATGGCTGGTGACTGCTGGAACAGCACTTTGGTTTTCTCGATGTTCAGTGACAGGCCAAGCTTCGTGAATGCTTCTGTGAAGGTGTTGAGAGTGGCTTGTAGATCTTCTTCTGAATGCGCACAGACGAAATTGTCATCAGCATATTGGAGTTCTATAACAGATGTTGTTGTAACCTTGGTTTTGGCTTTCAGTCTGCTGAGGTTAAATAGCTTGCCATCTGTCCGTGCATACCTATAAAACATTCCTTATGGTTTGCTTAGAGGAGTGGAAAGAGTGCAGCGAGAAGGTGTTGTTAAGGCACAGCGTTAGCTTCTGTCTGTCATTGGCGGGAGGTGCTAGAGGTCATTGGCATGGTCCATCAGGTGCTGACACAGGTCACTGATGGCAGGGGTGACGGAGTGGTAATCCTTTGCATCGTGTCACAAGATATATTATTTGTAATGCTGGCATAGCTATAAAAAGCAGAAAAAAAGAGCTGGATGCAGGTTTCATGTTGGGAGGAGGCTCATTGTGTTT
Organism: Anolis sagrei ordinatus; assembly: GCF_025583915.1. Classification (NCBI taxonomy): domain Eukaryota; kingdom Metazoa; phylum Chordata; class Lepidosauria; order Squamata; family Anolidae; genus Anolis; species Anolis sagrei. The sequence continues at coordinate 276,006,204 of NW_026846588.1, read as the reverse complement.
ACTGCCTTAAAGGAACCATTGTAAAAGGGATAGCCAGGAAGCAAATGGATCAATACTGGTGTACTTGGTATTTTGGGAATGAGACAGATGACGGGCCTGAAGAAAAGCAAGAACAGTGGCAGAGAGAGCATCTGGGATGAGAAATTGAATATATCACCATGCTTATAGTGGGGACTCTCCTGGTTGTAGGGAATAATTGGTTTTTAATATTGATATGTTTCAATTTCGTGGTTTTAATGCATTTGTTTATTTTATTGTATGTATGTTTACGGCATCCAAGGCTGCTGAGTCCCTTCAGGGTGAGAAGGGTGGAATATAAATGTAGTGACTGAATAGTAAATAAATAAAGAGCATTTCAGGGAGGGACTGGGAAGAATGGCATGCATGGCAAGGTAGTGTAATAATAATAATAATAATAATAATAATAATAATAATAATAATAATAATAATAATAATAATAAGCATTTCAGGGAGGGACTGGGAAGAATGGCATGTATGGCAAGGTAGTGTAATAACAATAACAATAACAATAACTAATAATAATAAAGAGCATTTCAGGGAGGGATTGGGAAGAATGGCATGCATGGCAAGGTAGTGTAATAATTGTAATAATAATAATAATAATAATAATAATAATAATAATAAAGCATTTCAGGGAGGGATTGGGAAGAATGGCATGCATGGCAAGGTAGTGTAATAATAATAATAATAATAATAATAATAATAATAATAATAATAATAATAAAGAGCATTTCAGGGAGGGATTGGGAAGAATGGCATGCATTGCAAGGTAGTGTAATAATAATAATAATAATAATAATAATAATAATAATAATAAGCATTTCAGGGAAGGATTGGGAAGAATGGCATGCATGGCAAGGTAGTGTAATAATAATAATAATAATAATAATAATAATAATAATAATAATAATAATAGCATTTCAGGGAGGGATTGGGAAGAATGGCATGCATGGCAAGGTAGTGTAATAATAATAATAATAATAATAATAACAATAACTAATAATAATAAAGAGCATTTCAGGGAGGGATTGGGAAGAATGGCATGCATTGCAAGGTAGTGTAATAATAATAATAATAATAATAATAAGCATTTCAGGGAAGGATTGGAAAGAATGACATGCATGGCAAGGTAGTGTAATAATAATAATAATAATAATAATAATAATAATAATAATAATAATAGCATTTCAGGGAGGGATTGGGAAGAATGGCATGCATGGCAAGGTAGTGTAATAATAATAATAATAATAATAATAATCATCATCATCATCTTTATTTATACCCCGCCACCATCTCCCCGATGGAGACTTGGAGTGGCTTACATGAGGCCAAGCCTGAACAACAATGACAATTTTAAAAAACCAAGACACAACCGAAAACGCGAACAATAAACAATAACATCATACTTACGTAAAACATATGGATACATAACAATGTAAAAATTACAATAGGCACAGGCACAGTAATAATGGGCAAGCTACATGTAATGATTAAAAGACAAACTGATTAAAACTAATTAAAAAATGTAAGTGGGATAAAAATACAAGAGTGGCTATGGCTATGAAAGGTAGATGAGTATTAAGAAAGTGCAAAACTAACTGGATGGCTAGTGAAAGTGATATTTGAGGGCCCTAGAGACCCTTATTTGCCTGTTCAACAGCAGGTTATCTGGAGTTCATTGGGACTTACTTCCAGATCAGTGTGCATAGGATTGTTGTTTGCTGGGCCAAACCAAGAATGGGCAACTTGGAAGTCCCTGAACTGGCCAACTGGCACTACCTAAAGAATCCTCCACCTTGTGTGACTGTGGAGCAGAACTCCACATCGGTATGCTTGTCCACAGTGTCCTGCCTCATGTACAGAGGAAGAATTGTTGGAGGCTACAGACAATGCGGTCGCTGTTGCCTGTTTTTGGTCAAAAGATATTTAGCCGCTTGTTCTCCTCCTACTTTTATTAGTTTTTATACTAATTTATGCAACGCTTTTGATAAGAAATAAATAAAACCCTCAGCTAGGCTTCTGTCACAGTCTTTGTTTCATCAACATTACAAATTTTGTGTGCTGTGTATTGGTATGCAGGCAGTTGGCAACAGATTCCTAGGGATTCCTCACTAGGATGGTGGATGATAAGATATATGTGTACCTGACTCTGTTTTGCTTTGAAGATCAATAGGATCTGGTGCTTTTAGGGCATTTAGGCTCTATGGATAAGATACACACAGAGAAAAATGCACTTCTTGGATAGGAGAGTTGCATTTGATAAGAGTGCAAGAAAATGGTTTCCAGTTTGGTCTCTTCTCATATTTTTTCCCTGAAGAAGACTTGCTTAGATCCATCAGAGATTAACATAGAACCAACTTGATTAACATATGTTAATAGATTAACGTAGAACCTGCTCTCTACGTGGGGCTGCCTTTGAAGACTGTTCAGAAGCTACAAATGGTCCAATGGGTGGCAGCCAGATTGCTCACCGGAGTGACGTACGGGGAACAAACAAACTTGGCATTTGAGCAAATATTATTTACTAGCCGGCCCCTGCCAGGCGTTGCTGTGGCCCAGTCTGGTGATCTGAAAAATAAAGTAACGAGAAAGTGTTGGTTTTTACTATATGTTATTTCTTTATGCTTGTGGGTAAACAGTATTTCTTGCTGTTTCTTTGTCAGTGTTGATGTGGAGATTGCCTGGTTTGCCTACTCTGGAACATGCAACATATCATTGTCCTTCTTTAGGGGTCCCTTTCAAATCTATGATACTATATCTCTCTGTGTGTGAATCACATATATCTATCTATATCTATGGCTGGATGGCTCTTTGTCAGGAGGGCTTTGATTACATTTTCTTGCCCTGGTGAAGGGAGTTGGACTGGATGGTCTTAAGTATTTTCTGTTGGTCATGGGGGTTCTGTGTGGGAAGTTTGCCCCAATTCTGTCATTGGTGGGGTTCAGAATGCTCTTTGATTGTAGGTGAACTATAAATCCCAGTAACTACAACTCCCAAATGTCAAGGTCTATTTTCCCCAAACCCCACCAGTGTTCACATTTGGGCATATTGAGTATTCATGCCAAGTTTGGTCCAGATCCATCATTGTTTGAGTCCACAGTGCTCTCTGGATGTAGGTGAACTACAACTCCCAGACTCAAGGTAAATGCCCACATAACCCTTCTAGTGTTTTCTGTTGGTCATGGGAGTCCTGTGTGCCACGTTTGGTTCAATTCCATCATTGGTGGGGTTCAGAATGCGCTTTGGTTTTAGGTTAGCTATAAACTCCAGCAACTATAACTCCCAAATGACAAAATCATTTTTTTTTAGAGATGGTCACTCCTTGGGTTGTTAGGTGTCTTGTGTCCAAATTTGGCAGCAATTCGTCAAGTGGTTTTTGAGTTATGTTAATCCCACAAATGAACATTACATTTTTATTTATATAGACTAGCGGTCCTCTGCCACGTGTTGCTGTGGCCCTCATGGGTGTTCTGTGTGAGAGGTTTGGCCCAATTCTATCGTTGGTGGGGTTCAGAATGCTCTGTGATTGTAGGTGAACTATAAATCCCAGCAACTACAACTCCCAAATGTCAAAATTCTATTTTCCCCAAACTCCACCAGTGTTCACATTCTCTCCTTCTCTCTTTCTGTCTCTCTTCCTTTCTTCCTCTTTTCCCTAATGTCAAGGCCTATTTCCCCCAAACTCCATCTGTGTTTATATTTGGGCATATTGAGTATTCGTGCCAAGTTTGGTCCAGATCCATCATTGTTTGAGTCCACAGTGCTCTCTGGATGCAGGTGAACTACAACTCCCAAACTCAAGGTCAATGCCCACCAAACCCTTCCAGTATTTTCTGTTGGTCATGGGAGAACTGTGTGCCAAGTTTGGTTCAATTCCATCGTTGGTGGGGTTCAGAATGTTCTTTGATTATAGGTGAACTCTAATCCCAGCAACTATAACTCACAAATGACAAAATCAATTGTTTTTAGTAAAGAATATACATTGGGTTGTTAGGTGTCGTGTGTCCAAATTTGGTGTCAATTCGTCCAGTGGTTTTTGAGTTCTGTTAATCCCACAAACGAACATTACATTTTTATTTATATAGACTAGCCGTCCCCTGCCACGCGTTGCTGTGGCCCAGTCTGTGTATATGTTTTCTATGTGTATCTATATTTGTGTATATATGTATATGTGTGTTTGCATATATATATATGTGGGTTTGCGCATGCGTTGTAATTTTTGTTTTTTGGCTTTTAAAATCTCTTCTGCTGTGTTTTTCAGTGTTTTTATCTATCTCGTTGGCCTGATAGGTGTATTGTGTTCAAATTTGGTGACAATTTGTCCAGTGGTTTCTGAGTTATGTGAATCCCACAAATGAGCATTACATTTTTATTTATATAGACTAGCCGTCCCCTGCCACGTTGCTGTGGCCCAGTCTGTGTGTATGTTTTGTGTGTATATGTGTGTATATATGTATATGTGTATTTGTATATATATATGTGGGTTTGTGCATGCGTTGTAATTTTTGTTGTTTTGGCTTTTCAAGTCTCTTCTGCTGTGTTTTTCAATTTTTTTATCTATCTCGTTGGCCTGATAGGTGTATTGCGTCCAAATTTGGTGTCAATTCATCCAGTGGTTTCTGAGTTATGTGAATCCCACAAATGAGCATTACATTTTTATTTATATAGACTAGCCGTCCCCTGCCACGCGTTGTTGCGGCTAAGTCTGTGTGTATGTTTTGTGTGTATATGTGTGTATATATGTATATGTGTATTTGTGTGTGTATATATATATATATGTATATGTATATGTGTGTGTGTGGGTTTGTGCATGAGTTGTAATTTTTGTTGTTTTGGCTTTTTAAGTCTCTCCTGCTGTGTTTTTCAATGTTTTTATCTATCTCGTTGGCCTGATAGGTGTATTGCGTCCAAATTTGGTGTCAATTCATCCAGTGGTTTTTGAGTTATGTTAATTCCACAAAGGAACATTGCATTTTCATTTATATATATAAAGGGATGAAGAATTGTATCTGTTCTCTAAGTGGCATACGGTTTTGTATGGATGGTGGAGAACTTCGCATGTAAAATAAACTATAATTCATTGGTTTATGTTTAAAACGCACATAGAATTATGCTTGTATGGACTGGGAGTAGTTACTCCAATGCATTGATTGGGCTTGTGTAACATGAGGTGGTGGAGAAAGAGCCCCTTGTGTGGTTCCCTCTCCTTGCTTGCTGGAAATCAGGTTGTAAAATGACTGGGATTTGATGAGATCGAAGATGTCATCACGTAACCTTTGTGGTCTGAAAGCAGATATATTGCAAGCATGAGAAATGTTTGACTGCATTAAATTTCTACCGTGAGTACAGATTTGCGGGGAGGGGGTCTAATCGGCTTTCGTCTTGCGCAGAAGAATTGCTTTAGGAGTTCATTTATTGGGACGGCAATAATAGGGACAATTAACTTTATCATTATGCTGTGGATTAATAATGTCAGGCAGAAAGTAATCCTGAATCCATTCTCTGTGTAAACAGAGAGGTTGTGAAATATGGCAATACAATCACTTCTCCTTGTCGAAAGCACTGGCAGCTTTCTCCCCCCTTTTCTCCTTACCCTGTTTGGTGATAAGCATTCAGGCTATCGCTTGCATTTCCCGTTGATTGAATTTGGTCCAGAATGAATTGAGTTTCTGCCGAAAAACTGTCAGATGTGGAAAAATGAGCTGGTTGAGTTTGCCTTGTCTTCTCTACATCGTTTCCTTTTAGACAAAGGCATGCTGTGTGGAGCAAAAAAAGGGAGAGAAGGCAATTGGTTCCACTTGGGTTTTAATGAAAATACAATTTTGGATGTGGCAGAGTATTTATTCCCCCCCCCCCCCCCAAATGTGAGATGAAGAAAAGCAGGACCTATTGTTTTGGAGGAATGCAGATGATGTAAGCATTTTGAGCGAGATGTTTTTCCTGACGTTGATTGAACCAACAGCATTGTCTGGTGAAATGTTAGCTGTGAAGTGCCTGCTGATTAGAGCATGTTCTGCGTAGAGGCATCTGGGAGGGAGGGCCATCAGGAGAGGCAGGCGGCAGAAACCATTCTGCTGCTGAAAGAAATCGAGCCCATTTTAAGTTTCCAGATTTTGTGGCCTTTTCCAGATAATGTGCAGCAAAATCTCTGCCTGGTTTACTGAAATATATACATCAGTGGTTCTCAACCTTCCTAATGCCGCGGCCCCTTAATATAGTCCCTCATGTTGTGGTGACCCCCAACCATAAAATTATTTTCTTTGCTACTTCATAACTGTGATTTTGCCACTGTTATGAATCGTAATGTAAATATCTGCTATGTAGGATGTATGCTCTCTGTCCCGCCTTCTTCACAGGTTTGGTTGACGGGGACGAGAGATAGGGCCTTTTCAGTGGTGGCCCCTCGGCTATGGAACGCTCTCCCCAGAGATATTAGATTGGCTCCCACTCCTAACATTGCGAAAAAAAAGTCAAAACCTGGCTTTGTGAGCAGGCTTTCTCAAATGCAATGTAGTAAATAATTATTTGACCTCAGAATGGCTGGCAATTGCAATTGGATAGAGATTCTGGAAAGTAGATATAGAGGATTTATGTTTTATGTTTTATTGATGTTATTGTTTATGGAATTTTATGATGTTTATATGCTTTTAACTGTTTATATTATTGTGGCATCGAATTGTGCCAGTTCTGTAAACCGCCCTGAGTTGCCCTCGGGGTGAGAAGGGCAGTATAGAAATATAGTAAATAATAATAATAATTCACTGGACCAAATTTGGCACAAATACCCGATACACCCAAATTTGAATACTGGTGGGGTTTAGGGGGATTGAGTTTGTCATTTGGGAGTTGTAGGTAAAGGTAAAGGTTTTCCCCTGACATCAAGTCCAGTCGTGTCCGACTCTGGGGTGTGGTGCTCACCTCCATTTCTAAGTCTGTTATGCCAGCTCCACAGGCAGCCAGTCCATTTCTGAGCACAATTCAGAGTGCTGTTCTTGGCCTATAAAGCCCTATACAGCTCCGGCCCAGCTTACTTGTCCGAACCTATCTCCCTCTACCTTCCACCTCATAGTTTCCAATCCAGCGGGGAGGCCCTGCTCTCAGTCTCATCGGCCTCACAAACGCGTCTGGTGGGGACGAAGGACAGGGCCTGCCAGTGGCATCGGCCGCACAGCAAGGCAAGGAACACAATTATCACAGTCATCTTTAGGCTATAATCTACTTTATTTACAGCTATACACAGTAGCACATCGTAAAACTGTTTCCTCTCTGCCCTGCAGCTACATCGCGAATACACTGTTATCAGTACTAGTCAACACCTCCTGCACGACCCTGCGTCCATTGCCCTATATACTTAGATTTATGACCTCTCTAGGAATGCCGTTCCCTCCATGGTACAGTTAACTCTTTCCACACAGGAATACTCTTGGCACATAGCATTGCATTTTAAAGATACATACATACATACATACTTTGAAATCTACATTACACATTTCAAACCACTTCAACAGGGCTTTCTCGGTGGTGACCCCCTGCTTGTGGAATTCACTCCCCAGCGAGATTAGATCTGCATCCTCCCTCCTTTCCCTTAGGAAAAAATAGAAATTGTTGTTTTGGAACCAGGCTTTTGGCTAGCAGGCACAGCGGCACTTTGGACACTGAACTGGACCATGATTGTAACGCCGGCTCTTCGGCCTAGAAATGGAGATGAGTACCACCCTCTAGAGTCGGACACCACAGACTGAATGTCAGGGGAAACCTTTACCTTTTTGCTATTGTCTTTGGTATAGCAATTTTGGGATAAAGATGAATGATTTGAATCTTCTCAACCTAAAAACGTCTCCAAACTTGTTGGATACGAAAAGATTTCTGTTTCTGGTTTTCGACCTTCCATGTTCACCTGGTACTTTCTGATCAGCCTCCTGGCACTTGCCCTGCAAGCGTGTCTGTATGTTGGGCTCAGATGGAAAAACTGCCACATCTAATTGATTTTACTAAGCTGTACTTCAGGCAAAAACATGATGATAGGTGCAAGGCGTCATCCCCAAAGTCACTGAGGATTAAAATGCATTGTATGAGAGAATTCTTAGTAAATGCAAAGTGTCATCCCCAAAGTCTCCGAGGATTAAAATGCATTGTATGAGAGGATTCTTGAAACGGAGGAACCAGATTTGGTTGGCTTTGCCATGGCTTGTCCTTTTGGTCAGGCTTGATTTGTCTTGGGTATTTTTTAAAAATAGACCAAGTACACCTGGAAATTGGGGGAGCACTTCATTAGACAAATATTTATTCATTTGCTGTGAAATCCTGCTCTGGAATCGCTTAAAGTGCAATGCCCCTATTATTCTTTTTCTCTAGTGAAGCTGAATAATGCATTTGTCAGTTTCTTTGTTCAGATGTTGCCGCGGCGGTTGTCAGATTTAGAAGCGTCTGAAGAACATCCAAAGAGAGAAACTGACTGTAAATGAGAGTTTTTGTTTTTGTGGAATATTGAATGGTTCGTCTGCACACAGCGTACCTGCCTCACTCTAAAATCCCTCTGTGCCTGCCCAATATGGAGATATCCAGATGTGAAATAATTGCAGTTCTCCAAGTACACCGAATGCCGCTGAGGCTCGGATGTATCGGGAAATTGTCCCTTTTCCGTCTCCCCATGACACGCCATCTCAAACATAGGTAAGCCCTAAAATGGCCCCGATTGCAGAGGCACCCTGCTTAGGCATGCTGAGTGAATGCTTCAGCCTTCCAACCATTTCTGACTCATTTTCGACCATAATAATCACGGCTGGGTTTTTGATCTTCTTTCATAAAATGCTGGCTGGCTGGAGATGATGAGCTTGTTAAGAAGGAAAGGCTGTTTCTGAGGCTTCTCTTCTGGGTTCCCTGCCTCCCCTTCAGTCCAGTTTATGATCTTCATTTGTCTTCGCTTAATGCCTTTCAGGCTTGATTATATCTGCTGAAGCTTTTGATTTGCCTTTCCAGCACTTTCTGTGCTTCCCGGCTTTCTCTTTAATTTGGAGAGGTTGCTCTGCCACATAAGGCTCTTTGTGTTGCTCTGGCGGACTGCTTCCTTTTATTGGCTGTTTGCAGGCTGCAAGTTTCGTGGGCTCTGTGAAAGTGGGCCCTAATTAAGGCCAAAGCCATAAAGATGAACAATACGGTGTCTGGTTTCAGGTTTTTTAACGTGGGATATTAGCAAAGACTGAAGACGGAGGAAACACTCTGAAATTGGGTTGTTGTAGATTTTTTCGGGCTATATGGCCATGGTCTAGAGGCATTCTTTCCTGACGTTTCGCCTGCATCTATGGCAAGCATCCTCAGAGGTAGCATCCTCACTACCTCTGAGGATGCTTGCCATAGATGCAGGCGAAACGTCAGGAGAGAATGCCTCTAGAACATGGCCGTATAGCCCGAAAAAACCTACAACAACCTAGTGATTCCGGCCATGAAAGCCTTCGACAATACACTCTGAAATTGTTTTGCTCTTTATGACTTCTAAAAAGTCTGGCTAATAAAACCAGAGATCCAAATGTAAAACCTTATGTTTGGCAATTAGCAAGACAAAATCAAAGATTGCTTTTTGGAATAAGAATAATAATAATTATCAACAACATCATTGGGTTGTTGTAGGTTTTACGGGCTATATGGCCATGTTCTAGAACCATGATGGCGAACCTATGACACGTGTGTCAGCACTGACACGCGTAGCCATTTTCGATGGCACGCGGCCACATGCAGCCATATACACAGAAGAATGGGGCCGCATCCCGAGAAGGACATTTCATCCTCGGCTCCTGCACCAGCATTTTTCTATAATGCTGATATATATGACATTATAGAAAAAAAGCAAGTAAGTTAAATAATTAGTTTATTGATTTATTAAATACAGTTATATATTACAATAATATATTTTTGTTATAATGGTTTTTTTCTCGAAGTGACACCCCACCTGAGTAATGCTCAGTTTTTTTGCGAGTTTTGACACACCAAGCTCAAAAAGGTTGCCCATCAATGTTCTAGAAGCATTCTCATCTGATGTTTCGCCTGCATCTATGGCAAGCATCCTCAGAGGTTGTGAGATCTGTTGGAACAGACCAACACAATGCAAAAGACTTCAAAGCAACAATGATGTCCTCAAACTAAAATTCCCAAAACAGTCCCCAAATGGGTTGTTGTAGGTTTTTTCGGGCTATATGGCCATGGTGTAGAGGCATTCTCTCCTGACATTTCACCTGCATCTATGCCAAGCATCCTCAGAGGTTGTGAGATCTGTTGGAACAGACCAACACAACACAAAAGACTACAAAGCAACAATGATGTCCTCAAACTAAAATTCCCAAAACAGTCCCCAAATGGGTTGTTGTAGGTTTTTTCGGGCTATATGGCCATGGTGTAGAGGCATTCTCTCCTGACATTTCACCTGCATCTATGCCAAGCATCCTCAGAGGTTGTGAGATCTGTTGGAACAGACCAACACAACACAAAAGACTACAAAGCAACAATGATGTCCTCAAACTAAAATTCCCAAAACAGTCCCCAAATGGGTTGTTGTAGGTTTTTTCGGGCTATATGGCCATGGTGTAGAGGCATTCTCTCCTGACGTTTTCGCCTGCATCTATGCCAAGCATCCTCAGAGGTTGTGAGATCTGTTGGAACAGACCAACACAATGCAAAACACTACAAAGCAACAATGATGTCCTCAAACTAAAATTCCCAAAACAGTCCCCAAATGGGTTGTTGTAGGTTTTTTCGAGCATTTTGCTTGCATCTATGGCAAGCATCCTCAGAGGTAGTGAGGTGTTTTGGAACTATGAAAAAGGGTTTATATATCTGTGGAATGACCAGGGTGAGAGCCTGCTGGAGCTAGGTGTGAATGTTTCAACTGATCACCTTGATTAGCATATAATGGCCTGACAGTGCCTAGAGCAAACTTTTGTTGAGAGGTAATTAGAAGTCCTTGTTTGTTTCCTCTCTGTTGTTGTGCTGTTGCAATTTTAGAGTTTTCCTAGTTCCAAAACATCTCACTACCTCTGAGGATGCTTGCCATAGATGCAGGCGAAATGTCAGGAGAGAATGCCTCTAGACCATGGCCATATAGCCCCCAAAAAACCTACAACAACCCGGTGATTCCGGCCATGAAAGCCTTCGACAGTCCCCAAATGGATTGCTGTGAGTTTTCCGGGCTGTATGGCCATGTTCCAGAAGCATTCTCTCCTAACTTAGTTTCCAACAGACCCCTCAACCTCTGAAGATGCCTACCATAGATGTGGGCGAAACGTCAGGAGAGAATGCCTCTGGAACGTGGCCAGACAGCTTTGAAAATTCACAGCAACGCAGTGATTCCAGCTGTGAAAGCCTTTGACAACACCGTCCCCAAATTATGAATATTTTTGAGACATAGTTGGTTGAATTTGTGGATGCGGAAACAGTGGGTATGGGGGCCAGTTGTACCATCCTGGGTGATCTGTAGTTTGGGCCAGATAGATAGTTTTAAAGGAAGCATCTTGTTGCTTCAAATGACAGCATAACCTTTACTGTGTCTCCTTGCTTAAAGAGCCAATAAACTTTTGAGATGATCACACTAACCTTTGTTTTTGACACATGCTCTTGTGTGCTTCTCCTCTTTGAATCGCAGCGATAACAAAGATGTATTAGAAGTGTCCTCTAGAGAGCCATGAATAAACAGGCACTGTATCTTAGCATGTAGCAGCCTCTCAAAGTGGGACTAGTGGAGGACGTCGGGGACAAATGGCTTGAAAGAAGGATCAGTGGGAAAAAATGTTTTTGTTCCATATCTGTCCCGATGAGTAGGCATTCTTTGCCAAGAGGAGGTGTGGATACTATTTGGGGGTAAGAAATGCCTGTGATCAGCTCTTTACCTAAAAGAGAACTCAAAGTCAAGTGCAAACAAGAACTTTAAAATGTGACCTGATAAGGTTAGGACGCATGTAGAATAATAAGCTGCCACAAGGTTTTCAAAGCAGAATTTTAAGATACATGTTACAAAATAAGTTTAAATTTATATCCTAGACAAAAATAGCCTTCCACAGGAGATTTGGTGAAAATAACAGTGACATATCTCCAACACAAAGAACTTGCATCACAATAATATCAATCAAATCAAAATCTATATAAATAAAAATGTAATGTTTGTTTGTGGGATTAACAGAACTCAAAAACCACTGGACGAATTGACACCAAATTTGGACACAAGACACCTAACAACCCAATGTATGTCCTTCACTCAAAAAAAAATTGATTTTGTCATTTGGGAGTTGTAGTTGCTGGGATTTATAGTTCACCTACAATCAAAGAGCATTCTGAACCCCACCGATGGAATTGAACCAAACTTGGCACACAGTTCTCCCATGACCAACAGAAAATACTGGAAGGGTTTGGTGGGCAATGTCTTTTGGTTTTGGAGTTGTAGTTCACCTACATCCAGAGATCACTGTGGACTCAAACAATGATGGATCTGGACCAAACTCTACAGGAATACTCAATATGCCCAAATGTGAACACTGGTGGAGTTTGGGGAAAATAGAATCTTGACATTTGGGAATTGTGGTTGCTGGGATTTATAGTTCACCTACAATCACAGAGCATTCTGAACCCCACCAACGATAGAATTGGGCCAAACCTCCACACAGAACCCCCATGTGGGCCACAGCAACGTGTGGCAGGGGATGGCTAGTCTATATAAATAAAAATGTAACGTTCATTTACTTGACAGATACAAGTAAATGGGTTATGTGGGATTAACATAACTCAAAAACCACTGGATGAATTGACACCAAATTTGGACACAATGCACCTATCAGGCCAACGAGTGACCATCACTCATAAAAACACTGAAAAACACAGTGGAAGAGACTTAAAAAGCAAAAAAAGACTGTGTTTTTCAGTGTTTTTATGAGTGATGGTCACTCATTGGCCTGATAGGTGTCTTGTGTCCAAATTTGGTGTCAATTCATCCTGTGGTCTTTGAGTTATGTTAATCCCACAAACTAACATCACATTTTTATTTATATAGATAAGAAGGTACAATCCAATCCCCCTATTTTGTGCATTTGAAACAGAAGTGGAGAAATTGCAAGTTTCAGGACTCTTTTGTAAGACTTGTTTCCTGCCTCTATATATGGCCAAGGTAACTCAATACAAAATAATTATTAATACATCTGTTAATAATATAAAAACATACAATAAAATAAATAAAACATCCAACTGCCTATCAAAAATAGCCAGCCGTAAAATTTTAAATGACACCCCAGTCACTGGAAAAAGCCAGATGTTGGGTTTTTTGAAGGAGAGGAAGCCCAGGAGTTGTTCAGGTCTTGGAGGCTCTATTGCAGTGTTTCTCAACCTTCCTAATGCTGCCACCCCTTAATATAGTTCCCCATGTTGCGGTGACCCCCAACCATAAAATTATTTTAATTGCTACTTCATAACTGTAATTTTGTTATTGTTATGAATCTTTTTTTTTAGTAATAGTTTTGTGATTTAATTAACACCGTTTTATCCAGCACTGGGCCATCTGGTACAATTTCAGAATCTCTGGTCTTCATGTTAATGCTGTAAAAAAACCCCAAGTCTGATAGTATTATTTTATTTATTCATTTATTTATTTATTTAGAGCAGTGTTTCTCAACCTTCCCTAATGCCGCTACCCCTTAATACAGTTCCTCATGTTGAGGTGACCTGCAACCACAAAATATTTTTTGTTGTTACTTCACAACTGTAATTTTGCTACTGTTATGAATCATCATGTAAATATCTGATATGCAGGATGTATTTTCATTCACTGGACCAAGTTTGGCACAAATATTTAATATTTATTTATTTATTTATTTATTTACTACGCTTATATACCGCGATTCTCAGCCTACTGGCGACTCATTGCGGTGTACAACATAGAAAAAAGGTGCAAAATACAACATCAAATAAAATAATCCACAGTACATAACTATCAACATCATCAAAACATCAACCTTACTACAAGATCATTCCGAGTCGTCTCATCGTCCAATTCACAATCCGATACCATTTCCGTTGTTCCATTCCTATGGTCAAGTTACCAGTCATTGCACTTCTATTCAAAAGCCTTCTTAAACAACCAGGTCTTCAGCTTCCTGCGGAAGATCAACAGGGAGGGGGCTAACCTGATGTCTACGGGAAGGGTGTTCCACAGCCGAGGAGCCACCACCGAGAAGGCCCTATCTCTCGTCCCCGCCAGCCGTGCCTGAGATGCAGGCGGGATCAAGAGCAGGGCCTCCCCGGAAGATCTCAAAGTCCTCGTGGGCTCATAGGCCGAGAGGCGGTTAGTTAGGTATCTTGGGCCGGAACCGTTTAGGGCTTTATAGGCCAACGCCATTTGAATACTGGTGGGGTTGGGGGGATTGGTTTTGTCATTTGGGAGTTGTAGTTGCTGGGATTTATAGTTCACCTACAATCAAAGAGCATTCTGAACTCCACCAACGATGAAATTGAACCAAACTTGGCATGCAGAACTCCCATGACCAACAGAAAATCCTGGAAGGGTTTGGTGGGCATTGACCTTGAGTTTTGGAGTTGTAGTTCACCTACATCCAGAGAACACTGTGGATGCAAACAATGATGGATCTGGACCAAACTTGGCACAAATCCTCAATATGCCCAAATGTGAACACTGGTGGAGTTAGGGAAAAATAGACCTTGAGATTTGGGAGTTGTAATTGCTGGGATTTATAGTTCACCTACAATCAAAGAGCATTCTGAACTCCACCAATGGTGGAATCTTGGCACACAGAACTCCCATGGCCAATAGAAAATACTGGAAGGGTTTGGTGGGCATTAACCTCAAGTTTTGGAGTGTTAATTTACCTACATCCAGAGAGCAGAAGGAGGGCTTTTGGTGGGAGGACCCACCATCTGTTTCCAAAAAGGAAGAGAAGGACAGGTGGGGAGATCTTCAATCTTCTCTTCCAAAGGGGTTCTTTAGATCTTCAGAAATATGTGTTTTTTTATGGTCTTTGGTGACCACTCTAAAAAACCCCTTGTGACCCCCTCAGGGGTCCTGAACCCCAGGTTGAGAAAGACCGCTCTATGGATTTGCCATTAGACCCATATGCTTCTGACCGTAAGCCTCCCCCCCCACAAACCTGTAGGTGAGGGTGAAGTATGTGGAAGTAGTAAGTTTAGCAAACCATATTGAGTTTGGGGATTTTTCAGACCAAGTAGAAATTCTTTCCCAGTGGGATAACAGGCCAATAAATGACTTTTCCTCCCAGGATTGTTGAAATTGCAACTGCTTTGCCAGAGCAGCATTTTCCCTCAGCTTTATTGAGTCTCTGCTGGGTAGGACTTCACCTGCTCACTGGGATGTCTTAATGAGCTCTCTATTTTTATCTTGTGGATCCAGCATGGTGTAGTAGTCATGTAAAGCCTCAAGCTAGTTAATTGGTTCACAATCCAATTAAGAAGGCTTGCTTGAAAGTGCATGAAAGTTTATATTTAATGGTCTGATTTTAAGACTTCCTCTGTTTTTGCGGGGACCCCCAAGTTGAATTTTTATTGGGCTATACAGGGCTAATAGCATGCACATCCCATTTGTCAACCCATTTGTATGGTATAATGAGTTACAGTACACATCTTCCCACATAATTATACTACAGGTAGCAATAGTTAAAACAATTGCATAGTTAAAGCAGTGGTGTTCCCGTAGTGACCTATGGATATGAGAGCTGGACCATAAGGAAGGCTGAGCGAAGGAAGAGAGACACTTTTGAACTGTGGTGCTGGAGGAAAATGCTGAGAGTGCCTTGGACCGCGAGAAGATCCAACCAGTCCATCCTCCAGGAAAGGAAGCCCGGCTGTTCACTGGAGGGAAGGATATTAGAAGTAAAGATGAAGTACTTTGGCCACATCATGAGAAGACAGGAAAGCTTGGAGAAAAGAATGATGCTGGGGAAAATTGAAGGAAAAGGGAAGAGGGGCTGACCAAGGGCAAGGTGGATTGGATTACTGCAATGCGCTCTACGTGGGGCTGCCCTTGAAAACGGCTCGGAAACTCCAACTGGTTCAGCGGGCTGCAGCCAGGATGCTAACTGGGGCTCATTACAGAGAGAGGTCGACCCCTCTGTTTAAGGAGCTCCACTGGCTGCCATTTATTTTCCGAGCCCAATTTAAGGTGCAGGTGCTCACCTACAAAGCTGAACGGTTTGGGACCACCCTACCTGCGTGACCGCATCAACATATATGAACCCACACGCTCTCTTCGGTCATCTGGAGAGGCCCTGCTCGTGATCCCACCTGCGTCGCAAGCGCGGCTGGTGGGGACGCGAGACAGGGCCTTCTCTGTGGTGGCCCCCGTCTTTGGAACGCCCTCCCAAAAGATCTTAGACAGGCCCCTACATTGGCTGTCTTCAGAAAGAATTTAAAAACCTGGCTATTCCGATGTGCCTTCTCAGATTAGGAATCCCCATCACCAAGTCCCAGAAGCACTTTAGTTGTATTAAGATTGCTGCACACCGCATTTTATAATCCTACATTCCTCCTGCTACTTCAGCACTTTTTAATTTTGTACCCACTGCTTTGGCCAGCCCAGTTTTAAAGTGTCCTGATATTGTTATTGTTGTTGTCTATTTTGCTTACTGTTTTGATTTGCTTGGTATTGCTGCTGTATTATGTTCTATTGTTTTGTGTTTTGTGGCTTCGGCCTATGTGAGCCGCATTGAGTCCTACGGGAGATGCTAGCGGGGTACAAATAAAGATGATAATAATAATAATAATAATAATAATAATAATAATAGTATCCTTGAAGGGACTGACCTGACTTTGAAGGAGCTGGAGGTAGCTACAGATGACAGGGAGCTCTGGTGTGGCCTGGTCCAAGAGGACACAAAGAGTCAGAAGCGACAACAAATAAACAACAACACCCAACCAGTACAGGAATTTAGGCATGCATAAGCCACTGACGATCCAACCAGTCCATCCTCCAGGAAAGGAAGCCCAGCTTCTCACTGGAGGGAAGGATATAAGAGGCAAAGATGAAGTTCTTTGGCCACATCATGAGAAGATAGGAAAGCTTGGAGAAGAGAATGATGCTGGGGAAAATGGAAGGAAAAAGGAAGAGGGGCCAACCAAGGGCAAGGTGGATGGATAGTATCCTTGAAGTGTCTGGCCTGACTTTGAAGGAGCTGGGGGTGGCCCCAGATGACAGGGAGCTCTGGTGTGGGCTGGTCCAGGAGAACACAAAGAGTCAGAAGCGACAACAAATAAACAACAACACCCAACCAGTACAGGAATTTCAGCATGCATAAGACACTGACGATCCAACCAGTCCATCCTCCAAGAATAATGCCCGGCTTCTCACTGGAGGGAAGGATATGAGAGGCAAAGATGAAGTACTTTGGCCACATCATGAGTAGACAAGAAGACAGTGATGTTGAGGAAAAAGGAAGAGGGGCCACCCAAGGGCAAGTTGGATGGATGGGATCCTTGAAGGGACTGGCTTGATCTTGAAGGAGCTGGAGGTGGCCACAGCTGACAGGGAGCTCTGGCCTGGCCTGGTCCAGGAGGTCACGAAGAGTCGAAAACAACTGAATGAATAAACAACAACAACGGCAATCTACAGGCTCCAGATCCTGATCTTGGAAACTAACCAGATTCTGCTTTGATTAGTATTTGGATGGGAGACTACCATTGACTATTGGGTGCTTTAGGGTTTGTTTTTTTAAGGATGGAACTGGCAAAAGCTCTGAGGATTCCTTGTCTAAGAAAATCCTACAAAATTCATGGGGTTGTCATTTATTTATTTATCGTATTTGAGAATCATAGACTCATAGAATCATAGTGTTGGAAGAGACCTCATGGGCCAACCCCCTGCCAAGAAGCAGGAATTTTGCATTCAAAGCACCCCCAACAGATGGCCATCCAACCTCTGTTTAAAAACTTCCAAATAAGGAGCCTCTACCAAACTCCAGGGCAGAGAGTTCCACTGCTGAACAGGTCGCACAGTCAGGAAGTTCTTCCTAATGTTCAGATGGACTCTCCTTTCTTGTAGTTTGAAGCCATAAGGATTGTTGAAATTGCAGCTGGTCCATCCAGTAGGAAACATTGAGCATTTTTCCTCAGCCTTATTGAGTTTCTGCTGGGTAGGACTTCACCTGTTCACCAAGTTTGAAAACTTGGCATTCTCTTAATTGTTCTTTGACCAGTAGCTGGCCAATTGGAGTGCCTCTGGTGTTGCTATAAGATGCCCTCCATTGTGTATGTGGCAGGTCTCAGGTTGAATTGTAGCAGGTGGTCTGTGGTTTGCTCTTCTCCATACTCGCATGTCATGGACTCCACTTTGTAGCCCCATTTCTGAAGGTTGGCTCTGGATCTCGTGGTGCCAGAGCGGTCTGTTCAGTGCCTTCCACCCAGTTTTCTGTGTGCCCAGGAGGGAGTCTCTCATTTGGTGTCAGCCATGGGTTGAGGTGCTGGGTTTTAGCCTGCCACTTTTGGACTCTTGCTTGCTGAGGTGTTCCCGCGAGTATCTCTGTAGATCTTAGAAAACTATTTCATGATTCAAGGCATTGGTGTGCTGGCTAATATCCCAACAGAGGATGGGCTGGAGATGTCAATGCCTTGATCCTTTCATTATTAGCTGCTTCTTCCCGGCGGCTGTCAGGTGGTGCAATACTGGCTAAGCAGTGTAATTTCTCCAGTGGTGTAGGGCGCAGACAGCCTGTGATAATGCGGCATGTCTCATTAAGAGCCACATCCACTGTTTTAGCGTGTTGAGATGTGTTTCATGCTGGGCATGTGTACTCTGCAGCAGAGTAGCAAAATGTAAGGACTGATGTCTTCACTGTGTCTGGTTGTGATCTCCAGGTTGTGCCAGTCAGCTTTCGTATGATATTGTTTCTAGCACCCACTTTTTGCTTGGTATTCATGCAGTGCTTCTTGAAGGTCAGAGAACAGTCCAGGGTTGCCATAAGCCAACAGAGTTGAAGGCACACTCATTTAATGAACACATGATGCTCCTACCTTGGATGTGGAGAATGAAACAGATAGATCTGTCCATTCCTAGCAGTGTCTCAAAGAGAAAAGCAATCTTGGTTTCCAGACTTCTAAATGAAGGGGTTGTCACCAATATCCTGAAGGGCCCTGATGTCAGGCAAGCTTTTCTACTTGAACCCCTTTCCCTCTGTCAGACGCCTCCAAAGCATCTGCTAAAATTAGAATAAATACATCCCTTTGTACTTACAAAACACTCTTACAAAGTTTTAATAACTATAACTGCACTTTTCCCTTTAGTACAAACTGTGTGGGCCTCATGGGCTTCTTCTACTGGGCTGTGTTCTATAGAATTGCTCTTCAGTTTGGGATCTGTATCACACCATTAGTGTCACGTTGTGGTGCATTAGCAAATCAGAGCAGAACGAAGCCCAGGGAAACAAGATGATAATTGTTCTCGAGTGTGAACAAGCCATTCCTCCAGCCCTCCTTTCATATCAGAGATAATAATACCCTTCTGGCAAAATCCAGAGTCAAATTGAGTCAGTGTCTTGCATCTTGGGTGAGAAGGGCTACCAACAGCAGGCTTTAGTATGTTTTGATGTGGCGCTGATAATGAAACAAAGAACATTTCCACTGAATTTGGACTACAGTTTCAATGCCCCAAAGTATTTCTCACTGAAGCAGCCCTTTAAAGGTCCACTAAAGGGTCCCTGATGGGTCAGGCTGAAGGCCAAACTGGTCCATCCATCTCTTTTTCACAGTAGCTGTCCTCCTGCTGCTGGGAAGCCCACAAGCAAGACACCAGCATGGAAGATAATTAGGAAAATGACTGAAAAGGAAATTGCCAAAATGGAATCACTTTTGTACCAGCCCTGAAAATACTCTCTCGTGTTCCTGGATTGCTAGGAGCTTTCAGAAGAATAGAGAGTTGCAGATCTGTGTTTAGCATGGAGAAGAGGCAGCATTTTTGCCCTGCTTGGATTCCTTTTCTCATTTGCCAGCATGCGAGTTTCTGTTCTCTGGAGTAAAATGGTTTCCTTATAAACGTACAGGTGCTTGATAGAAATTACTTAAGAAATACTTAGAAATAAGTGTTGCTGTATGATTTTTTTTTGTCGTGTCAGGAGCAAGTCACTTCTGGTGTGAGAGAATTGGCCGTCTGCAAGGACGTTGCCCAGGATGATTTGATGTTTTGTTGTACGATAGACTGCTATCTCTATTCTGATTAGCGAGCCAAGGTAAACATATTGACCATTTGAATATTTTTATGGTCTGGTTATGTAAATCAACAATGAACATGGATATATATATTCTTAAACTTATGACCCTGGTGATGCAGCAGGTTAAACCACTGAGCTGCTGAACTTGCTGACCGAAAAGATGATGGTTCGAATCCGGGGAGTGGGGTGAGCTCCTGAAGTTAGTCCCAGCTTCTGCCAACCTAGCAGTTCTAAAACATGCAAATGTGAGTAGATCAATAGGTACATCTTCTACAGGAAGGTAAGGGTGCTCCGTGCAGTCATGCTGGCCACATGACCTTGGAGGTGTCTAGAGGCAACACCGGTCTTTGGCTTAGAAATGAATATGAGCACCAATCCCTAGAATCGGACACGACTGGACTTAATATCAGAGGATACCTTTACCTTTATTTAATCTTCAGCTATAAGCATTTTAAAAGCACTTGGATCTTCTTAGCTTAGGGGAAAAGGATGAGAAAGATGGGACCTCATAGAGTTTCACAAAACTATAAATGCTGTAGAGAAACTTATTTATTTAATTACTACATTTGTATACTGCTCTTCTCAGCCCTAGGGCGACTCAGAGCGGATCACAATAGCAAAATTAAGACATCATAAAACAGTGAAAAACAATTAAAACTATAGCGTTATAACAATCCATTAAACATCATATAACATCTAATTATCGTCTCATAATTAAAATCAAGATCCAGTCTCATCATCCAATAGTTCCATATTCCTATATTTGTTACACTGCCAAATAAAATGCCTGCTCGAACAACCAGGTCTTCACTTTCCTCCGAAATGCTAACAGGGAGGGGGTCAATCTAATTTCTGTAGGAAGGGCGTTCCAAAGCCGAGGGGCCACCACTGAGAAGGCCCTGTCTCTCGTCCCCGCCAGATGTACTTGTGATGCGGGCGGGACTGAGAGCAGGGCCTCCCCAGACGATCTTAATGTTCTAGCTCAGGGGTCCCCAAACTTTTTGAACAGAGGGCTGGGTCACAGTCCCGCAAACTGTTGGGGGGGGGCGGATTATAATTTGAAAAAAACATGAATGAATTCCTATGCACTCTGCACATATATTATTTGCAGTGCAAAAAAACCCCAAAAAATAAAAAAACAAAGACCCACACTTCTATATAAATAAAAATGTAATGTTTGTTTGTGGGATTAACAGAACACAAAAACCACTGGACGAATTGACACCAATTTTAGACACAAGACACCTAACAACCCAATGTATGTCCTTCACTCAAAAAATTGATTTTGTCATTTGGGAGTTGTAGTTGCTGGGATTTATAGTTCACCTACAATCAAAGAGCATTCTGAACCCCACCAACGATGGAATTGAACCAAACTTGGCACACATTTCTCCCATGACCAACTGAAAATAGTGGAAGGGTTTGGTGGGCAGTGTCCTTTGGTTTTGGAGTTGTAGTTCACCTACATTCAGAGATCATTGTGGACACAAACAATGATGGATCGGGATCAAACTTGGCACAAATACTCAATATGCCCAAATGTGAACACTGGTGGAGTTTGGGGAAAATAGAATCTTGACATTTGGGAGTTGTAGTTGCTGGGATTTATAGTTCACCTACAATCAAAGAGCATTCTGAACCCCACCAACGATGGAATTTAACCAAACTTGGCACACAGTTCTCCCATGACCAACAGAAAATACTGGAAGGGTTTGGTGGGCAGTGTCCTTTGGTTTTGGAGTTGTAGTTCACCTGCCTCCATCAATCACTGTGGACTCAATGATAGATCTGGACCAAACTTGGCACTGATATTCAATATGCCCAAATGTGAACACTGGTGGAGTTTGGGGAAATAGAATCTTGACATTTGGGAGTTGTAGTTGCTGGGATTTATAGTTCACCTACAATCAAAGAGCATTCTGAACCCCATCAACAGTGGAATTGAACCAAACTTGGCACACAGTTCTCCCATGACCAACAGAAAATACTGGAAGGGTTTGGTGGGCAGTGTCCTTTGGTTTTGGAATTGTAGTTTACCTGCCTCCTTGGAGACCAGAGCGGCCGGAGCAGAGGGTTCCTGCAAAGGCCGGAGCGGCGCCGGGTGGGCGTGGCCAGGGCAGGGCAGGCTGCCACGCCCACCCGGCGCCGCTTCCCTGGCCACCCGGCGCCACTCCGGCCTTCGCAGGAACCCTCTGCTCTGGCCGCTCTGGTCTCCAAGGAGGCAGGTAAACTACAAAAGGCTTCTCCCTCCCACACGCCTCCTTGGAGACCAGAGCGGCCGGAGCAGAGGGTTCCCGCGATGGGCGGGGCGGAGCGGCGGCAGGTGGGCGTGGCCAGGCCAGGACAGGCTGCGCGGGCCAGAGAAATGCCCTTGGCGGGTTGCATACGGCCCGCAGGCCGTAGTTTGGGGACCCCTGTTCTAGCTGGTTCATAGGAGGAGATGCGTTCGAACAGGTAAGTTGGGCCAGAAACTAGATAGGAGAGTGTTTTATCTCTGAAAGTGAGAGGTGGAAACATGGATGAGGGCTGAGTTTTCCAGACAACAATTTCTCTCCCATCTGTTGTCTTAGGCAATCCTGTGAGTCTTTTGTCTGCCATTTGAAAGAAAAAGAATTATGAAGTTGTGGTGGGTGGTGTGTGTGTGTGGAGTTTTGTGATTTCCTCTTACTTGGGAAATATGTCTTGAGGAGAGTATTTTCAAATACTTATGATTTCTGTTATGAAGTTTTAATACATCCTAGTGTTTTCTGTTGTCATTTTAATGTTGCTGTTGTTGTGTTACCTCAATTTGTTTCTGACTTATAGTGACCCAAAGCAATCCTATCAGAGGTAGCTGACAGAATTTGTCAGAGCGGGATGGCTTCTCTTTTCCTTCCTCTGAAGATGAGAGAGTGTGACTTCTTGAAAGTCGCTCAGTGAGTTTCCTTGGCGGAGTCTCCAGAGTCATAATTGATCACACCACTATTTCATGCTTCCTCTCCTTTCTAATACAGCCTCCATCAGTTGTCATTTATTGTATTTTTAAGGTTGATTTTCAGTATGAATGGTCTTCTCAAGGAGGTTACAGTAGTCGGTAAAACAGTATAAGATTGCAAGAACAACAACATAAAAACAGCAGCAGCAGCACATAAATCAGCTCCAACAATCAAATAAACCTGTCTCAAAGAGTTAAAGCAACAAAAGTAAAATAGCAGTGGCAGATAAGACAGTTAAGGCACTACATTTCATRCCATAGTTTGAAAAGTTTATAGGCTATCAATGAGGGACCCAAATGGATTTTGTTAGGTGCCAGAGATGTGGTTCTACTACAAAAACTCAGGTCCTTGGGCTTTTTTTTTTTACAAATGTTTTTAAATGTTGTGCATCTCRCCAGGGGCCCTGAGAGATCTTGCATAAATACGTCAAATTATACGAGGGGCGCTTATTAAAGATTTCCCCTGACCCACTTCTATTTATCACAGGACACTGAAACTGCAGCTGTGTAATGATATAAGTCTCTATAGGTTACGTGCCAATTTATAACTCAGAACTGATAATGATCCTGATTTTGCGTGTGCTGAAGTGGTGTGAGGTTCGATCTTGCCAAAAACCAACGGGCAACCATCATAAGTTCCTATGCACCAACACTAGATGCTGACGAAGACATCAAGGAGAAATTCTACTGTCAGCTGGACAACGTCCTATCGGGGATACCTAAGGAGGACAAAATCATCCTCCTGGGGGACTTCAATGCAAGAGTTGGGCGAGACTTCGACCTGTGGCCAGGAACCATCGGAAAAGACGGGGTTGGAAACAGCAACTCAAATGGCATCCTGCTTCTCACCAAATGTGCGGAACACAACCTTGTCATCACCAACACGCTCTTCCGCCAGAAAAACAAGTTCAAGACATCATGGAAGCACCCCCGGTCAAAGCATTGGCACCTCTTAGACTATGTAATCACACGCGCCAGAGACCGCCGTGATGTGCTCCTCACAAGAGCCATGACAGGTGCTGACGACTGCTGGACTGACCACAGGCTAATTCGATCCTCGATGGCTCTCAAGATCGCTCCCAAGCGCAGACTCCAAGGAAGGAAGACAAGGCGCAAAATGAACACCCAAGCCCTTCAGGAGCCCTCCAGACGAGCCCATCTCCAAACAGCACTCAAGGACCATCTACCCACAGTACACCCCGAAAATGTTGAGGAACATTGGAACAAACTGAAGACCTCCATCATCACAGCCTGCGAAGAAACCATTGGATATCAAACCAAGAAACATCAAGTTTGGTTTGACGAAAATGACATCGAGATCCAACAGCTAATTGACAAGAAAAGGAAAGCCTTCCAAATATGGCAGAGACATCAACTGTGCTGCTAAGAAAAAGATCTATGCCAGTGCAAAAGCTGAGGTCCAAAGAAGGACAAGAGAACTCAAGAACATCTGGTGGACAAAGAAGGCTGAAGAAATCCAACACCTGGCAGATACCCATAATGCTCAGGGATTTTTCAAAGCCACAAAGGTCATCTACGGACCAAGAAACCATGGCATACAGCCTCTACGCTCATCAGATGGAACCAAACTCCTGAAGGACCAAAACTCAATTGCACTACGTTGGAAAGAACACTACCAAAGCCTCCTGAACCGCAGCTCCAATGTGGCCGAAGAGGTCCTCTCACAAATCCCACAACAACAAACCAGGGATGAGCTTGCAGCACTGCTAGTTTGGAAGAAGTCAGCAATGCCATCAGCCAACAGAAGAATAACAAAGCCAGTGGACCAGATGGGATCCCTGCTGAAATCTTTAAAGAGGGAGGACCTGAGCTGACACACCAACTCCACCAGCTCATAGAAAAAGTGTGGGTGACCGAGAAAATCCCAGCAGATTTCAAGGATGCCACCATCATCACCCTCTTCAAAAAAGGGGAAAGAACAGACTGCGGAAACTATCGAGGTATCTCCCTTCTAACCTCTGCTGGGAAAATCCTCGCAAGAATCCTTGCAAACCGCCTTCTGCCCCTCTCAGAAGACACCCTCCCAGAATCCCAGAACGGCTTCCGCCGCTCCAGAGGAACCGTGGACATGATCTTCACTGCACGACAGCTCCAAGAAAAATGCAGGAAACAAAACCAACCTCTGTACATGGCATTCATTAACCTTGCAAAGGCATTCAACATAGCTCTCTGGACCATCCTCCAAAAAATTGGGTGCCCTGACAAATTTGTGAACATCCTGCGGCTCCTCCATGATGACATGATGGCAACAGTCTTGGACAGCAATGGCTCCCAAAGTGGCCAATTTAAGGTGGAATCAGGTGAAAAACTTGGATGTGTTATTACCCCACTTTATTCTCCAGCTTCATCACTATAATACTTCACCTTGCTGATGGGAAGCTTCCCACTGGGAGTGGAAATAATCTATCGGACAGATGGCAAGCTGTTTAACCTCAGCAGACTGAAAGCCAAAACCAAGGTTACAACAACATCTGTTATAGAACTCCAGTATGCTGATGACAACGTCATCTGTGCACATTCAGAAGAAGACCTACAAGCCACTCTAAACACCTTCGCAGAAGCATACGAGAAGCTCGGCCTGTCATTGAACATCGAGAAAACCAAAGTGCTCTTCCAGCAGTCACCAGCCAATCCCTCTCCAATGCCAGAAATACAGCTTAATGGTGTCACATTAGGAAAATGTTGACCATTTCCGCTACTTTGGCAGCCACCTCTCCACAAAAGTCAACATTGACACTGAAATACAACACCGCCTGAGCTCTGCAAGTGCAGCATTTTTCCAGAATGAAGCAGAGAGTGTTTGAGGACCGGGACATCCGTAGGGATACCAAGGTGCTTGTTTATAAAGCTATTGTCCTCCCAACCTTGCTATATGCCTGTGAGACGTGGACTGTCTACAGACGTCACATGCAGCTCCTGGAACGTTTCCATCAGCGCTGCCTCCGGAAAATCCTGCAAATCTCTTGGGAAGACAAGCGGACAAACGTCAGTGTGCTGGAAGAAGCA